>CM040434.1:68477232-68834080 GCA_022702705.1 Papilionanthe hookeriana x Papilionanthe teres | reverse complement strand
CTTTGACAAAAAGTTGACTTTGGTCGAAATGTTCGATCCTTGGTCTAATGACGAACCGATTGACCGAAATAGGTCGACTTTTGACCAAAATGTCAAATTTGGTCAAAATAGTCAATTTTTTTGACCTAATGACCACCCATTAACCCAATAGGTCAACTTTTGACCAAAAAGTCAACTTTAGTCAAAATGCTCAATTTTTTACCCTTTGACCCAAAAGATAAAGTTTTGACCGAAAAGTCATCTTCGGTCAAAATGGTCAATTCTTGACCCAATTACCAACTCATTGACCAAATAGTTTAACTTTAGAATAAAAAGTCAACTCTGGTCAAAATGGTCAATTTCTGACCATGATAATGACCCCGTTGACCCGATTAGATTGACTTTTTGGCCAAAAACTTAATTTTTGTCAAAATAATCAACTTTTGACCTGATGACCAATTATTGACCCAATAAGTCAATCTTTGACAAAAAAAATAACTTTGGTATAAAATGGTCAATCCTTAATCCAATGAACAATCCGTTGACCTAATATGTCAACTTTTGACAAAAAAGTTAACTTTGGTCAATATGGTCAATTTTTGACCCAATGACCAACCCATTGATCCAATAGATCAAATTATGACCAAAAAGTCATTTTCGATCAAATAGGTCAATTCTTGAACTAATTACCAACTCTTTGACCCAATAGTTTAACTTTTGACCAAAAAGTCAACTTTGGTCGAAATGGTCATTCGACCGACGACCACCCCATTGAACCAATGGGTCAACTTTTGACCAAAAATTTAATGTTGGTCAAAATAATCAATTTTTTTACCTAATGACCGATTATTGACTCAATAAGCCAATCTCTTAACAAAAAGTCAACTTTGGTTGAAATGGTCAATCTTTGACCCAATACCAACCCACTGACCCAATAGGTCAACTTTTGACCAAAAAGTCAATTTTGGTCAAAATGTCAATCCATGACCCAATGACCAACCCATTGACCCAATAGGTCAACTTTTGACCAAAAATTTATTTTTGTTCAAAATTGTCAATTTTTGACTTAATTATCACCCCATTAACCCAATAAGTCAATTTTTGACCAAAAAGTCATGTTTTATTAAAATGGTAAATTTCTGACCCAATGACCAACCCACTGACCCAATAGGTCAACATTTGACCAATAAGTCAACTTTGGTCAAAATGATCAATCCTAGACCCAATGACCAACACATAGACCCAATAGATCAACTTTTGACCAAAATAGTCAAATTTTGACATAATGACAAATTATTGACCCAATAAGTCAACCTCTGACAAAAAGTCAACTTTGGTCAAATGGTTTAATCCTTGACCCAATGACCAACCTATTGACCCAATCGATCAATTTTTTACCAAAGAGTAAATTTTAGTCAAAATAGTAAATCCTTGAGACATTGACCAACCCATTGACACAATAGGTCAACTTTTGACCAAAATGTCATTTTTGGTTAATATAGACAATTTTTGACTTAATGACTACCCCAATGACCTAATTGGTCAACTTTTGACCAAAAAGTTAACTTTGGTCAAAATGATCAATTTTTGACCCAATGACTACCTCATTGACCTAATGGGTCCACTTTTGACCAAGAGTTCAATTTTGGTCAAAATAATCAATTTTTGACCTAATGACCAATTAATGACCAAATAAGTCAATCTGTGACAAAAAATTTAACTTTGGTCACAATGGTCAATCCTTGACCCAATGACCAACCCATTGACACGGTAGCTCGACTTTTGACGAAAAATTGACTTTGGTCGAAATGGTCGATCCATGACCGATGTTGACCCATTGACCTAATATGTCGACTTTTGACCAAAAAATCAATTTTGGTCGAAATGGTCGATCCATAACTCGATAGCTTGAATATGTCGACTTTTCGACGAAAAAGCAATTTTTGGTCAAAATAGTCGATTTTTTACCTAAAGAACCCATTTGACCTGATACGTCGACTTTTGAAGAAAAAGTTAAATTTAGTCGAAATGATCAATTTCGACCCGATAATGCAGCCCATTGATCCAATAATTCGACCTTTGACCAAAAGTCGACTTTGGTGAATATTGTCGATTCTCGACCCGATGACCCACACGTTGACACTTTTGACGAAATGATAATTTTGGTCGAAAATAGTCGATTTCTGACTTAATAACCGATTATTGACCGAATAAGTCGATCTCTGACCAAAAAGTCGACTTTGGTGAAAATGGTCGAACCTTGACCGAATGACAGCCAACTCGATTTGCCACATGGAGTTGACTTTTTGACCAAAAGTCGATTTTGGTCAAAATAGTCGAATTTTGACATAATGACGACCCTTAGACCCAATAGATCGACTTTTGACCAAAATGTTAACTTTGGTCAAAATGGTCGATTTTGACCTGATGACGAGCCCATTGACCGAATAGACCGACATTTGACCAAAAGTCGTATTCGATTCGAAAGATCGAGTTTACGATCTAATGACGTCCTCATTGACCTGATAGGTCGACTTTTAACAAAAAAATATAATTTTGAGTCGAAATAATCGATTTTTGACCTAATGACTGATTATTGACCCGATAAGTCGATCTGCGGCAAAAAATTCAACTTTGGTCGAAATGGTTAATCCATGACCCGATGACCGACTCATTGACCTGATAAGTTAACTTTTGACCAAAAAGTCGACTTTGGTAAAAATGGTAAATCCTTCGCACTGATGACTGACCCATTGACACAATAGGTCGACTTTTGACAAAAAAATCAATTTTGGTCAAAATAGTCAATTTTTGACCTAATAACCAATTATTGACCCAGTAAGTCAATCTTTAGCCAAAAAGTAAACTTAGGTCAAAATGGTTACATCCATGACACAATGACCGACCCATTGACCTGATAAGCGATTTTTGACGAAAAGGTCGACCTTTGTTAAAATGATCGATCATTGACCCGATGACGACCCATTGGCCTAAAAGGTCGACTTTTAACAAAAGTCGATTTTGGTCCATTGTCGATTTTTGAATTAAAGGCCAATTATTGACCCAATTACTCGATCTCTGACCTCGAAATCGACTTTGCTTAAAATGGCCAATAATAAACCCAATGACAAACCCATTGACCCAATAGGTCAACTTTTGACCAAATAAAAACTTTTGGTCAAAATAGTCAATTTTTGACTTGATGACCACTCATTGACTCAATAGATCAACATTTGACCAAAAAGTCAATCTCTGACCAAAAAATCAAATTTGTCAAAATGGTCAATTTCTGACACAATGACCTAAATGTCAACTTTAGTAAAAATGGTCAATCCTTGATCCAATGACCAACCCATTAACCATATTTGTCAACTTTTGACTAAAAAGTCATACTTGACCAAAATGGTTAATGCTTGACCCAATGACCAACCCATTAATCCATAGGTCGACTTTTGACCAAAAAGTCGATTTTGCTCAAAATTATCGATTTTTAACCTAATTGTTGAGTCAAATAGGTTAACTTTTGACCGAAAAGACGACCTTGGTCGAAATGGTTAATCCTTGACCCGATGACCGATCTCATTGACTAGAATAGATCGACTTTTGACAAAAGTTAATTTTGGTCGAAATAGTCGATTTATGACCTAATGACCAATTATTGTACCAAAAAACAAATCTCTGACCAAAAAGTCAACTTTGGTCGAAATGGTCGATCCTCGAGCGATAATGCCGACTCAGTGACCAATAGATTGACTTTTAACAAAATCGACTTTTGTCAAAATGATCGATTCTTTGCAATCCGACCCATTGGCTTAATATGTCGACTTTTGACCGAAAATTGACCTTTGTCGAAAATACTCGATTTTTGACCTAATGACCGATTATTGACCCGATAACTCGATATCGACAAAAAAGTTAACTTTGGTGAAAATGCTCGATCCTTGACCTAATAACAAAGCCATTGATCCGATAGGTTAACTTTTGACCGAAAAGTCGAATTTGGTCGAAATAGTCGATTTTGACGTGATGACACCAATAACTCAACGGAGTCGACTTTTGACCAAAAAGTCGACTTTGGTCGAAATGAGTCGATTTTCTAATTAATGACCCGAGCCCATTGATCCAAAAAATAAAGTTTTGACCAAAAAGTCATCTTCGGTCGAAATCGTTGATTCTTCACTGATTGACCAAACTCATTTGACCAAATAGTTTAACTTTTGACCAAAAAGTTAACTCTGGTAAAAATGGTCAATTTCTAGCTTAATGACCACCGCATTGACCCAATGGGTCAAATTTTGACCAAAAATATAATTTTGGTCAAAATAATCAATTTTTGACCTAATGACCAATTACAGACCGAATAAGTCAATCTCTGACCAAAAAATCAACTTTGGTTTAAAATGGTCAATCGTTGATCCAATGACCAATCCGTTGACCCAATAGTTCGACTTTTGATCAAAAAGTCAACTTTGGTCAAAATGGTCAATTTTTGACCCAACGACCAACCCATTGACCCAATAGATCAAATTTTGACCAAAAAGTCATTTTCGATCAAAATGATCACTTCTTGAACCAATTACCAACTCATTGGCCAAATGGTTTGACTTTTGACCAAGAAGTCAACTTTGGTCGAAATGGTCGATTTCTCGACCTAATGACCACCCGTTGACCCGATAGGTCGACTTTTGACAAAATTTTAATTTTGGTCGAAATAATCGATTTTTGACCTAATGACCGATTATTGACTCGATAAGATTCGATCTCATGACGAAAAAGTCGACTTTGGTTGAAATGGTCGATTCTTTGACCCGATGACGACCCGGTAACCTAATAGGTCGACTTTTGACCAAAAGTCGACTTTGGTCGAAATGGTCGATCTCTTGATGACAAGCCTATTGACCCGATAGGTCGACTTTTGACCAAAAAACTTAATTTTGGATCAAAATGGTTAATTCTTGACCTAATGACCACCCCATTAACCTAGATAGATCAACTTTTGACGCAAAAGTCATGTTTTGTTAAAATGGTAAATTTCTAACTTGATAACGAGCCCATTGACCCAATAGGTCGACTAATTGACCAAAAAGTTAACTTTGGTCAAAATGATCAATCCTTGAGCTAATGACCAACTACATAGACACAATACATCAACTTTTGACCAAAAAGTCGAGTTGTTTAACATAATCGATGACAATTATTGACCCGATAAGTCGATCTCGACCAAAAAGTCAACTTTGGTCGAAATGGTTAATCCTTGACCGATGACGGCCGAACCCATTGACGAATCGGTCGACTTTTGACCAAAAAGTTGAACTTTAGTCAAAATAGTCGATTCTTGAGACAATGACCAGCCCATTGACAAAATAGATCGACTTTTGACCAAAATGTCAATTTTGGTCGAAATAGTCGATTTTTGACCGATATTGACCACCGATTGACTTGATTGGTCGACTTTTGACCAAGTGTTAAATTTTGGTCTACTTTGGTCGAAATGGTAAATTTCGACCGATGACCACCTCATTGACCTAATGGGTCGACTTTTGACAAAATGTCGACTTTGGTCGAAATAGTCGATCTTTGACCTAATGACTAATTATTGACCAAATAAGTCGATCTCGACCGAAAAGTTAACTTTGGTCAAAATGGTCGATCCTTGACCGATGACGACCGTTAACACAATAGCTCGACTTTCGACAAAAAAGTCGACTTTGGTGAAAATGGTCGATCCATGACCCAATATTGACCCGTTGACCCAATAGTCGAACTTTTGACCAAAAAGTCGATTTTGACCGAAATGGTTAATTCATAACCTGATGACTCGATATATCGACTTTTGAATGAATCGATTTTTTTCGTAATGACTCATTGGACCCAATAGGTCGACTTTTGACCAAAAAGATAAATTTGGTCAAAATGGTTGATTTCTAACCTAATGACCAACTTTATTGACCAAATATTTCGACTTTTGACCAAAAAGTCGACTTTAGTGAATATGGTCGATTCTTGACCGATGACTGACCCATTGACCCAATAGATCGACTTTTGACTAAAAAGTCGATTTTGGTCAAAATAGTTAAATTTTGACCTTATAATCGATTATTGACCCAATAAGTCGATCTCTTGACCAAAAGTCGACTTTGGTCGAAATGAGTCGATCCTTGACCCGAATAATCAACCTCGATTAACCTTATAAGTCAACTTTTGACCAAAAAGTCGATTTTGGTCAAAATAGTCAATTTTTGACCTAACGACCGACCCATTGACCCAATAGGTCAACTTTTGACCAAAATGTCGACTTTGGTCAAAATGGTCCATTTTTGACCATAATAACCCATTGACCAATCGACATCAAATTTTGACCAAAAACTCATCTTTAGTCAAAATAGTTAATTCTTGATACAGTTCTAACTCATTGACCAAATAGGTTAACTTTTAACCAAAATGTCAACTTTGGTCAAAAATGGTTAATTTCTAACCTAATGACCTCCCCATTGTCCCAATAGATAAACTTTTCACAAAAAATTAAATTTTGGTCAAAATAATCAATTCTTGACCTAATGAACAATTGTTGACCCAATAAGTCAATCTCTGACTAAAAAGTCAACTTTGATCAAAATGGTCGATCCTTGACCCAATGACCGGCCAATTGACCCAATAGAGTCAACTTTTGACCAAAAAGTCGGCTTTGGTCAAGATGGTAAATCCTTGACTCGATAGGCGAGCCATTGACACAATAGAGTCGATTTTTGACCGAAAAGTCGATTTTGGTCAAAATGGTCGATTTTACCTCACCCATTGACCCGATAAGTCGACATTTGACCAAAATGTCGACTTTGGTCAAAATGATCGATTTTTGACTCAATGACAACCCATTGACCCGATTGACTAAATTTTGACCCAAAAGTCATCTTAAATCGAAAAGTCATTCTTGACACAATTCTAAGTCATTGACCAAATAGGTTAACTTTTAACAAAAATGTCAACTTTGGTTAAAATGGTCGATTTCTAACTGCATGACCTCCCCATTGACCCGATAGATTGACCTTTGACAAAAATTTAATTTTGGTGAAAATAGTCAATTCTTGACCTAATGAACGATTATTGACCCAATAAGTCAATCTCTGACCAAAAAGTCAACTTTGGTCAAACTGGTCAATCCTTGACCCAATGACCAACCCATTGACCCAATAGTTTAACTTTTGACCAAAAAGTCAACTTTGGTCAAGATGGTAAATCCTTGACCCAATGACCAACGCATTGACACAATAGGTCAATTTTTTGACCAAAAAATCAATTTTGGTCAAAATAGTCAATTTTTGACCTAATGACCAATTATTGACCCAGTTAGTCGACTCTCGACCACAAAATCGACTTTAGTTAAAATGATCGATCCGAACGATGAACCCATTGACCTGATAGGTCGACTTTTGACCAAATAGAAAATTTTGGTCGAAATTGTTAATTTTTGACTTAATGACCGTAATTGACTAAAATATATCAACTTTGACCAAAAAGTCAAATTTGGTCAAAATGGTCAGTTTCTGACACAATGAACTAAATGTCAACTTTGGTGAAAATGGTCAATCCTTGATCCAATGACCAACCCATTGACCATATTTGTCAACTTTTGACTAAAAAATCATCTTTAGCCAAAATGGTTATTGCTTGACCCACCTGAGCCAACCCATTGACCCATAAGTCGACTTTTGACCAGAAAAGTCAAATTTCCTCAAAATTATCGATTTTTGACTTAATGACTGCCTCATTGACCTAAATAGGTCAAATTTGACAAAAAAGACGACTTTGGTCAAAATGGTCAATCCTTGACCCAATGGCCAGACCATTAACTTGATAGGTCGACTTTTGACCAAAAGTTAATTTTGGTCAAAATAATCAATTTTGTCCTAATGACCAATTATTGACCCAATAAGCGAATCTCTGACCAAAAAGTTAACTTTGGTCAAAATGGTCGATCATTGACCCAATGACTGCCCATTGACCCGATAGATTGACTTTTAACAAAAAGTTAACTTTTGTCAAAATGATCGATTCTCGACCCGATGATCCGACCCGTTGGCCTAATAGAGTCTAACTTTTGACCAAAAATTCGATCTTTGGTCAAAATAATCGATTTTTGACCTAATGACCGAATATTGACCCGATAAGTCGATCTCGACCAAAAAGTCGAATTTTGGTCGAAATGCTCAATCTTGACCTAATAACGAACCCATTGACCCGATAGTTGACTTTTGACCCAAAGTCGAATATGGTCGAAATAGTCGATTTCTTGATCTAATGACCACCCATTAACCCCGAAGTCGACTTTTGACCAAAAGTCGACTTTGGTCGAAATGATCGATTTTTGACCCGATACGACCCATTGACCCAAAAGATAAAGTTTTGACCAAAAAGTCATCTCCGGTCAAATTGGTCAATTCTTGACCCTATTACCAACTCATATATCAAATAGTTTAAATTTTGACCAAAAGACAACTTTGGTTAAAATGGTAAATTTCGACCCGATAATGACCTCGTTGACCCGATGGGTATGACTTTTGACCAAAAACTTAATTTGGGTCAAAATAATCAATTTTTGACCTAATGACCGATTATTGACCCGATAAGTCGATCTCGACCAAAAAATCGACTTTGGTTTAAAATGGTCGATCCTTGATCCGATGACCGATCCGTTGATCCGAGTAGGTCATCTTTTGACCAAAAAGTTAACTTTGGTCAAAATGAAAAATTTTTGAAGCAATGACTCACCCATTGAACCAATAAATTAAATTTTGACCAAAAAGTCATTTTCGATCAAAATAGTCAATTCTTGAACCATTTACCAACTCATTGACCAAATAGTTTATCTTTTGACTAAAAAGTCAACCTTGGTCAAAATGGTCAATTTCTGCCTTAATGACCGCAGTTGACCCGATAGGTCGACTTTTGACAAAAATTTAATTTTGGTCGAAATGATCGATTTTATACTTACTAGATTATTGACTCGATAAGTCGATCTCATGACCAAAAAGTCAACTTTAATTGAAATGGTCAATTCTTTGACCCGATTACTGACCAGTGAGCTAATAGGTCGACTTTTGACCAAAAAGTCGACTTTGGTCAAAATGGTCGATCCTTAACCCGATAATGACGCTATTGACCCGATAGGTCGACTTTTGACCAAAAATTAATTTTGGTCAAAATTGTTAATTTTTGACCTAATGACCACCCCATTAACCTAGTAGGTCAAATTTTGACCAAAAAGTCATGTTTTGTTAAAATGGTAAATTTCAGCCGATGACCGACCCATTGACCCGATAGATCGACATTTTGACCAAAAAGTCAACTTTGGTCGAAAATGATCGATCCTTGAGCCAATGACCGACACATAGACCCGATACATCGACTTTTGACCAAAATAGTCAGATTTTTGACATAATGAACAATTATTGACCCGATAAGTTAATCTCGACCAAAAATTGACTTTGGTCGAAATGGTTAATCCTTGACCCGATGACCAACCCATTGACCCAATCGGTCGACTTTTGACCAAAAGGTGAACTTTAGTCAAAATGGTCGATCCTTGAGACATTGACTCGACCCAATTGACACAATAAGTTGACTTTTGACCAAAATGTCAATTTTGGTCGAATATAGTCAATTTTTGACCTAATGACCACCCCATTGACCCAATTGTTCAACTTTTGACTAAAAAGTTGACTTTGGTCAAAATGGTCAATTTTTGACCCAATGACCACCTCATTGACCTAATGGGCCAACTTTTGACCAAGAGTTCAATTTTGGTCAAAATAGTCAATTTTTGACCTAATGAACAATTATTGACAAAATAAGTCAATCTCTGACCAAATAGTCAACTTTGGTCAAAATGGTTAATCCTTGACCCAATGACCAACCCATTGACACAATAGCTCGACTCTTGATGAAAAAGTTGACTTTGGTGAAAATGGTCAATCCATGACCCGATATCGACCCATTGACCCGATAGTCGAACTTTTGACCAAAAAGTCGATTTTGACCAAAATGGTTAATTCATAATCCGATGACTCGATATGTCGAATTTTGAAATAATCAGATTTTTTACCTAATGACGACTCATTGGACCTAATAGGTCAACTTTTGACCAAAAAGATAAATTTGGTCAAAATGGTTGATTTCTGACCCAATGACTAACCCATTGACCAAATATTTCAACTTTTGACCAAAAAGTCAACTTTGGTGAATATGGTCAATTCTTGAGCCAATGACCCACCCATGACCCAATAGGCCAACTTTTGACTAAAAAGTCAATTTTGGTCAAAATAGTCAAATTTTGACCTAATAACCAATTATTGACCCAATAAGTCAATCTCTTAACAAAAAGTCAACTTTGGTCAAAATGGTCAATCCTTGACCCGATGATCGACCAACCGATTGACCAGTATAAGTCAACTTTTGACCAAAAAGTCAATTTTGGTCAAAATAGTCAATTTTGACATAATGACGGCCCATTGACCCAATAGGTCGACCTTTTGACCAAAATGTCGACTTTGGTCGAAATAGTCGATTTTTGACTTCAATGACCGACCCATTGACCCGATAGATCGAAATTTTGACCAAAAACGTCGATCTTCGGTCAAAATGAGTCGATTCTTGACACAATTACTAACTCATTGACCAAATAGGTTAACTTTTAACCAAAATGTCAACTTTGGTCAAAATGGTCAATTTCTAACCTAATGACCTCCAGATTGACTCGATAGATTGACTTTGACAAAAAATTAATTTTGGTCGAAAATAGTCAATTCTTGACCTAATGAACGATTGTTGACCCAATAAGTCGATCTCTGACCAAAAAGTCGACTTTGGTAAAAATGGTCGATCCTTGACCCGATGACCGACCCATTGACCCGATAGGTCGACTTTTGACGAAAAGTCGACTTTGGTCAAGATGGTAAATCCTTGACTCGATAGCCGACCCATTGACCTGATAGGTCGATTTTTGACCAAAAGTCAATTTTGGTCAAAATAGTCAATTTTACCTCACCCATTATCGATAGGTCGACATTTGCCAAAATGTCGACTTTGGTCGAAATGGTCAATTTTTGACTCGATGACCAACCCATTGACCCGATTGACCGAATTTTGACCCGAAAGTCATCTTCGTCGAAAGAGTCCATTCTTGACACAATTACTAACTCATTGACCAAATAGGTTAACTTTTAACAAAAATGTCAACTTTGGTTAAAATGGTCGATTTCTAACTACATGACCTCACCGTTGACTCGATAGGTTGACCTTTGACAAAAATTTAATTTTGGTGAAAATAGTCGATTCTTGACCTAATGAACAATTATTGACCCGATAAGTCGATCTCGACCAAAAGTCGACTTTGGTCGAAATGGTCAATCCTTGACCCAATGACCAGCCCATTGACCCGATAGTTTAACTTTTGACCGAAAAGTCGACTTTGGTCAAGATGGTAAATCCTTGACCTAATGACCAACGCATTGACCCAATAGGTTAATTTTTGACCAAAAAATCAATTTTGGTCAAAATAGTCAATTTTGACTGTAATGACCAATTATTGACTGATTAGATCGATCTCGACCAAAAGTCGACTTTAGTTAAAATGATCAATCTATCGACTAATGCACATTGACCAATAGATTGACTTTTGACCAAATAGAAAATTTTGTAGTCAAAATTAGTCGATCTTTTGACTTAATGACCACCCATTGACCGATAGATCGACTTTTGACCAAAAAATCGAATTTGGTCGAAATGGTCGATTTCGACACAATGATTAGCCAAATGTCGACTTTGGTGAAAATGGTCGATCCTTGATCCAATGACAGACCCATTGACCCATAATTGTCAACTTTTGACTAAAAAATCGACTTTGGTCAAAATGGTTAATGCTTGACCCATTGACCGAGCCCATTGACCCGATAGTCGACTTTTGACGAAAAGTCAATATTTGCTCGAAATTAGTCGATTTTTGACTTAATGACTTACCTCGTTGACCTAAATGAGATCGACTTTTGACAAAAAAGACAACTTTGGTCAAAATGGTCGATCCTTGACTCGATAATGGCCATATGACCTAATAGGTCGACTTTTGACCAAAAAGTTAATTTTAGTCGAAAATAGTCGATTTTGACCTAATAACTAATTAATTGACTCGATAATCGACATCTTGACCAAAAAGTCGACTTTGGTCAAAATGGTCGATCATTGACCCAATGACCAGCCCATTGACCCGATAGGTCGACTTTTGACGAAAAAGTTAACTTTTGGTCGAAATGGTCGATTCTTGACCCGATGTCGACCCATTGGCCTAATAGGTCGACTTTTGACTGAAAAATTCGATCTTTTGTCAAAATAATCGATTTTGACCTAATGACCGAATATTGACCTAAGATAAATCTTCGACCAAAAAGTCGACTTTGGTCGAAATGCTCGATCTTGACCTAATGTCAAACCCATTGACCCGATAAGTCGACTTTTGACCAAAAAGTCGAACTATGGTCGAAATAGTCGATTTCTTGATCAAATGACCGACCATTGACTTCAAAGGTCGAACTTTTGACCAAAAAGTCGACTTTGGTCGAAATGATCGATTTTTGACCTGATGACCGACCCATTGACCCAAAAGATAAACTTTTGACCAAAAGTCGATCTCCGGTCAGAATGGTCGATTCTTGACCCGATGACCGACTCATAGATCGAATAGTTTAAATTTTGACCAAAAAGTGAACTTTGGTTAAAATGGTAAATTTCGACCTGTGATGACCGACCCGTTGACCCAATAGATTGACTTTTGACCAAAAAGTCAATTTAGGTCGAAATAGTCGATTTTTGACCTAATGACCGATTATTGACCCGATAAGTCGATCTCTCGACCAAAAAGTCAACTTTGGTTTAAAATAGTCAATCCTTGATCCAATGACCAATCCGTTGACCCAGTAGGTCATCTTTTGACCAAAAAGTTAACTTTGGTCAAAATGGAAGATATTTGAGCTGATGACTGACCCATTGAACCAATAAATTAAATTTTGACCAAAAAGTCATTTTCGATCGAAATGGTCAATTCTTGAACCATTTACCAACTCATTGACCAAATAGTTTATCTTTTGACTAAAAAGTCAACCTTGGTCAAAATGGTCAATTTCTGACCCAATGACCACCTCGTTGACCTAATGGGTCAACGTTTGACAAAAAATTTAATTTTGGTCAAAATAATCAATTTTTTACCTAATGACCAATTATTGACTCGATAAGTCGATCTTTTACCAAAAAGTCGACTTTGGTTGAAATGGTCGATCTTTGACTCGATACCTGACCCATTGACCTAATAGGTCGACTTTTGACCAAAAGTCAACTTTGGTCAAAATGATCGATCCTTGACCCGATGACTGACCCATTGATCCGATTGAGTCGACTTTTGACCAAAAATTCAATTTTGGTCGAAAATAGTCGATTTTTGACCTAATAGCCAACCCATGATTGACTTTTGACCAAAAGTCGTGTTTTGGTCAAAATGGTAAATTTTGACGATGACCGGCCATTGACCCAATAGGTCGACATTTGATCAAAAGTCAACTTTGGTCGAAATGATCGATCCTTGACCGATGACTGACACATAGAGCCAATAGAGTCGACTTTTGATCAAAATAGTCGATTTTTGACATAATGACCGATTGATTGACCCAATAAGTCGATCTCGACAAAAAAGTCGACTTTGGTCGAATAGTCAATCCTTGACCCGATAATGAGCCCATTGACCTAATCGGTCGACTTTTGACCAAAAAGTAAACTTTAGTCAAAATAGTTAATCCTTGAGACAATGACCAACCCATTAACACTATAGAATTGACTTTTGACCAAAATAGTCGATTTTGGTCGAAATAGTCGATTTTTGACTAATGTAACGCCATTGACCTGATTAGATCGACTTTTGACCAAAAAGTCGACTTTGGTCAAAATGGTCGAATTCTGACCCAATGACCATCTCATTGACCTAATGGGTCGACTTTTGACCAAAGAGTCAATTTTAGTCGAAATTGTTGATTTTGACTAATGACCGATTATTGATCAGATAAGTCGATCTTTGACAAAAGTTAACTTTGTCGAAATGATCAATCCTTGACCTAATAACTGACCCATTGACACAATAAGCTTAACTTTTGACAAAAAGTCGACTTTGGTCGAAAATGGTCAATCCATGACACGATGTTGACCCATTGACTAATATATCGACTTTTGACGAAAAAGTCAATTTTGGTCAAAATGAATTCGATCCATAACCCGATGACCGAATATGTCGACTTTTGACAAAGACGATGTTGGTCGAAATAGTCGATTTTACTGACAATGACCCATTTGACCTAATAGAGTCGACTTTTGACCAAAAAGTTAAATTTGGTCAAAATGGTCGATTTATGACCCAATGACGAGCCATTGACCCGATAGATTGACTTTTGACCAAAAAGTCGACTTTGGTCGAATATGAGTCGATTCTTGACCCGATGACCACCAATTGACCCAATAAGTCGACTTTTGACCAAAAAGTCAATTTTGGTCAAAATAGTCGAATTTTGACCTTAATAACCGATTATTGACCTGATAAGTCGATCTCTTGACCAAAAGTCGACTTTGGTCGAAATGGTAAATCCTTAACCCGATGACAGCCAAACCCATTGACCTTATAGGTCGACTTTTGACCAAAAAGTCAATTTTGGTCAAAATAGTCAAATTTTGACATAATGACAACTCATTAGACCCGATAGGTCGACTTTTGACCAAAATGTCGACTTTGGTCAAAATGGTCGATTTTCGACCTATTGACGACCCATTGACTCGATAGACTCGACATTTTGACCAAAAAGTCAATCTTCGGTCAAAATGGTCGATTCTTGACACAATTACCAACTCATTGACCAAATAAGTCGACTTTTGACCAAAAAGTCGACTTTGGTCGAAATGATCGATTCGACATAATGACACTCCTCGTTGACCTGATGAATGAACTTTTGATAAAAAATTAATTTTGGTCGAAATAATTAATTTTTGACCTAATGACCGATTATTAACCCAATAAGTTAATCTTTGACCAAAAAGTTAACTTTGGTCGAAAATGATCGATTCTTGACCCAATGACGACCCATTGACCCGATAAAGTCGACTTTTGACCAAAAGTCGACTTTGGTCAAAATGGTAAATCCTTGACCGAATGACCTGACCCATTGACACAATAGGTCAACTTTGGTCGAAATAGTCGATTTTTGACCTAATGACCATTATTGACCTTGGCGACTCGACAAAAATCGACTTGGTCGAAATGGTCATCTGACGATAACTGACCCATTGACCCAATAAGTTAACTTTTGACTAAAGTCGACTTTGGTCGAAATGATCAATCTTTGACCCGATGACCGACCCATTGGCTTAATAAGTCGACTTTTGACCAAAAAGTTAATTTTGGTCGAAAATAGTCGATTTTAAATCTAATGACCAATTATTGACCCAATTAGTCAATCTTCGACCATGAAAGTCGACTTTGGTTAAAATGGTCGATCCTAAACCCGATAATGAACCCATTGACCCAATAAGTCGACTTTTGACCAAATAGACAAATTTTGGTCGAAATAGTCGATTCTTGACTTAATGACCACCCATTGACCAATAGATCGACTTTTGACCGAAAAGTCGATTTTGGTCGAAAAGGTCGATTTTGACACAATAGTCATTCGACACTTGACAAAGTCGACTTTGGTGAAAATGGTCGATCCTTGATCCAATGACCAATCCATTGACCCTATTTGTCGACTTTTGACTAAAAAGTCAATCTTTGGTCAAAATGGTTAATTCTTGACCCAATGATCAACTCATTGACCCATAAGTCGACTTTTGACCGAAAAGTCGATTTTGGTCGAAAATTATCGATTTTTGACCTAATGACCATCATTGACCTAAATAGGTCGACTTTTGACAAAAAAGACAACTTTGGTCAAAATGGTCGATCACTTGACCCAATGACCGACCCATTGACCTAATAGGTCGACTTTTGACAAAAAGTCAATTTTGGTCAAAATAGTCGATTTTTGACCTAATGACCAATTATTGACCCGATAAGTCGAATCTCGACCAAAAAGTCGACTTTGGTCGAAATGGTCAATCCTTGACCAATGACTGACCGATTGACCCGATAGGTCGACTTTTGACGAAAAAGTTAACTTTGGTCAAAATGATCAATCCTTGACCAATGTACTGACCCATTGGCTCTAATAGGTCGACTTTTGACCGAAAATTCGATCTTTGGTCAAAATAGTCGATTTTGACCTAATGACCGATTATTGACCCGATAAGTCGATCTTCGACAAAAAAGTCGACTTTGGTCGAAATGGTCGATCTTTGACCCGATGACTAACCCATTGACCCAATAGATCGACTTTTGACCAAAAAGTCGAATTTTGGTCGAAATAGTCAGATTTTTGACCTAATGACCACTCATTGACCTGATAGGTCGACTTTTGACCAAAAAGTCGACTTTGGTCGAAATGGTCGATTTTTGACCCGATGACCGACCCATTGACCCAATAAGTCAACTTTTGACCAAAAAGTCAGTCTTCGGTCGAAATGGTCGATTCTTGACCCAATGACCAACTCATTGACCGAATAGTTTAACTTTTGACCAAAAAGTTGACTTTGGTTAAAATGGTAGATTTTGACCCAATGCTACCGATTGACTAATAGATTGACTTTTGACCAAAAACTTAATTTTGGTCAAAATAATCAATTTTTGACCTAATGACCAATTATTGACCCAATAAGTCAATCTCTGACCAAAAATCGACTTTGGTTCAAAATGAGTCGATCCTTGACCCGATGACCGATCCATTGACCGATAAGTCAACTTTTGACCAAAAGTTGACTTTGGTCAAAATGGTCAATCTTTGACGCAATGACTGACCCATTGACCCGATAGATTAAATTTTGACCAAAAGTCATTTTCGATCAAAATAGTCGATTTTGAACCAATTACCGACTCATTGACCAAATAGTTTAACTTTTGACCAAAAAGTCGACTTTGGTGAAAATGGTCGATTTTCGACCCAATGACCAACCATTGACCCAATGGGTCGACTTTTGACAAAAATTCAACTTTGGTCAAAATAATCGATCTTTGACCTAATGACCGACTTATTGACCCAATAAGTCGATCTTTGACCAAAAGTCGACTTTGGTTGAAATGGTCGATCTTTGACTCGATGACCTGACCAACTGACCAATAGAGTCGACTTTTGACCAAAAGTCAACTTTGGTCAAAATGGTCGATCCTTGACCCGATGACGACCCATTGACCCGATTAGGTCGACTTTTGACCAAAAGTTAATTTTGGTCGAAAATAGTCGATCTTTGACCTAATGACCACTCATTGACCCAATAAGATCGACTTTTGACCAAAAGTCGATGTTTGGTTAAAATGGTAAATTTCTGACCCGATGACCAACCCATTGACCCAATAAGTTCAACTTTTGACCGAAAAGTCAACTTTGGTCGAAATGATCGATCCTTGACCCAATGACCGACACATTGACCCAATAGGTCAACTTTTGACCAAAAGTTAATTTTGGTTAAAATAAACATTTTTGACCTAATGACCAATTATTGACCCGTTAAGTTAATCTCTGACAAAAAGTCAACTTTGGTCAAAATGGTCAATCCTTGACCCGATGACGAACCCATTGACCTAATGAGTCGATTTTTGACAAAAGTGAAGCTTAGTCAAAATAGTTAATCCATTGAGACAATGACTAACACTATTGACCCAATAGTTGAACTTTTGACCAAAAAGTCAATTTTGGTCGAAATGGTCGATTTTATGACTACTAATGACCGACCATTGACCAAATAGGTCGACTTTTGACCAAAAAGTCGACTTTGGTCAAAATGGTCGATTTACGACCCGATGACACGCTCATTGACCTAATAGATCGACTTTTGACCGAAAGATCAATTTTGAGTCAAAATAGTCGATTTTTGACCGAATGACCGATTATTGACCGAATAAGTCGATCTTTGACCAAAAAGTTAACTTTGGTCGAAATGATCGATCCTTGACCGATGACTGACCCATTGACATAATAGCTCGACTTTTGACGAAAAAGTCGACTTTGGTCGAAATGGTCGATTCATGACCCAATGATC
Source organism: Papilionanthe hookeriana x Papilionanthe teres (assembly GCA_022702705.1). NCBI lineage: Eukaryota > Viridiplantae > Streptophyta > Magnoliopsida > Asparagales > Orchidaceae > Papilionanthe > Papilionanthe hookeriana x Papilionanthe teres. The sequence continues at coordinate 68,815,894 of CM040434.1, read as the reverse complement.
CGACCCATTGACCAAATATGTCGACTTTTGACGAAAAGTCAATTTTGGTCGAAATGGTCGATTCCATAACTCGATAGATCCAATATACGTTAACTTTTGACCGAAAAATCAATTTTGGTCGAAATGGTCGATTTTTTACATAATGACAACCCATTTGACTAGTAGATCGACTTTTGACTAAAAGTTAAATTTGGTCAAAATGATCGATTCTGACAGATAATGACCCGATTGACCCGATAAGTCGACTTTTGACCAAAAGTCGACTTTGGTCGAATATGGTCGATTCTTGACCAATGACCTGACCCATTGACCGATAGAGTCGACTTTTGACCAAAAAGTCGATTTTGTTAAAATAGTCGAATCTTTGACCTAATGACCGACCCATTGACCCAATAGGTCGACTTTTGATCAAAAATGTCGACTTTGGTCAAAATGAGTCGATTTGTTGACCGATATGACAAACCCATTGACCACTAATATAGGTCAACTTTTGACCAAAAAGTCAATTTTGGTCAAAATGGTCGATTCTTGACCTAATGACTGACTCATTGACCAAATAAGTCGACTTTTGACCAAAATGTCGACTTTGGTCGAAATGGTCGATTATCTGACTTCAATGACAAACCATTGACATGAATAGATCAACTTTTGACCAAAAGTCAACTTTGGTCAAAATGGTCAATCTTGACCTAATGATCAGACCCATTGACCCAATAGAGTCGACTTTTGACCAAAAAGTCGACTTTGGTCGAAATTCGATTCGACTGATGACCCATTGACAGATAGATCGACTTTTGACTAAAAAGTCTAACTTTAGTCGAAATGATCAATTTCTGACTGTATGACCACTATTGACCTAATAAGATCGACTTTTGACCAAAAATTAACTTTGGTCGAAAATAGTCGATTCTGACCGATAATGACCGCATTGATCCGATAAGTTAATCTTTTGACTAAAAATTGACTTTGGTCAAAATGGTCAATCTTTGCGCCGATATGACTCGATGACCAATCACTTTGACCAAAAGTCAACTTTGGTCGAAATAGTCGATTTTGACCTATTGACAGATTATTGACCTGATAAGTCGATCTTTGACCAAAAGTCGACTTTGGTCGAAATGGTCGATCTTTGACCCGATGACCGAACCCATTGACCCGATAGGTCGACTTTTGACCGAAAAGTCGATTTTGGTCGAAATAGTCGATTTTTGATCTAATGATCGATTATTGACCTGATAAGTCGACTTTTGACCAAAAAGTCGACTTTGGTCGAAATGGTCGATCTTAGACTCATGACTAGCTCATTGACCCAATAGGTCGACTTTTGACCAAAAGATCAATTTTGGTCGAAATAGTCAATTTTTGACCTAATGACCACCCATTGACCCGATAGATCGACTTTTGACCAAAAAGTCGACTTTGGTCGAAATGGTCGATTTTGACCAGATGACTGACCCATTGACCAGATAGGTCAACTTTTGACCAAAAAGTCAACTTTGGTCGAAATAGTCGATTCTTGACCCAATGACCGACTTATTGACCCGATAAGTCGACTTTTGACCAAAAAGTCGACTTTGGTCAAAATGGTCGATCTTGACTGATAACCTTATATGTGACAAAAATGACTAGTCATGATCGATTAGACGTATGATAGGTCGACTTTTGACCAAAAGTCGATTTTGGTCGAAATAGTCGATTTTTGACCTAATGACCGACTCATTGACTCAATAAGTCGACTTTTGACCAAAAGTCAACTTTGGTCGAAATGGTCGATTTTGACATAATGACCGACTCATTGACCCAGATAAGTCGACTTTTGACCAAAAAGTCGACTTTGGTCGAAATGGTCGATTTTGACCTAATGACCACTATTGACCCGATAGATCGACTTTTGACCAAAAAGTCAACTTTGGTCGAAATGGTCGATTCTTGACCTAATAACGAGTATTGACGATAAAGTCGATCTCTTGACCAAAAGTCGACTTTGGTCGAAATGGTCGATCCTTGACCCGATGACCAACCCATTGACCCAATAGATTAACTTTTGACGAAAAGTCAATTTTGGTCAAATAGTCGATTTTGATCTAATAATGACGCATTGACCGAATTAACTTTTGACCAAAAAATCGACTTTGGTCGAAATCGTCGATTTTTGACTGATTAATGGACCCATTACTGATAAGTCGACTTTTGACCAAAAAGTCAACTTTGGTCAAAATGGTCGATTCTTGACCCAATGATCGACTCATTGACCCAATAGGTTGACTTTTGACTAAAAGATCAACTTTGGTCGAAATGGTCGATTCTTGACACGATGACCGACCCGATTGACTCAATAGGTTGACTTTTGACGAAAAAGTCGATTTTGGTCGAAAATAATCGATTTTTGACCTAATGACGATTATTGACCGATAAGTCGATCTCTGACCAAAAAGTCAGCTTTGGTCGAAATGGATCGATCCTTGACCCAATGACCGACCCATTGACCCGATAAGTTGACTTTTGACCGAAAAGTCGACTTTGGTCGAAATAGTCGATCTTTGACCGTAATGACTCATTGACCTAATAGGTCGATCTTTTGACCAAAAAGTCAATTTTGGTCAAAATAGTCGATTTTTGACCTAATGACCATTGATTGATCTGATAGATCGACTTTTGACCGAAAAGTCGACTTTGGTCGAAATGGTCGATTCTTGACCCAATGACGACCCATTGACCCAATAGGTCAACTTTTGACCAAAAAGTCGATCTTTGGTCGAAATGAGTCGATTCTTGACCCAATGACTCAACCCATTGACTCGAATAGGTCGACTTTTGACCAAAAAGTCGAATTTTGGTCAAAATGGTCGATTTTTGACCCAATGACCAACCCATTGACCCAATAGGTCAACTTTTGACCAAAAGTTGATTTTGGTCAAAATAGTCAATTTTTGACCTAATGACCAATTATTGACCTGATAAGTCGATTTTTGACCAAAAGTCGACTTTGGTCGAAATGGTCGATCCTTGACCCAATGACAGACCCATTGACCCAATAGAGTCGACTTTTGACCGAAAAGTCGATTTTGGTCGAAATAGTCGATCTTTGACCAAATGACCGACTCCATTGACCACAATAGGTTGACTTTTGACCAAAAATTCGAATTTTTGGTCGAAATAGTCGATTTTTGACACTAATGACCAATTATTGACCCGATAAGTCGATCTTTTGACCAAAAAGTCGACTTTGGTCGAAATGGTCGATTCTTGACCCAATGACATAACCCATTGACCAATAGGTCGACTTTTGACCAAAAAGTCGACTTTGGTCGAAATAGTCGATCTTTGACCGATGACGACTCATTGACCATAGGTCGACTTTTGGCAAAAAGTCGATTTTGGTCGAAATAGTCGATTTTTGACCTAATGACGATTATTGACCCGATAAGTCGATCTCGACCAAAAGTCGACTTTGGTCAAAATGGTCGATCCTTGACCCGATGACTGACCCATTGACCGAATAGGTTAACTTTTGACCAAAAAGTCAACTTTGGTCGAAATAGTCGATTTTGACTGATGACGCTCATTGACCGATAGATCGACTTTGACCGAAAAGTTAACTTTGGTCGAAATGGTCGATTTTGACCAATGACAACCATTGACCGAAAGATCGACTTTGGTCAAAATAGTCGATCCTTGATCCAATGACCAACTCATTGACCTGATAGAGTCGACTTTTGACCAAAAAGTCGACTTTAGTCGAAATGGTCGATTCTTGACCCAATGACCCGACCCATTGACCCAATAGGTCGACTTTTGACCGAAAAGTCGATTTTGGTCAAAATAGTCAATTTTGACCTGACTAATGACCCATTGACCTAATAGGTCGACTTTTGACCAAAATGTCAACTTTGGTCGAAATGGTCGATCTTTGACCCAATGACCGACCTCATTGACTCGATGGATTGACTTTTGACCGAAAAGTTAATTTTGGTCAAAATAGTCAATTTTGACCTAATGACCAATTATTGACCTACGATAAGTCGACTCTTTGACCAAAAAGTTGACTTTGGTCAAAATGGTCGAATCTTGACCCAATGACAACCCATTGACCCAATAGGTCGACTTTTGACCAAAAAGTCAATTTTAGTCGAAATGATCGATTTTGACCTAATGACCACCCATTGACTCGATAGGTCGACTTTTGACCAAAAATCGACTTTGGTCAAAATGGTCAATTTTGACCTAATGACCGACTCATTGACCCGATAAAGTCGACTCTTGACGAAAAAGTCAACTTTGGTCAAAATGGTCGATCCTTGACCCGATGACAAACCCATTGACCCGATTAGATCGACTTTTGACCAAAAAGTCAACTTTGGTCGAAAATAGTCGATTTTTGACCTAATGACCAACCATTGACCCAATAGGTCGACTTTTGACCAAAAAGTCGACTTTGGTCGAAATAGTCGATTTTGACCAATGACTGACTCTGACCCAAAGTTAACTTTGTGAAAAAGTCGATTTTGGTCGATCTGGCCATTGACAACCCATGAATTAAGTAGTTAACTTTTGACCAAAAAGTCGACTTTGGTCAAAATGGTCGATTTTGACCGATGACCAACCCATTGACCCGATAGATCGACTTTTGACCAAAAAGTCGATTTTGGTCGAAATAGTCGATTTTGACCTATTGACGATTATTGACTCGATAAGTCGATCTTTGACCGAAAAATCGACTTTGGTCAAAATGAGTCGATCCTTGACCCAATGACCGACCATTGACCCGATAGGTCGACTTTTGACCGAAAAGTTAACTTTGGTCGAAATGGTTAATTTTGACCTAATGAACCACATTGACCCAATAGGTCGACTTTTGACCAAAAGTCAACTTTGGTCAAAATGGTCGATTTTGACCAATGTCAACCATTGACCCAATAGGTCGACTTTTGACCAAAAAGTCAACTTTGGTCAAAATGGTCGATTCTTGACCTGATGATCACCTCGTTGACCCAATGAGTCAACTTTTGACTAAAAAGTCAATTTTGAGTCAAAATAGTCGATTTTGACTTAATGACGATTATTGACCCAATAAGTCGATCTTTGACCAGAAAAGTCAACTTTGGTCGAAATGGTCGATCCTTGACTCAATGACCGCCATTGACCCGATAGGTTGACTTTTGACCGAAAAGTCGACTTTGGTCAAAATAGTCGATCTTTGACCTAATGATAAGCCCATTGACTCGATAGGTTGACTTTTGACCAAAAATTCGATTTTGGTCGAAAATAGTCAATTTTTGACCTAATGACCACCCATTGACCAATAGGTCGACTTTTGACCAAAAAGTCGACTTTGGTCAAAATGGTCAATTTCGACCTAATGACGACCCATTGACCCGATAAATCGACTTTTGACCAAAAAAGTCGACTTTGGTCAAAATGGTCGAATTCTTGACCCAGATGACGAACCCATTGACCCAATAGGTCGACTTTTGACCAAAAAGTCGATCTTTGGTCAAAATGGTCGATTTTGACAATGACCACATTGACCCGATAGGTCAACTTTGACAAAAAGTGACTTTGGTCGAAATGGTCGATCCTTTGACCGACAATGACCGACTATTGACTCGGTCAACTTTTGACAAAAGTCATTTTGGTCGAAATCGTCAATTTTGACCATAATGACCGACCATTGACCCAATAGGTCAACTTTTGACCAAAATGTCAATTTTGATCGTAATTGAAATTTCGATCCATTGACCCCGATAGTCGACTTTTGACCAAAAAGTCGACTTTGGTCAAAATGGTCGATCTTTAACCTGATGACCGACCCATTGACCCAATAGGTCAACTTTTGACAAAAAGTCAATTTTGGTCGAAATGATCAATTTTTGACGTAATGACCGATTATTGACCAAGATAAGTCGACTCTTTGACCAAAAAGTCGACTTTGGTCGAAATGGTCAATTCTTGACCTGATGACATAACCCATTGACCCGATAAGTCGACTTTTGACGAAAAGTCAACTTTGGTCGAAATGGTCAATCCTTGACCTGATGACTAAGCCATTGACCCAATAAGTCGATCTTTGACCAAAAAGTCAACTTTGGTCAAAATGGTCAATCCTTGACCTAATGATACGCCATTGACCCGATATGTCGACTTTTGACCAAAAAGTCGATTTTGGTCATAATAGTCGAATTTTGACCTAATGACCAACCCATTGACCCAATAGGTCAACTTTTGACCTAAAAGTTAACTTTGGTCAAAATGGTCAATCCTTGACCCAATGACTAACCCATTGACCTGAATAGATCGACTTTTGACCAAAAGTCGACTTTGGTCGAAATGGTCGATTCTTGACCCAATGACGACTCATTGATCCAATAGGTCAACTTTTGACAAAAATGTCAATTTTGGTAAAAATATTCAATTTTGACCTAATGACCAGTCATTGACCCAATAAGTTAACTTTTGACCAAAAATTGACTTTGGTCGAAATGGTTAATCTTTGACCTAATGACTGACCCATTGACCCAAAATGTCAACTTTTGACGAAAAGTCGATTTTGGTCAAAATAATCGATTTTGACCTAATGACCGATTCATTGACCCAGATGAAGTTAACTATTTGACCAAAAAGTCGACTTTGGTCAGAAATAGTCGATCTTTGACCTAATGACCAACCCATTGACTCGATAGATCAACTTTTGACCGAAAAGTCAACTTTGGTCAAAATGGTCGATTCTTGACCCAATGACCGACTCATTGACCAAATAGGTCGACTTTTGACCAAAAGTCGACTTTGGTCGAAATGATCAATTTCGACCCAATGACCGACCCATTGACCCGATAGGTCGACTTTTGACCAAAAAGTCAACTTTGGTCAAAATAGATCGATTCTTGACCTGATGACTGATCTATTGACCGAATAAGTTCAACTCTTGACCAAAAAGTTAACTTTGGTCGAAATGGTCGATTCTTGACCCAATGACCAACTCATTGACCCGATAGATCGATCTTTTGACCAAAAAGTCAACTTTGGTCAAAATGATCAATCCTTGACCAATGACCAACCATTGACCAATAAGTCGACTTCGACTAAAAAGTCGACTTTGGACCGAATAATCGATATTGACCCGAAATAGGTTAACTTTTGACAAAAAGTCAACTTTGGTCGAAATGGTCGATCTTTGACCCAATGACCAACCCATTGACCTAATAAGTTGACTTTTGACCAAAAAGTCAATTTTGGTCAAAATAGTCAATTTTTGACTTAATGACCGACTTATTGACCCGATAAGTCGATCTTCGACCAAAAAGTCAACTTTGGTCAAAATGGTCGATCATTGACCTAATGACCAGACCCATTGACCCAATAGATTGACTTTTGACGAAATAGTCAATTTTGGTCAAAATAGTCAATTTTTAACCTAACAACCACCCCATTGACCCAATAGGTCGACTTTTGACCAAAAGCCGACTTTGGTCAAAATGGTCAATTTCTGACCCAATGACCAATCCATTGACCAAATATGTCAACTTTTGACCAAAAAGTCAACTTTGGTCAAAATGGTCGATCCTTGACCTAATGACTAACTCATTGACCAGATAGGTCAACTTTTGACCAAAAAGTCAACTTTGGTCAAAATGGTCGATTCTTGACTAAATGACGACCCATTGACCCGATAGGTCGACTTTTGACAAAAAGTCGACTTTGGTCAAAATGGTCGATTTTGACAATGACCGATTGACCAATGATTGACATTGACAATAGAATTCGACTTTTGATCAAAAAGTCAACTTTGGTCAAAATGGTCAATTTTGACTAATGACAACCATTGACCCAATAGATCGACTTTTGACCAAAAAATCAACTTTGGTCGAAATAGTCGATTTGACCAATACTGACTCATTGACCAATAGGTCGACTTTTGACCAAAAAGTCGACTTTGGTCGAAATGGTCGATTCTTGACCGATGACCCCATTGACCGATAAATTGACTTTTGACTAAAAATTGATTTTGGTCAAAATAGTCGATTTTTGACCTAATGACCGATTATTGACCAGTAAGTCGACTCTTGACCAAAAGTCAACTTTGGTCGAAATGGATTCGATCCTTGACCCGATGACCGACACCGTTGACCCAATAGGTCAACTTTTGACCAAAAGTCAACTTTGGTCAAAATAGTCGATTTTCTGACTTGATGACCGCCATTGACCTGATAGGTCGACTTTTGACCAAAAAGTCGACTTTGGTCAAAATGGTCGATTTTTGACTCAATGACCGACCCATTGACCCAATAAGTCGACTTTTGACCAAAAAGTCATCTTTGGTCAAAATGGTCGATTCTTGACCTAATGACCAACCCATTGACGCAATAGGTCGACTTTTGACGAAAAAGTCGACTTTGGTCGAAATGGTCGATTCTTGACTAATGACGACACATTGACCCAATAGATTGACTTTTGACCAAAAGATTAACTTTGGTCAAAATAATCAATTTTTGACCTAATGACCGATTATTGACCCAATAAGTCGATCTTCTGACCGAAAAGTCAACTTTGGTCGAAATGGTCGATCCTTGACACCAATGACGAGCCATTGACCCGATAGGTCGACTTTTGACCAAAAAGTCGACTTTGGTCGAAATGGTCGATCTTTGACCTGATGATGACCCATTGACTCAATAGGTCGACTTTTGACCAAAAATCAACTTTTGGTCGAAATAGTCGATTTTTGACCTAATGACCAGCCCATTGACCCGATAGGTCGACTTTTGACCAAAAAGTCGACTTTGGTCAAAATGGTCGATTTTGACCCGATGACCAGCCCATTGACCCAATCGATCAACTTTTGACCAAAAGTCGATCTTTGGTCAAAAGGTCGATTCTTGACCGATGACTAACTCATTGACCAAATAGGTCGACTTTTGACCAAAATGTCGACTTTGTCAAAATGATCAATTTCAACTCAATGACCTGACTAGTTGATCCAATAGATCGAATCTTTGACCAAAATTCAATTTTGGTCAAAATAGTCGATTCTTGACTCAATGACTCGATTATTGACTCGATAAGTCGATCTTTGACCAAAAAGTCAACTTTGGTCAAAATGGTCGATCCTTGACCCGATGACGCAACCCATTGACCCAATAGGTCGACTTTTGACCAAAAAGTCGATTTTGGTCGAAATAGTTAATTCTTGACACAATGACCACCCATTGACCCAATAGGTCGACTTTTGACCAAAAAGTCGATTTTGGTCAAAATAGTCAATTTTTGACCTAATGACCAATCCATTAACCCGATAGAGTCGATCTTTGACCAAAAAATCGACTTTGGTCAAAATGGTCGATCCTTGACCCGATGACTGACCCATTGACCGATAGGTCGACTTTTGACCAAAAGTCGACTTTGGTCAAAATGATCAATCTTTGACCCAATGACCGACCCCATTGACCCAATAGGTTAACTTTTGATCAAAAGATCAATTTTAGTCAAAATAGTCGATTTTTGAATTAATGACCGATTATTGACCCGATAAGTCGATCTCGACCAAAAAGTCGACTTTGGTCAAAATGGTCGATTCTTAACCCAATGACCAACCCATTGACCTAATAGGTTAACTTTTGACCAAAAAGTCAATTTTGGTCAAAATAGTCAATTTTTGACCTAATGACTAATTATTGACCCAATAGATCGACTTTTGACCAAAAAGTCGACTTTGGTCGAAATGGTCGATTTTTGACCACGATGACTGAACCATTGACCCAATAGGTCAACTTTTGGCCAAAATAGTCGATCTTTGGTCGAATTGATCTTGACCCATTACGACTCATGATATTAGTCGACTTTTGACCAAAAAGTCATCTTTGATCAAAATGGTCGATTTTGACCTAATGACCGACCCATTGACCCGATGGGTCAACTTTTGACCGAAAAATTCGATTTTGGTCGAAATAATCGATTTTGACCTAATGATCGATCATTGACCCAGATAGATCGAATTTTGACAAAAAGTCAACTTTGGTCAAAATGGTCGATCCTTGACCTAATGACGACCATTGACTGATAAGTCGACTTTTGACCAAAAGTTAATTTTGGTCGAAATAGTCGATTTTGACCCAATGACTAACTATTGACCCAATAAGTTAATCTTTTGACCAAAAAGTCGACTTTGGTCAAAATGGTCGATCTTTGACCTAATGACCACCCATTGACCTAATAGATTAACTTTTAACCAAAAGTCGACTTTGGTCGAAATGATCGATTCTTGACCAATGACCGACCCATTGACCCAATAGGTCGACTTTTGACCAAAAGTCAATCTTTGGTCAAATAGTCGATTCTTGACTTAATGACCGACTATTGACCTAATAGATTCAATTTTGACATAAAAAGTCAACTTTTGTCAAAATGGTCGATCCTTGACCAAATGACCAACCCATTGACTCAATAGGTCAACTTTTGACCAAAAAGTCAATTTTGGTCAAAATAGTCAATTTTTGACCTAATGACCACCCATTAACCCAATAGGTCAACTTTTGACTAAAAAGTCAACTTTGGTCAAAATGGTCGATTTTTGACCCAATGACCAACCCATTGACCCGATAGATCAACTTTTGACCAAAAAGTTATCTTCGGTCAAAATGGTCAATTCTTGACCCAATTACCAACTCATTGACCAAATAGTTTAAATTTTAACCAAAAAGTCAACTTTGGTTAAAATGGTAAATTCTCGACCCATAATGACCGACCCATTGACCTAATAGATTGACTTTTGACCAAAAATTTAATTTTGAGTCAAAATAATCGATTTTTGACCTAATGACCAATTATTGACCCAATAAGTCGATCTCTGACCAAAAAATCGACTTTGGTTTAAAATGGTCGATCCTTGATCCGATGACAAATCCAGTTGATCAAGTAAGTTGATCTTTTGACCGAAAAGTTAACTTTGGTCGAAATGGTAAATTTTGAACGCAATGACTAACCCATTGACCCAATAAATTAAATTTTGACCAAAAGTCAATTTCGATCAAAATGGTCGATTCTTGAACCAATTACTGACTCATTGACCAAATAGTTTATCTTTTGACTAAAAAGTCAACTTTGGTCAAAATGGTCGATTTCGACCTAATAACCACCTCGTTGACCTAATGGGTCGACGTTTGACAAAATTTAATTTTGGTCAAAATAATCGATTTTTAACCTAATGACCAATTATTGACTCAATAAGTCGATCTTTTGACCAAAAGTCGACTTTGGTTGAAATGGTCGATCTTTGACTCGATGACCAACCCAGTGACCCGATAGATCGACTTTTGACCAAAAGTCGACTTTGGTCAAAATGGTCAATCCTTGACGCCAATGACCAGCCCATTGACTGAATAGGTCGACTTTTGACTAAAAAGTTAATTTTGGTCGAAAATGGTCGATTTTTAACTTAATGACCACTCCATTGACCCAATAAGTCGACTTTTGACCAAAAAGTCATGTTTTGTTAAAATGGTCGATTTCGACCCAATGATCGACCCATTGACCCAATAAGTCGACATTTGACCAAAAGTCAACTTTGGTCAAAATGATCAATCCTTGACCCAATGACCAACACATAGAGCCATTAGATCAACTTTTGACCAAAACAGTCAATTTTTAACATAATGACCAATTATTGACCCAATAAGTCAATCCTACGATCACAAAAGTCAACTTTGGTCGAATGTGTCAAATCCTTGACCCGATGACCGACCCATTGACCTGATCGAGTCGATTTTTGACCAAAAAGTGAACTTTAGTCGAAATCGTCAATCCTTGAGACGATTGACACGACCATTGACCACAATAGGTCGACTTTTGACCAAAATGTCAATTTTGGTCGATATAGTCGATGTTTATACTAATGACCACCCCATTGACCCAATTGGTCAACTTTTGACCAAAAAGTTGACTTTGGTCAAAATGGTCAACTTCTGACCCAATGACCACCTCATTGACCTAAAGGGTCAACTTTTGACCAAGAGATCAATTTTGGTCAAAATTGTCAATTTTTGACCTAATGACCAATTATTGACCAGATAAGTCAATCTTTGACCAAAAAGTTAACTTTTGTCAAAATGATCAATCCTTGACCCAATGACGGCCATTGACTCAATAGCTCAACTTTTAATGAAAAGTCGACTTTGATCAAAATGGTCGATCCATGACCCAATGTTAACCCATTGACCAATATGATCTTTTGACCAAAAAGTCGACTTTGGTCGAAATGGTCGATCCATGACCCGATGACCCAAATATGATCGACTTTTGACCAGCGATGTTGGTCGAAATAGTCGATTTTTTACTGACGACCCATTTGACCTAATAGGTCAACTTTTGACCAAAAAGTTAAATTTGGTCAAAATGGTCAATTACGACCAATAATGACCCATTGACCCAATAATTCGACTCTTGACCGAAAGTCAACTTTGGTGAATATGGTCGATTCTTGACCTGATGATGACCCATTGACCGATAGGTCGACTTTTGACCGAAAATCGATTTTGGTCAAAATAGTCGATTTTGACCTAATAATCAATTATTGACCCGATAAGTCGATCTCTTTCGAAAAAGTCGACTTTGGTCGAAATGGTCGATCCTTATAGCCGATGACCGACCAGTCCGTTGACCTATAGAATCGACTTTTGACCAAAAAGTTGAATTTTGGTCGAAAATAGTCAAATTTTGACTATAATGACGACTCTTAGACCAATCAAGTCAACTTTTGACCAAAATGTCAACTTCGGTCAAAATGGTCGATTTTGACCCATAATGACAAACCATTGACTCGATAGACCGACATTCGACCAAAAAGCCATATATCGGTCAAAATGGTCAATTCTTGACACGATTACCAACTCATTGACCAAATAGGTCAACTTTTTAACTAAAGTCAACTTTGGTCAAAATGATCGATTTCGACCTAATGACCTCCTCGTTGACTCAATGGGTCGAACTTTTGACAAAAAATTAATTTTGGCCGAAATAATTAATTTTTGACCTAATGACCAATTATTAACTCTAATAAGTTAATCTCTTACTAAAAAGTTAACTTTGGTCAAAGAGGTCCGAATTCTTGACCCCAATGACCAAACTCATATCGAATCCCAGTAAATGTAACTTTCGACCAAGAAATGCAAAGCTTTGGCTCGAAGCAATCGGCAAAACCCTTGATCGAATGACCAAATCGACTAGTGACCATCTGACCAGAATCAACTTTGGTCAAATGAGCTATCTTGACCTAATGACCAATCCATCGACCCAAGAAGTCAATCTCTCGACTGAAAAGTCAACTTGGTCGAAATGATCAATCATTAATGGCTAATGACCAACCCATTGGCTTAATAAGTCAACTTTTGACCAAAAAGTTAATTTTGGTCAAAATAGTTAAATTTTAAATTTAATGCCAATTATTGACCCCATTAGTCAATCTCTGACCACAAAGGCAACTTTAGTTAAAATGTTCAATCCTAAACTCAATGACAAATCCATTGACCCAATAGGTCAACTTTTGACCAAATAGAAAATTTTAGTCAAAATATAGTTTTTGACTTAATGACCACCCATTGACTCATCATGATCAACTTTTGACCAAATGTCAACTCAACCAAAAAGTCAAATTTGGTCAAAATGGTCAATTTCTGACACAATAACCTAAATGTCAACTTTGGTGAAAATGGTCAATCCTTGATCCAATGACAATTCCATTGACCATATTTGTGAACTTTGGACTAAAAAGTCATCTTTTGGCAAAATGGTTAATTCTTGACCCAATGATCAACCCATTTACCCATAGGTCAATTTTTGACCAAAAAGTCAATTTTGCTCAAAATTATCAATTTTTGATCTAATGACCACCTCATTGACCTAAATAGGTCAACTTTTGACCAAAAAGACAACTTTGATCAAAATGGTCAATCCTTGACCCAATGACCAAACCATTGACCCAATAGGTCAACATTTGACCAAAAAGTTAATTTTGGTCAAAATACTCAATTTTTGACCTAATGACCAGATATTGACCCAGTAAGCAAATCTCTGACCAAAAAGTCAATTTTGGTCAAAATGGTCAATCCTTGACCCAATGACCAACCCATTGACCCAATATGTCAACTTTTAACAAAAAAGTCAATTTTTATTAAAATGATCAATTTCTTGATCCCAATGACCAACCCATCGCTCTAATAGGTCAACTTTTGACTAAAGATTCAATCTTTGTCAAAATAGTCAATTTTTTACCTAATGACCAATTATTGAACCAATAAGTTAATCTCTGAAAAAAAATGTCAACTTTGGTCAAAATGCTCAATCCTTAGCCTAATGACAAACCCATTGACCCAATATGTCAACTTTTGACTAAAAAGTCAAATTTGGTTAAAATACTCAATTTTTCGACTTAATGACCACCCATTGAATCCCAATAAGTCAACTTTGACCAAAAAGTCAACTTTGGTCAAAATGGTCAATTTTTACCCAATGACCAACACATCAACTGCAAATAGATAAAGTTTTCGACTAAAAAGTTATCTTCGGTCAAAATGGTCAATTCTTGACCCAATTACTAACTCATTGACAAAATAGTTTAACTTTTGACCAAAAAGTCAACTTTGGTCAAAATGGTCAATTTCTGACCCAATGACAACCCCGTTGACCCAATGGGTTAGTTTTTGACAAAAAATTTAATTTTAGTCAAAAGAATCAATTTTTGACCTATTGACCAATTATCAACTAATAAGTCAATCTCTCGACCAAAAAGTCAACTTTGGTTTAAAATGGTGAATCCTTAATCAATGACCTATCCGTCGATCTAATAGGTCAACTTTCGACTAAAAGTCAACTTTGGTCGAAATGGTCAATCCTCACCCAATGACCAACCCATCGACCCAATAGATCTAAATTTCGACCAAAAAGTCATTTTCGATCAAAATTGTCAATTCTTGAACCTAATGATCAACTCATCGATCTAATATTTTAACTTTCGACCTAAAAGTCAACTTTAGTCAAAATGGTCAATTCTCGACCCAATGACCAACCCGTCGACCTAATGAGTCAACTTTCGACCAAAAATTTAATTTGAGTCAAAATAGTCAATTTTTGACCTAATGACCAATTCATCGACTCAATATGCCAATCTCTCGACCAAAAGTCAACTTTGGTCAAAATGAGTCAATCTTCGACCCAATGACCAACCCACGGACCCAATAGTCAACTTTCGACCAAAAAGTCAACTTTGGTCAAAATGGTCAATCCTCGACCCAATGACTAACCCATCGACCCAATAGGTCAACTTTGACCAAAAATTAATTTTGTTCAAAATTGTCAATCTTCAACCCAATGACAACGCCATTAACCAAAGTCAACTTTAGCAAAATGTCAATCCTTATCCAATGACAACCATTGACCAAAGCCAACTTCGACCAAAAAGTCATTTTGGTAAAATGGTAAATTCTCGACCCAATGACCAACCTCATCGACCTAACAGTCAACATTCGACCAAAAAGTCAACTTTAGCCAAAATGATCAATCTTCGACCCAATGACCAACCCATCGACTCAATAGATCAACTTTTTGACCAAAATAGTCAATTTTCGACATAATGACCAATTACCTAATGCTAATAAGTCAATCTTCGACTAAAAAGTCAACTTTGGTCAAAATGGTCAATCCTCAACTCCAATGACCAACCCATTGACTCAACATGTCAACTTTTCGACCAAAGATGAACTTTAGTCAAAATAGCTAACTTCGAGACATATGACCAACCTATCGACCTAATGAATCAACTTTCGACCAAAATGTCATTTTTGGTCGATATATCAATTTTTGACCTAATGACCACCCCATTGACCTAATAGGTCAACTTTTGACCAAAAAGTTAACTTTGGTCAAAATGATCAATTTCTGACCCAATGACCAACCCATTGACCCAATAGGTCAACTTTTGACCAAAAATTCAACTTTGGTCAAAATAGTCAATCATTTACTCTAATGACCAATCATTGACTCAAATAAGTCAATCTCGACCAAAAAGTCGAACTTTCAGTCACAATGAGTCAATCTTCGACCCAATGACACAACCTATCGACACAATATGTCAACTTTCGACCAAAAAGTCGACTTTGGTCAAAATAGTCAATTTCGATCGATCCAATCGATTCACAACATCAATTCGACCTAATATGTCAACTTTAACCAAAAAGTCAATTTTCAGTAAAATGATCAATTCGTAACCAATGATCACCTATAGTCAACTTTGACCAAAAAGTCAACTTTGGTCAAAATAATCGATTTTTCATTTAACGACAACCCATTTTGACCTAATAGGTCAACCTTTGACAAAATAGTTAAATTTGGTTAAAATGGTCAATTTTCGACCCAATGACCAACCCATTCGACCCAATAATTCAACTTTTCGACCAAAAAGTCAACTTTGACAATATGACGATTCGACCCAATGACCCATCCATCGACCCAATATGTCAACTTTTGACCAAAAAGTCAATTTTGGTCAAATGATCAATTTTTGACCTAATGACCAATTATTGACCCAATAGGTCAATCTCTTACTAAAAGTCAACTTTGGTCAAAATGGTCAATCCTTGACCTAATGACCAACCCAACTCAGTCGACTCTATCAGTGCCTAATTTTGCGACTAAAAAAGTCAATTTTGGTCAAAATAGTCAATTTTCGATCCTAATGACCAACCCATTAGACTCCAATAGGTCAACTTTCGACCAAAATGTCAACTTCGGTCAAAATGGTCAATCATTCGACCGCAAAGACCAACTATTTGATCAAAAGTCGTATTCGGTCAAAATGGTCACTTCTTGACACAATTACCAAGCTCATTACCAAATTGGTCAACTTTCAATGAAAGTCAACTCTGGCTCAAATGATCACTGACAATGACTAACCTCGTCAATCTAACAGCCAACTTTTGACAAAAAATTAACTATGGTCAAAATGATCAATCCTTGACTCAATAACCAAACCATATGACTCAATAGTCAATGCTTTTGACCATAACAATGTAAACTTTGGTCAAAATAGTCATCGTCATGATCCAATCGACTAATCTATCGACCCAATAAGTCAATTTCTGACCAAAAGGTCAACTTTGGTCAAAATGATCAATCATTGACCCAATAACCAACCCATTGGCATATTAGGTCAACTTTTGGCCAAAAAGTAAACTTTGGTCAAAATAGTCAATTTTTGAATTAATGACCAATTATTGACCCAATTAGTCAATAACTGACCACAAAGTCAACTTTGGTTAAAATGGTAAATACTAAACCCAATGAGAAACCCATTTACCCAATAAGTCAACTTTTAACAAAATAGAAAATTTTGGTCAAAATAGTCTGACTTAATGACCACTCATTGACCCAATCGATCAACTTTTGACCAAAAAGTCAATCTCTGACCAAAAAGTCAAATTTGGTTAAAATAGTCAATTTCTGACACAATGATCTAAATGTTAACTTTGGTGAAAATGTTCAATCCTTGATCCAATGACAAATCCATTTACAATATTTGTCAACTTTTGACTAAAAAATCATGTTAGGCCAAAATGGTTAATGCTTGAACAAATGACCAACCCATTGACCCATAGGTCAACTTTTGACCAAAAAGTAAATTTTGCTCAAAATTATCAATTTTTGACCTAATGAGCGCCTTATTGACCTAAATAGGTCAACTTTTGACAAAAAAGACAACTTTAGTCAAAATGGTCAATCCTTGACCCAATGACCAACTCATTGACCCAATAGGCCAACTTTTGAGCAAAAAGTTTATTTTGGTCAAAATAGTCAATTTTTGACCTAATAACCAATTATTGACCCAGTAAGCAAATCTCGACCAAAATGTCAACTTTGGTCAAAATGGTCAATCCTCGACCTAACGATCAACCCATTGACCCAATAGGTCAACTTTTAACCAAAAAGTCAACTTTTGTCAAAATGATCAATTCTTGATCCATTGTCCAACCTATTGGCCTAATAGGTCAACTTTTGACAAAAAATTCAATCTTTGTCAAAATAGTCAATTTTTGACCTAATGACCAATTATTGACTAAATAAGTCAATCTTTGACAAAAAAAGTCAACTTTGGTCAAAATGCTCAATCCTTAACCTAATGACAAACCCATTGACCCAATAGGTCAACTTTTGACCAAAAAGTCAAATTTGGTCAAAATAGTCAATTTTTTGACCTAATGACCACCCATTAACCCAATAGGTCAACTTTTGACCAAAAAGTCAACTTTGGTCAAAATGGTCAATTTTTTACCTAATGACCAACCCATTGACCTAAATAATAAAGTTTTGACCAAAAAGTCATCTTCGGTCAAAATGGTCAATTCTTGACCCAATTACCAATTCATTGACCAAATAGTTTACTTTTGACCAACAAGTCAACTCTGGTAAAAATGGTTAATTTCTGGCCCAATGACCACCCCGTTGACATGGGTCAACTTTTGACCAAAAACTTAATCTTGGTCAAAATAATCAATTTTTGACCTAATGACCAATTATAGACCCAATAAGTCAATCTCTGACCAAAATATCAACTTTGGTTTAAAATGGTCATTCCTTGATCCAATGACCAATCTGTTGACCCAAAAGGTCAACTTTTGACCAAAAAGTCAACTTTGGTCAAAATGGTCAATTTTTTACCTAATGACCAACCCATTGACCCAATAGATTAAATTTTGACCAAAAAGTCATTATCGAACAAAATGGTCAATTCTTGAAGCAATTACCAACTCATTGACCAAATAGTTTAACTTTTGACCAAAAATTTCACTTTGGTCAAAATGGTCATTTTCTCACCCAATGACCACGCCGTTGACCCAATGGGTCAACTTTTGACCAAAAATTAAATTTGGGTCAAAATATTCAATTGTTTACCTAATGACCAATTATTGACACAATAAGTCAATCTCTTACCAAAAAGTCAACTTTGGTTGAAATGGTCAATCTTTGACCCAATGACCAACCCACTGATCCAATAGGTCAACTTTTGACCAAAAAAATAACTTTGGTCAATCCTTGACCCAATGACCAACCCATTGACCCAATAGAACAACTTTTGACCAAAAACTCAATTTTAGTCAAAATTATCAATTTTTGACCTAATGACCACCCCATTAACCCAATAGGTCATCTTTTGACCAAAAAGTCATGTTTTGTTAAAATAGTAAATTTCTGACCCAATGACCAAATTGAACCAGTAGGTCAACATTTGACCAAAAAGTCAACTTTGATCAAAATAATCCATCCTTGACCCAATGACCAACACATAGACCCAAAAGATCAACTTTTGATTAAAATAGTCAATTTTTGACATAATGACCAATTATTGACCCAATAAGTCAATCTCTGACCAAAAAGTCAACTTTGGTCAAATGGTCAATCCTTGACCTAATGACCAACCCATTGACCCAATCGGTTAATTTTTAACCAAAAAGTGAACTTTAGTCAAAATAGTCAATCCTTGAGGTATTGACCAACCCATTGACACAATAGGTCAACTTTTGACCAAAATGTCATTTTTGGTCAATATAGTCAATTTTTGACCTAATGACTACCCCATTAACCCAATTGGTCAACTTTTGACCAAAAAGTTAACTTTGGTCAAAATGGTCAATTCTCGATCCCGATGACCAACCTCGTCGACTCAATCAGGTCAACTTTCGATCAAGAATTTAGTTTTGGTTAAAATATAATTTTTGACCTAATAACCAATTATTGATCAAATAAGTCAATCTCTGACAAGAAATTTAACTTTGGTCAAAATGGTCAATCCTTGACTGAATGTCTAATCCATTGACACAATAAGTCAACTTTTGACAAAAAAGTCAATTTTGATCAAAATAGTCAATTACTCAGCCTAATGATGCAGCCCAATTCAATTCTAATATGTCAACTTTCGACCGAAAAGTCAACTTTGGTCAAAATGATCAATTTTGACCCAATGACCAACTCATTGACCCAACAGTTCAACTTTTGACTAAAAAATCACCTTTGGTCAAAATGGTCAGTTCTTGACCCAATTATCTACTCTTTGACCAAAAAGTCAACTTGGGTCAAAAATAAATCCATCTCGACCCAATGACCTCCGCGTCAACCTAATGTGTTAACTTTTGGTCGAAAATTCAATATTTGTCAAAATTGTTAATTTTTTACCTAATGACCAATTACTGACCCTATAAGTCAATCTCTGACAAGAAAGCCAACTTTGGCCAAAATGGTCAATCCTTGACCCAATGACAAACCCATTGACCCAATAGGTCAACTTTTGACTAAAAAGTCAAAGTTGGTCAAACTAGTTAATTTTTTTACCTAATGACCACCCATTAACCCAATTAGTCAACTTTGATCTAAAAAGTCAACTTCGTCAAAATGGTCAATTTTTCGACCTAATGACCAACCCATCGACCCAAAAGATAAAGTTTCGACCAAAAAGTCATCTTCGGTCAAAATGGTCAATTCTTAACCTAATTACCTAACTCATCGACCAAATAGTTTAACTTTCGACCAAAAAGTCAATCTTGGTAAAAATGGTCAATTTCTGGTCCAATGACCACCCCGTTAACCTAATGGGTCAACTTTTGACCAAAAATTTAATTCTGGTCAAAATGATCAATTTTTGACCTAATGACCAATTATTGACCCAATAAGTAAATCTCTGACCAAAAAATCAACTTTTGTTTAAAATGGACAATCCTTGACCCAATGACCAATCCATTGACCCCATAGGTCAACTTTTGACCATAAAGTCAACTGTGGTCAAAATGGTCAAACATTGACCCAATGACCAAACCATTGACCCAACGACTAAACCATTGACCCAATAGATCAAACCATTGACCTAATGACGACCCAATGATCCAATAGTTCAACTTTTGACCAAAAAGTCAATTTTGGTCAAAATGGTAAATTTTCGACCAATGATCACCCAATGATCTAAATAGTTCAACTTTTCGACCGAAAAGTCATCTTTGGTCAAAATGGTCAATTTTGAACCAATTACCAACTCATTGACCAATTAGTTTAACTTTTGACAAAAAAGTCAACTTTGGTCAAAATGGTCAATTTCTGACCCAATGACCACCCCGTTGACCCAACGGTTCAACTTTGGACCAAAAATTTAATTTTGGTCTAAATAATCAATTTTTACCAAATGACCAATTATTGGCCCAATAAGTTAATCTCTGACCAAAAAGTCAACTTTGGTTGAAATGGTCAATCTTTGACCCAATGACCAACCCATTGACCCAATAGGTCAACTTTTGACCAAAAAGTCAACTTTGGTAAAAATGGTCAATCCTTGACCCAATGTCCCAATAGATCAACTTTTGACCAAAAAGTTAATTTAGGTCAAAATTGTCAATTTTTGACCCAATGATCACCTCATTAACCCCATAGGTCAACTTTTTACCAAAAAGTCATGTTTTGTTAAAATTGTCAATTTCTGACCCATTGACCCAATAAGTCAACATTTGACCAAAAAAGTCAACTTTGGTGAAAATGGTAAATCCTTGACCCAATGACAAACCCCTAGACCAAATAGATCAACTTTTGACCAAAATAGTTAATTTTTGACATGATGACCAAATATTGACCCAATAAGTCAATTTCTGACCAAAAAGTCAACTTTGGTCAAATGGTCAATTCTTGACCAAATGACTAACCTATTGACCCAATAGGTCAATTTTTGACCAAAAAGTGAACTTTAGTCAACATAGTCAATCCTTGAGACAATGGCTAACCCATCGACACAATAGGTCAACTTTTAACTGAAATGTCAATTTGGGTCAATATAGTCGATCTTCAACCAAATGACCACCCCATGACCCAACTGGTCAACTTTTGACGAAAAAGTCAACTTTGGTCAAAATGGTCAATTTCTGACCCAATGACCACCCTATTGACCTAATGGGTCAACTTTTGACCAAAAGATCAATTTTGGTCAAAATAAATAATTTCTGACCTAATGACCAATTATTGACCAAATAAGTCAACCTCTGACCAAAAAGTCAGCTTTGGTAAAAATGGTCAATCCTTGAGCCAATGACCAACCCATGGACCCAATAGCTCAACTTTTGACAAAAAAGTCAACTTTGGTCAAAATGATCAATGCATGGCCCAATGACCCAATATGCCTACTTTTAACCAATAAGCAATTTTGGTCAAAATAGTCAATTTTTTACCAAATGACCACCCATTTGACCTAATAGGTCAACTTCTGACCAAAATGTCAAATTTGGTATAAATGGTCAATTTCAAACCCAATGACCAACCCATTCACTCAATAATTCAACTTTTGACCAAAAAGTCAACTTTGGTCAAAATGGTCAATTTCGACCCAATGACCAACTCTATCGACCTCAATCGGTCAACTTTGACCAAAAGATCAATTTCGCTCAAAATACTCAATTACTGATCTAATGACCAATTATTAATCCAAATAAGTCAATCTTCGACCAAAAGTCAACTTTGGTCAAAATCTGCTAATCCTTAAGCCAATCGACCAACCCTTCGATCCAATAGCTCAACTTTCGACACAAAAGTCAACTTTGGTAAAAATGGTCAATGCAATGATCACCAATGACCCAATATGTCTACTTTCGACCAAAAAGCAATTTTGGTCAAAATAGTCAATTTTTTACCTAATGACCACCCATTTGACCTAATAGGTCAACTTTTGACCAAAAAGTTAAATTTGGTCAAAATGGTCAATTTCTAACCCAATGACCAACCCAATTACTCAATAATTCAACTTTTGACCAAAAAGTCAACTTTGGTCAATATGGTCAATTCTTGACCCAATGACCCACCCATTGACCCAATAGGTCAACTTTTGACTAAAAAGTCAATTTTGGTCAAATTAGTCAATTATTGTCCAAATGACCAGTTATTGACCCAATATGTCAATCTCTTGCCAAAAAGTCAACTTTCGACCAAATGGTCAGTCATCGACCTAACGACCAACTAACCATCGACCCTATAGTCAACTTCGACCAGAAAGTGAACTTTAGTTAAAATACTCAATCCTTGACATAATGACCAATCTATTAACACAATAGGTCAACTTTTGACCAAAAAGTCAATTTTGGTTAATATAGTCAATTTTTGACCTAATGAGCACCTCATTAACCCAATAGGTCAACTTTTGACCAAAAAGTCAACATTAATCAAAATGGACAATTCCTGACCCATGACCACCCGTTAACCTAATGGGTCAACTTTTGACCAAAAATTCAATTTTGGTCAAAATAGTTAATTTTTGACCTAATGACCAATTATTTTCCCAATAAGTCAATCTCTGACCAGAAAGTTAACTTTGGTCAAAATGGTAATCCTTGACTTAACGACCAACCAATTGACCTATATGTCAACTTTTAACCAAAAAATCATCTTTGGTGAAAATGGATAATTTTTGACCCAATAAGTCAACTTTTGACCAAAAAGTCAACTTTGGTCAGAATAGTCATTTTCTGACCCAATGACCACTACTTTGACTTAATGGGTCAACTTTTGACCAAAAATTCAACTTTGGTCAAAATAGTTAATTTTTAACCTAATGACCAAGAGTCGACAAAATAAGTCAATCTCTAACCAAAAAGTCAACTTTATCAAAATGGTCAATCCTCGACCCAATGACAACCCATCGACCCAATAGATCAACTTTCGACCAAAAGGTCAACTTTGAGTCAAAATGGTCAATTCTCGAATCCAATGATCAACTCATCGACCATATAGGTCAACTTTCGACCAAAAAGTTAATTTTGGTCAAAATAGTCAATTATCGACTCCAATAAGTAAATCTCTCGCTAAAAAGTCAACTTTGGTTAAAATAATCAATCCATTACCCAAAGACCAACCCATCAATCTAATCGGTCAACATTCGACCCAAAAATCAACTTTAGCCAAAATGGTTAATCCTTAACCCAATGACCAAATTATTGACCCAATATGTCAACTTTTGACCAAAATTCAATTTTAGTTAAAATTGATAATTTTTGACCTAATGACCAACCCATTGACCGAATAAGTCAATTTTTGACCAAAAAGTCAAATTTGGAAAAAATATTCAACTTCTAACCAAATGGGTCAACTTTTGACCAAAAAATAATTTTGGTGAAAATAGTCAATTTTTGACCTAATGAGCTCTTAATTGACCTAATATGTTAACTTTTAACTATAAAGTTAACTTTAGTCAAAATGATCAATTTCTGACCCAATGACCAATCCATTGACCCAATAGGTCAACTTTTGACAAAAAATTCAATTTTGACCAAAATAGTCAATTTTTGACCTGTTTACCAATTATTGACCTAATACGTCTTCAATTGATTAAAATATTCAGTTTTTAACATAATGACCAATTATTATCCCAATAAGTCATTCTCTGACCAAAATGTCAACTTTGGTCAAAATGGTCAATCCTTGACCCAATGGCCAACCCATTTACCCAATAGGTCGATGATCCACTTAAAAAGTACTTATTTTTATGCCTTATTTATGATTCAATTTTTAACGATATTATGCTTTAATGAAAGGTATTTTTATGTTTTTGGATGTAGGTAATAAAAAAAGAGTTCAAAAAGGAAAAAGGTGCAAAATGGAGCAAAAATAGAGCTAAAAAGCAAAGTTGCCGAAATTATAGGTCTGGCGCCTAGGCGGTAGAATCCGGCGCCTAAGTGCTAGTTCGATACTGAAGCAGATAAGATTATTTTACAACTTTGGGCAGTTATTTTGATGGTGTTAAGAGGTTATTAGACCTTCTAGAAGACTGGAAGTTACTCCTAATACATAGGACATGTTATACAATGCATCTGGACACAGGAAAATGGTTTTAATCGTGAAGAGGTGCGATCCAAAGTGAAGAGGTACGAAGACTTGGTCACGGACTCTGGCGCCTAGGCGCCACAGTTACTTTCTAGAAGATTCATTGAATTTGGATGAATTTTGAAGAGGTGCCTTAAGCAACCCCTGGCCATTTTCAGAGCTCTATAAATAAGAGACATTTCTACAGAAAAAGGGCCCTCTCTCTCCATCCATCTAGTCCCCCTTCGGTCTCCAACATCCAGAGATAGATTTAGAGAGCCACCATATTTTCTTCTTGAGTATTTAGTGAGTTTATCTACTCAATTCCTTGAGTAGTAAGTGTGAGTTTATAAGTGTTGTTGTTGTTGAAGTCTTATACTTTGCATTGGAGTCAGTAGGAGTCAAAGGATCACTTGAATGAACATTCCAGATAAGTATTTGTAATTTAGTTCTAAGTTTTATAAATATGTTTTGTTGTGTGAATTCAATGTGTTCTGAGTAGTTACTTTTCTTTCTCCATTC
Source organism: Papilionanthe hookeriana x Papilionanthe teres (assembly GCA_022702705.1). NCBI lineage: Eukaryota > Viridiplantae > Streptophyta > Magnoliopsida > Asparagales > Orchidaceae > Papilionanthe > Papilionanthe hookeriana x Papilionanthe teres. The sequence continues at coordinate 68,790,517 of CM040434.1, read as the reverse complement.
AAATAGGAAAAGATAATAAGATAATTTGATTTTGTTGGAGAACTTAACTTAAAATATTTAAAATTATTGCGATAATATTAATACGTGATCTTAATTTACTTTTTAAACTGGCCATTTGAATTGTTAAAACCTGTTGAAGAATTCTGAGACCTATCCGGAGATGAATGCTTAACTAGTAGATATCACATGAATACTTAGGTAATCGAAGGCCTTGAGCGGGTTATTCAAGGTGAAGTGTAAATAAATATGAAGATAATGTTTATTGGGTGTAGAATTGATTAGTTTTTAGAGCGACAAACTAAATTCTAATAATTTGATTTATAGAAAGGGAACAGGTCACTAGTAGGGCCGACCATAGCCACCCTTGGACATCTAGAAGTGAAGTGCAAATAAATAGGAATATAATGTTTATTGGGCGTAGAATTGATTAGTTTTTAGAGTGACAGACTAAATTCTAATAATTTGATTTATAGAAAGGGAACGGGTCACTAGTAGGGCCGACCATAGCCACCCTTGGACATCTAGAAGTGTGAGTCTAGATTAACCCATTCTACTAATAATAAATCCTGAACCGATCTATAGATTAGCCAATGTTCTTTATACTATCGAGCGAAGGTAAAGAATAAGAATGCTTTTATTTGACACAATATCATAATTTAAGTTCTCCATGAATGATAATTATTCTGAAAAATCTTGGTTTAGTTGAAAAGGAGAAAGTTGTTTTATTTATACTTGCATTAACCTTTACTTTATTGTTGCTTACTTTCGTTTAGTAGAAATTTTATTAAACCTAAAATCTGATTTTGAAAAGAAATAAAAATTATAATTATTTTTAATTTGAAAATCTAATAAATTCCTTTAATTCATTCTCTATTAATCTTCCCTGTGGGATCGATAACCAGGATCCAATAGAGTCCTGTATTACTTGAAACGATACGTATACTTGCGTTTGAAATCGAGACTTTACAAAATTATTTAAATATAAATTCATAAATTCTTACATATACAGATTCTCATAAAAGTCCCGACCACGATTGGGTGAGTCGGTCAACTTTTAACCAAAAAGTGAACTTTAGTCAAATAGTTAATCCATGAGATAATGTCCAACCCATTAACACAATAGGTCAACTTTTGACCAAAAAGTCAATTTTGGTCAATATAGTCAATTTTCGACCTAATGACCACCCCATTGACCTAATAAGTCAAGTTTTGACCAGAAAGACAATTTTGGAAAAAATGGTCAATTTCTGACCTAATGACCATCCCATTGACCAAATGGGTCAATTTTTGACTAAAAATCGAATTTTGGTCAAAATAATGAAATTTTGACCTAATGACCAATTATTGACCAAGTCAATCTCTGACCAAAAAGTCAACTTTGGTCAAAATGGTTAATACTTGACCCAATGACCAATCCATTGACCCAATAGGTTAACTTTTGACAAAAATGTCAACTTTGGTAAAAACGGTCAATCCGTAACCCAATGATCTGATATGTAAACTGTTGACCAAAAAATAATTTTGGTCAAAATAGTTAATTTTTTACCTAATGACCACGCAATTGACCTAGAAGGTCAACTTTTGACCAAAAAGTTATCTTTGGTCAAAATGGTCATTTCTTGACCTAATGACCAACCCATTGACCCAATAGGTTAACTTTTGACCAAAAAGTCAATTTTGGCCAAAATAGTCAATTTTTTACCTAATGACTAATTAATGACCCAATAAGTCAATCACTTACCAAAAAGTCAACTTCGGTCAAAATGGTCAACCCTTGACCCAATGACCAACCCATTGACACAATTGGTCAACTTTTGACCAAAAAATCAACTTTGGTCGAAAGGGTCAATCCTTGACCCAATAACCAACTCAATGACCCAATATTTTAACTTTTGAGGAAAAAGTTAACTTTGGTTAAAATAGTCAATTTTTTACGTAATGACCACCCCATTGACCCAATTACCAACCCATAGACACAACTGGTCAACTTTTGACGAAAAAGTCAACCTTGGTCAAAATGGTTTATTTCTAACCGAATGACCTCCGTGTTGACCCAATTGATTAACGTTTGACCAAAAAGTCAATTTTAGTCAAACTAGTCAATTTTTGACCTAATGACCAATTATTGACCCAATAAATCAATCTCTGACAAAAAAATCAACTTTGGTCAAAATGGTCAATCCTTGAGCCAATTACAAACCCAATGACCCAATAGGTCAACTTTTTACTAAATAGTAAATTTTGGTCAAAATAGTCAATTTTTGACCAAATGACGACCCATTGACCCAACATGTCAACTTTTGACCAAAAAGTCAACTTTGGTCAAAATGAACAATTTTTGACCCAATGACCAACCCTTTGACCCAATAGATCAACTTTTGACCAAAAAGTCATCTTTGGTCAAATTGGTCAATTCTTGACCTAATTACCAACTCAATGACCAAATAGGTAAACTTTTGACAAAAAGTCAACTTTGGTCAAAATGGTCAATTTTTAACCCAATGACCAACCCATGGACGCAAAAGGTCAACTTTTGACCAAAAAGTCATCTTTCGTCCAAATGGTTAATCTCGACCAATGACCAACTCATCGACCAAATAGTCAACTTTTCGACCAAAAAGTCAAATTTCATCAAAATGAGATTAATCTACGACCCAATGGCCATCCCGTTGACCCATTGGGTGAACTTTGACCAAAAATTCAATTTTTGTCAAAATAGTCAATTTTTTACTTAATGACCAATTATTGATCCAATAAATCAATCTCTGACAAAAAAGTCAACTTTGGTCAAAATGGTCAATCCCTGACCCAATGACAAACCCATTGACCCAATGGTTTACTTTTAAAGAAAATTCAATTTTGGTCAAAATAGTCAATTTTTGACTTAATGACCACCCATTGACTGACACATTTGACCAAAAAGTCAATTTTGGTCAAAATGGTCAATTTTTGACCTAATGACCATTTATTAACCGAGTAAGCCAATCTCTGACCTAAAAGTCAACTTTGATCAAAATGATGTTCTTGACCCAAAGACCAAACCATTGGCCTGATAGGTTAACTTTTAACCAAAAAGTTAATTTTGGTCAAAATGAGTCAATTCTGCATCTAATGACATAATTATCGACCTAATAAGTCAAACTCGACCAAAAAATTAACTTTGGTCAAAATGGTCAAATCTTGACCTAATGACAAACCCATCGATCTAATAAGTCAACTTTCACCAAAAAGTCAATTTTGGTCAAAATGATCAATCTTGACCGAATGACAACCCATCGATCTAATAAGTCAACTTTTACTAAAAGTTAACTATGGTCAAAATGGTCAATTTTTTACCCAATGACTAACCCATCGACCTAATAAGATCAACTTTTGACCAAAAGTCATCTTTGGTCAAAATGGTCAATTTCTGATCTAATGACCAACTCATCGACCAAATAATGTCAACTTTTGACCAAAAAGTCAACTTTGGTCAAAATGGATAATTTTTGACCCAATAACCACCCCGTTGACCCGATGGGTCAACTTTTGACCAAAAATTTAGTTTTAGTTAAAATAATCAATTTTTGACCTATTGAGTAATTATGGACCCAATAAGTCAATCACTGACCAAAAAGTCAACTTTGGTAAAAATGGTCAATCCTTGACCTAAAGACCAACCCATGTACCTAATCGGTCAACTTTTCACCTAAAAAGTCAACTTTGGTCAAAATGGTCAATCTTCAACCTAATGACCAATTTATCGACTCAACAGTTCAACTTTGACTAAAAAGTCAATTTCGTCAAAATAATCAATTTTCGACTAATGACCAATTATCGACTCAGATAATCAATCTCTGACCAAAAAGTCAACCTTGGTTAAAATGATTAATTTTTGACCCAATGACAAACCCATTCACCCAATAGGTCAACTTTTGACCAAAACGTCAACTTTGGTCAAAATAGTTAATTTCTGGCCCAATGTCCAACCCATTGACCCAATAGGTCAACTTTTGACCAAAAAGTCAACTTGGGTAAAATGGTAAAAACTTGACCCAATAACCAACCTATTAACCCAATAGGTTAACTTTTGACCAAAAAGTGAACTTTGGTTAAAATGGTCAATTTTTTACCTAATGACCAACCCATTGACCAAATAGATCAAATTTTGACCTAAAAGTCATCTTCGGTCAAAAGGGTCAATACTTGACCCAATTGCCAACTCATAGACCAAATAGTTTAACTTTTGACCAAAAAGTCAACTTTGGACAAAATGGTCAATTTCTAAACTAATGACCACCCTGTAGACCCAATGGGTCAAGTTTTGACCAAAAAGTTCACTTAGGTCAAAATGGTCAAACCTTGACCCAATGACCAACCCATTGACCCAATAGGTCAACTTTTTAGCAAAAAGTCAACTTAAGTCAAAATGGTCAATTTCTAACCCAATGACCAACCCATTGACCTAATAGGTCAACTTTTGACCAATTAGTCAACTTTGGTCAAAAATGGTCAAACCTTGACCCAATAACCAACACATTAACCCAAATAGGTCAACTTTTGACTAAAAACTCAATTTTGGTCAAAATAGTCAAATTTTGACCTAATGACCCCCCATTGACCAAATAGGTCAACTTTTAAACAAAAAGTCAACTTTAGTCAAAATGATTAAATTTTGACCCAATGACCAATCTATTGACCCAATAGGTCAACCTTTGACCAAAAAGTCAACTTTAGTCAAAATGGTCAGTTCTTGACCCAATGTCAAACGCATTGACACAATAAGTCAGCTTTTGAACGAAAAGTTACTTTGGGTCAAAATAGTAAATTTTTGACCTAATGACCAACACCCAATAAGTCAATCTCTGACCAAAAAGTCAACTTTGGTCATAATGGTCAATCCTTAACCCAATGACAAACCCATTAACCTAATAGGTCAACTTTCGACACAAAAAGTCAACTTTTGTCAAAATAGGTAAATTCCTAACCCAATGACCAACCGATCGACACAATAGATCGACTTTTGACCAAAAAGTCAATTTTGGTCAAATATAGTCAAATTTTTAACCTAACTGACCAACCCATTAACCCAATAAGTCAACTTTCGACCAAAAGTCAACTTTGGTCAAAATGCTTAATCCTAGAGCCAATGACCAACCCATTGACCTAATCAGTCAACTTTCGACCAAAAGTCAATTTTGGTCAAAATAGTCAATTTTCTAAGACCAATGACAAGAATGCTAACTTCGATTGAAAATGGTCATCCGATCCAAGACCAACCCATCGACCACTCAATACTCGACTCGAAAAGTCAACTTCGGTCAAAATGGTTAATCTTCGACCTAATGACCAACCCGTCGACTCAACAGGTCAACTTTTGACCAAAAAGTGAACTTTGCTAAAAGTCGTCCATTTTTCGAACCTAAGGACCAACCTCATCGACCCAAATAAGTTAACTTTTCGACCGAAAAGTCAACTTTAGTTAAAATGGTCAATCCTTGACCCAATGACCAACCCATTGACCCAATAGGTCAACTTTTGACAATAAAATTAATTTTGGTCAAAATAGTCAATTTTCACCTAATGACCACCCATTGACCCAATAAGTCAATCTTTCGACCAAAAAGTCAACTTTGGTCAAAATAGTCAATCCTTAACCCAACGACCAACCCATTAACCCAATAAGTCAACTTCTGACCAAAAAGTCAACTTTGGTCAAAATGATCAATCCTCGACTCAATGACCAACCCAATTCGACCTAATAGAGTCAACTTTTGACCAAAAAGTCAATTTTGGCCAAAATTCTCAATTTTTGAATTAATGACCAATTATTGACCCAATAAGTCAATCTCAGACCAAAAAATCAACTTTGGTCAAAATGGTCAATCCTTGACCCAATGACAAACCCATTGACCCAAAATGTCAACTTTTAACCAAAAAGTCAACTTTGGTCAAAATGGTCAATTTTTGATCCAATCGACCAACTCATCGATCCAATAAAGTCAACTTTCGACCAAAAAGTCAACTTTGGTCAAAATGGTCAATTTTTAACCTAATGACCAACCCATTGACCCAATAGGTCAACTTTTGACCAAAAAAGTCATCTTTGGTTAAAACTGTAAAATTCTTGACCCAATTACTAACTCATTGAACAAGAAGGTCAACTTTTGACCAAAAAGTCAACTTTGGTCAAAATGGTCAATTTCTGACCCAATGACCATCCCCTTGACCAATGAGTCAACTTTCGACCAAAAATTTAACTTTGGTCAAAATAGTCAATTTTTGACCTAATGACCAACTATTGACCAAATAAGTCAATCTATGACCAAAAAGTCGACTTTGGTCAAAATGGTCAATCCTTAACCCAATGACAAACCCATTCACCCAATAGTCAACTTTTGACTAAAATATCAATTTTGGTCAAAATAGTCAATTTCTGACCTAATGACCACCCATTGACCCAATCAGTCAACTTTTCACCAAAAAGTCAACTTTGGTCAATATGGTCATTTTTCAACCCAATGACCAACCCATCGACCTAATAGATCAACTTTCGACCAAAAAGTCAACTTTGGTCAAAATGGTCGACTTCTCGACTCCAATTAACTAACTCATTCACTCAAATATGTCAACTTTTGACCAAAAAGTCAACTTTGGACAAAATGGTCAATTTCTTACCCAATGACCACCTCATTGACCAAATGAGTTAACTTTTGACCAAAATTTAATTTTGGTCAAAATAGTCAATTTTTGACCTAATGATTAATTATTAACCCAATAAGTCAATCTCTGACCAAAAAGTCAACTTTGGTCAAAATGGTCAATCCTTGACCCAATGACCAACCCATTGACCCAATAGGTCAACTTTTGACCAAAAAGTCAACTTTGGTCAAAATGGTCAATTTTTGACCCAATGACCAACCCATTAACCAAATAGGTCAACTTTTGACCAAAAAGTCAATTTTGGTCAAAATAGTCAATTTCTGACCTAATGACCAATTATTGACCCAGTAAGCCAATCTCTAACTAAAAAGTCAACTTTGGTCAAAATGGTCTATCCTCGACCAAATGACCAACCCATCGACCTAATCAGTCAACTTTCGACCAAAAAGTCAACTTTAGTCAAAATGGTCAATGTTCGAACCTAATGACCAACTCATCGACACTAATAGGTCAACTTTCGACCAAAAATTCAATTTTGGTCAAAATAATCAATTTCGACCTAATGACCAATTATTGATCTAATAAGTCAATCTCTGACCAAAAAGTCAACTTTTGTCAAAATGGTCAATCCTCGAACCCAATGACAAACCCATTGACCCAATATGTCAACTTTTGACCAAATAGTCAATTTTGGTCAAAATAGTCAATTTTTGACTTAATGACCACCCATTGACCCAATAGGTCAACTTTTGACCAAAAAGTCAACTTTGGTCAAAATGGTCAATTTTGACCCAATGACCAACCCATTGAATCTAACAGGTCAACTTCGACCATAAAGTCATCTTTCGTGAAAATGGTCAATTGTCGACCAAATACCAAATCATCGACCAAATAGGTCAACTTTCGACCAAAAAGTCAACTTTGGTCAAAATGATCAATTTCTCGACCCAATGACCACCCCATCGACCCAATGGATAACTTTCGACCAAAAATTCAATTTTGGTCAAAATAGTTAATTTTCGACTCTAATGACCAATTATCGACCCAATAAGTCAATCTCTGACCAAAAAGTCAACTTCGGTCAAAATGGTCAATCCTCGACCTAATGAACAACCCATTGACCCAATAGGAAAACTTCATACCAAAAAGTCAACTTTGGTAAAAATGGTCAATTTTGATCTAATGACTCACCCATCGACTCCAATAGGTCAACTTTTTGACCAAAAAGACAACTTTGGTCAAAATGGTCATTTTTTGACCCAATGACCAACCCATTGGCCCAATAAATCAATTTTTAAACAAAAAGTCATCTTTGGTCAAAATGGTCAATTATTGACTTAATCACCAACTCATTGACTAAAAAGGTAAACTTTTGACCAAAAAGTCAACTTAGGTAAAAATGATCAATTTCACCCAATGACCAACCCATTGACCCAATGAGTTAACTTTTGACCAAAAAGTCATTTTTGGTCCAAATAGTCAATTTTTGACCTAATTACCACCTCATCGACCTAATAAGTCAACTCCTGACCAAAAATGTCAACTTTGGTCAAAATGATCAATCTTCGACCCAATGACCAACCTCATGTCAACGCCAATAGGTTAACTTTTGACCAAAAATTCAATTTTGGTCAAAATGAGTCAACTTCGACAAAAGTCATTTTAGTCAAAATGGTCAATTTCGACCCAATGACCACCTCGTCATCCAATAGAGTTAACTTTCGACCAAAAATTCAATTTTGTCAAACTGGTCAATTTTCGACCCAATGACCAATTCATCGATCAATAAGTCAATCTCGACCAAAAAGTCAACTTTGGTCAAAATGGTCAATTCTCGACCCAATGACCAATTCATCGACCCAAGAGGTCAACTTTTCGACCAAATAGTCAACTTTGGTCAAAATAGTCAATCTTTAACTAAATGACCACCCATCGATCTAATAGTCAACTTTTGACCAAAACTCGAATTTAGTCAAAATAGTCTATTTCTTACCTAATGACCAATTATTGACCCAATAGCTAATCTCTGACCAAAAAGTAAACTTTCGTCAAAATGGTCAATGCTTAACCCAATGACCAACCCATTGACCCAATAGGTCAACTTTTGACCAAAAAGTCAACTTTGGTCATAATGATCAATCCTTGACCTAATGACCAACCCATTAGCATAATAGGTCAACTTTTGACCAAAAAGTCAATTTTGGTCAAAATAGTCAATTTTTGAATTAATGACCAATTATTGACCCAAGAAGTCACTCTATGACCACACAATCAACTTTAGACAAAATGGTCAATCCTAGACCCAATGACAAACCCATTGACCCAATAAGTCAACTTTTGACCAAATTGTCAATTATTGTCTAAATAGTCAATTTTTATCTAAATAGTCAATTTTTGACTAAATGACCACCCATTGACCCAATAGGTCGACTTTTGACCAAAAAGTCAACTTTGGACAAAATAGTCAATTTTTCAATCCAACTGGACACAATAGGTCAACTTCTGATCAAAAAGTCAACTTCGCTCGAAATGGCCAATTCTTGACCAAAATACCAACTCATTGACCAAATAGGTCAATTTTTCATAAAAAGTCAAGTTTGGTCAAAATGGTCAATTTATGACCCAAAGACCACCCCGTTGACCCAATAGGTTAACTTCTGACCAAAAATTCAATTTTGGTCAAAATAATCAATTTTTGACCTAATGACCAATTAGTGACCCAATAAGTTAATCTCTGACCAAAAAGTCAACTTTGGTCAAAATGGTCAATCTTTGACCCAATGACCAACCCATCAATCTAGTAGATCAAATGTCATTAAGTCATCTTTGGTCAAAATTGTCAATTCTTAACCCAACTACCAACTCATTTACCAAATAGGTCAACTTTCGACCAAAAAGTCAACTTTGGTCAAAATGGTCAATATCTGACGAAACGACCACCCCGTTGACCCAATGTGTTAACTTTTGATCAAAAAGTTAATTTTGGTCAAAATAGTCAATTTTTGACCTAATGACCAATTATTGACCCAATAAGTCAATCTCCGACCAAAAAGTCAACTTTGGTCAAAATGGTCAATCCTTGACCCAATGACAAACCCATCAACCCAATAGGTCAACTTTTAATCAAAAACTCAATTTTGGCCAAAACTAGTCACCTTTTTACCTAATGACTACTCATCAATCCGACAGGTCAACTTTGACCAAAAAGTCAATTTTGCTCAAAATAGTCAACTTTTGACCTAATGACCAATTATTGCCCCGGTAAGCCAATCTCTGACCACGAAGTCAACTTTGGTCAAGATGGTCAATCCTTGACCCAATGACCAACCCATTGACCAAATTGGTCAACTTTTGACCAAAAAATCAACTTTCGTCAAAATTATCAATCCTTGACCCAACGACTAACCCATTGGCCTAATAGGTCAACTTTTGACCAAAAAGTCAATTTTGGTCAAAATAGTCAATATTGGAATTAATGGCCAATTATTGACCCAATAAGTTAATCTCTGACCAAAAACCCATTGACACAACAGGTCAACTTTTAACCAAAAAGTCAATTTTGGTCAAAATAGTCATATTTTGACCTAATGACCACCCATTAACCCAACAGGTCAACTTTTGACCAAAAAGTCAACTTTGGTCAAAATGGTCAATTTTTGACCCAATGACCAACCCGTTGACCCAATAGGTCAACTTTTAACTAAAAAGTCATCTTGGATCAAAATTTTCAGTTCTTGACCCAATTACCAACTCATTGACCAAATATGTCAACTTTTGACCAAAAAATCAACTTTGGTCAAAATGGTAATTTCAGACCCAATGACCACCCCGTTAACCCAACGGGTTAACTTTTGACCCAAAATTCAATTTTGGTCAAAATAATCAATTTTTAACCTAATGAAAAATTATTGACCAAATAAGTCAATCTCTAACCAAAAGTCAACTTTGGTCAAAATGGTCAATCCTTAACCCATTGACCTAATATGTGAAATTTTGATCAAAAAGTCAAGTTTGGTCAAAAAAGTCAATTTTTGACCTAATGACTACCCATTAATCCAATAGGTCAACTTTTGAGCAAAAGTCAATTTTCGTTAAAATGATCATTTTTTGACCTAATGACGAACCCATTGACCTAATGGATCAAATTTTGGCCAAAAAGTCATCTTCGGTATAAATGGTCAATTCTTAACCCAATTACCAACTCATTTATCAAATATGTCAACTTTTGACCAAAAAGTCAACTTTGGTCAAAAAAATGGTCAATTTCTGACCCAATGACTACCCCGTTCACCCAATGGGTTAATATTTTACCAAAAAATTATTTTTGGTAAAAAAAAAATCAATTTTTGACCTAATGACCAATTATTGACCCAATAAGTCAATCTCTCACAAAATGTCAACATTGGTCAAAATGGTCAATCCTTGTCCCAATGACCAACCCATCGACCTAACAGTCAACTTTCGACCAAATAGTCAATTTTGTCTAAATAATGATTTTCAACTTAATGACCACCCATCGATCTAATAGGTCGACTTTCGACCAAAAGTCAATTTTGGTCAAAATGGTCAATTTTTGACCCAATGACCAACCCATTGACCCAACAGGTCAAACTCTGACAAAAAAGTCATCTTCGGACAAAATGGTAAATTCTTGACAAAAATACCAACGCATTGACCAAATATGTCAATTTTTGACAAAAAAGTCAACTTTCGGTCAAAATGGTCAATTCTCGACCATATGACCAACCCGCTCAACTCAATAGGTTAACTTTCGACCAAAAATTCAATTTTGGTCAAAATAATCAATTTTCGACCTAATGACCAATTATCGACCAAATAAGTCGATCTCCGACCAAAAAGTTAACTTCGGTCAAAATGGTCAATCTTCGATCCAATGACAAACCTATCGACCCAATAAGTCAACCTTCACCAAAATGTCTATTTTGATCAAAATAGTTAATTTTTGACCTAATCACCACCCATTGACCCAATAGGTCAACTTTTGACCAAGAAGTCAACTTTGGTCAAAATGGTCAATTTTTGTCCCAATGACCAACCCATTGACCTAATAGATCAAAATTTGACCAAAAAGTCATCTTCGGTCAAATGGTCAATTCATGACCCAATTACCAACTTTTTAACTAAATAGGTAAACTTTTGACCAAAAATTCAACTTTGGTCAAAATGGACAATTTCTGACCCAATGACCAACCTGTTGACCCAAAGGGTTAACTTTTGACCAAAAAGTCAATTTTGGTCAAAATAGTCAATTTTTGACCTAATGACCAATTATTGACCCAAAAAGTCAATCCCAGACCGAAAAGTCAGCTGTGGTCAAAATCGTCAATCTTTGACCCAATGGAAAACCCATTGACCCAATAGGAGAACTTTTGACAAAAAGTTAATTTTGGTCAAAATAGTCAATTTTTGACCTAATGACCACCCTTTGACCCATTAGGTCAACTTTTGAACAAAAAGTCAATTTTGGTCAAAATAGTCAATTTTTTACCAAAAGACCAATTATTAACCCAGTAAGTCAATCTCTGACCAAAAAGTCAACTCTAGTTAAAATGGTCAATCCTTGACCCAATGACAAACCCATTGACCCAATAGGTCAACTTTTGACCAAAAAGTTAACTTTGGTCAAAATGATCAATCCTTGACCCAATGACCAACCATAGGCCTAATTGGCCAACTTTTGACCAAAAAGTCAATTTTGGTCAAAATAGTCAATTTTTAAATTAATGACCAATTATTAACCCAATATCTCAATCTCAAACCAAAAAGTTAACTTTGGTAAAAATGGTCAATCCTTGACCCAAAGACAAACCCATTGACCCAATTTGTCAACTTTTGACCAAATAGTAAATTTGATAAAAAATAATCAATTTTTGACTTAATGACCGCCCATTGGCCCTATCGGTCAACTTTTGACTAAAAAGTCAACTTTGGACAAAGGGGTCAATTTCTGACCCAATGTCCACCCTGCTAACCCAATGGGTTATCTTTTGACCAAAAATTTAATTTTGGTCAACATATTTAATTTCTGACCTATTGACCAATTATTGACTCAGTAAGTCAATCTCTGACCAAAAAGTTAACTTTGGTCAAAATGGTCAATCCTCGACCGAATGACAAACCCATCGACCCAATAGTCAACTTTCGACCGAATAATCAATTTCGTCAAAATAATAACTTTCGACATAATGGTAAAATTTCGACCCAATGATCAACCCATCGATCTAACAGATCAAATCTCGACCAAAAAATCATCATTGGTCAAAATGGTCAATCTCGAATCTAATACCAACTGATTGACCAAATAGGTCAACTTTTGACCAAAAAGTTAATTATGGTTAAATTGTTCAATTTCTGACCTACTGACCACCCCGTTGACCCAATGGGTCAACTTTTGACCAAAAATTTAATTTTGGTCAAAATAATTAATTTTTGACCTAATGACCAAAATAGTCATTTTTTAATTAATGACCAATTATTGACCCAATAAGTCAATGTCTGACCAAAAAGTCAACTTTGGTTAAAATGCTCAATCTTTGACCCAATGACAAACCCATTGCCCAATACAACAAATTTTGACGAAAAAGTCAATTTTGGTCAAAATAGTCTATTTTTGACCTAATGACCACCCACTAACCTAATAGTCAACTTTGACCAAAAAGTCAACTTTGTCAAAATGGTAAATTTTCGACCTAATGACCAACTCGTTGACCCAATCGGTCAACTTTTGACCAAAAAGTCATCTTTGGTCAAAATTGTCAATTCTTAACCCAATTTCCAACTCATTGACCAAATAAGTGAACTTTTGACTTAAAAGACAACTTCGGTCAAAATGGTGAATTTCTGACCCAACGACCACACCGTTCACCCAATGGGTTAACTTTTAACTAAAAATTCAATTTTGGTCAAAATAGATATACTTTTGGCCAAAAAGTCATGTTTGGTCAAAATGGTAAATTTCTAACCCAATGACAACCGCGTCAATCTAATCAGTTAACTTGTGACCAAAAATTCATTTTTGAATCAAAATACCAATTTTCGACTAATGACCAATTATCGAATCTAATAAGTCAATATCCGACCAAAAATAAACTTAGGTCAAAATGGTCAATCCTCGACCTAAATGACAAACCCATTAACCTAATAAGTCAACTTTCGACCAAAAAGTCAATTTTGCAAAAATAGACAATTTCTAAATTAATGACAACCCATCGACCCAAAAGGTCAACTTCGACCAAGAAGTCAATTTTCGTCAAAATGATCAATTTTTGACTCTAATGACCAATTATCGATCGAGTAAGCAAATCTCTCACCAAAAAGTCAACTTTGGTGAAAATGGTCAATCCTCGATCCAATCACAAACCCATCGATCTAACAACAGTCAACTTTCGACCAAAAAGTCAACTTTGGTCAAAATGATCAATCCTCGACCCAATTACCAACCCATTAACCTAATAGATCAACTTTCGACCAAAAAGTCAATTTTGGTCAAAATAGTCAATTTTCGAATTAATGACCAATTATCGACCCAATAAGTCAATCTTGCGACCAAAAGTCAACTTTGGTCAAAATGGTCAATCTTCGACCCAATGACAAACCATTCGAATCTAATAGGTCAACTTTCGACCAAAATGTCAATTTCGATCAAAATAATCAATTTTCGACCTAATGATCACCCATCGACCTACATAGTCAACTTTTGACCAAAAAGTCAACTTTGGTCAAAATGGTCAATACTTGACACAATGACCAACCCATCGACACAATAGATCAACTTTCGACCAAAAAGTCATCTTCGGTCAAAATGGTCAATTTCGACCTAATTACCAACTCATTGACCAAATAGTCAACTCTTCGACCAAAAAGTCAACTTTGGTCAAAATGGTCAATCTTCGACCCAATGACCACCCCGTCGACCCAATGAGTCAACTTTTGACCAAAAATTAATTTTGGTCAAAATAATCAATTTTCGAATCTAATGACCAATTATTGATCCAATAAGTCAATCTCTGACCAAAAAACTCAACGGTGGTCAAAAAGGTCAATCCTTGACCCAATGACCAACCCATGGACCCAATAGGTTAACTTTTGACCAAAAAGTCAACTTTGGTCAAAATGGGCAATCCTTGACCCAATGACCAACCCATTAACCAAATAAGTCAACTTTTGACCAAAAAATCAATTTTGGTTAAAATAGTCAATTTTTGACCTTATGACCAATTATTGACCCAGTAAGCCAATATCTGGCCAAAAAGTTAACTTTGGTCAAAATGGTCTATCCTTTACCCAATGACCAAACCATCGAACCCAACAGTCATACTTTCGACCAAAAAGTCAACTCGGTCAAAATGATCAATCCTTGACCCAATGGGCGACCCATTGGCCTAATAGATAAAATTTGGACCAAAAAGTAAATTTTGGTCAAAATATTCAATTTTTGAATTAATGACCAATTATTTACCCAATAAGTCAATCTGTGACCAAAAAGTCAACTTTGGTCAAAATGGTTAATCCTTGACCCAATAGGTCAACTTTTGACCAAAAAGTTCTATTTCGATCAAATTAGCCAATTTTACTCATTGACAACCCATTAACCCGATAGGTCAACTTCTCGACCAAAGTCAACTTTGGTCAAAATGGTCAATCCTTGTCCCAATGACCAACTCATTGACCCAATAGGTCAACTTTTGACCAAATAGTCAATTTTTGTCTAAATAGTCAAATTTTGACTTAATGACCACCCATTGAATCAATCTATAACAAAAAAGTCAACTTTGGTCAAAATGCTCAATCCCTGACCTAATGACAAACCCATTGACCCAATAGGTTTACTTTTGACGAAAAATCAATTTTGGTCAAAATAGTCAATTTTTGACTTAATGACCACCCATTGACTGACACATTTGACCAAAAAGTCAATTTTGGTCAAAATGGTCAATTTTTGACCTAATGACCAATTATTAACCGAGTAAGCCAATCTCTGACCTAAAAGTCAACTTTGATCAAAATGATGTCCTTGACCCAATGACCAAACCATTGGCCTGATAGGTTAACTTTTAACCAAAAAGTTAATTTTGGTCAAAAGAGTCAATTTTTGCATTAATGAATAATTTTTGACCCAATAAGTCAAACTCTGACCAAAAAATTAACTTTGGTCAAAATGGTCAAACCTTGACCCAATGACAAACCCATTGACCCAGGTCAACTTTCGACCAAAAAGTCAATTTTGGTCAAAATAGTCAATTTTTGACCGAATGACAACCCATTGACCCAATAGTTCAACTTTTAACCAAAAAGTTAACTATGGTCAAAATGGTCAATTTTTTACCCAATGGACAACCCATTGACCCAATAGATCAAATTTTGACCAAAAAGTCATCTTCGTTCAAAAAGGTCATTTCTTGACCCAATTACCAACTCATTGACCAAATAATTCAACTTTTGATCAAAAAGTCAACTTTGGTCAAAATGGATAATTTTTGACTCAATGACCACCCCGTTGACCCAATGGGTCAACTTTTGACCAAAAATTTAGTTTTAGTTAAAATAATCAATTTTTGACCTAATGAGCAATTATGGACCCAATAAGTCAATCACTGACCAAAAAGTCAACTTTGGTAAAAAATGGTCAATCCTTGACCTAAAGACCAACCCATGTACCTAATGGGTCAACTTTTGACCAAAAAGTTAACTTTGGTCAAAGTGGTCAATCCTTAATCTAATGACCAATTTATTGACTCAATAGTCAACTTTTGACCAAAAATTCAATTTTTTTCAATATAGTCATTTTTGGCCTAATGACCACCATTATCGACTCCGTAAAGCCAACTCTCGACCAAAAAGTCAACCTTGGTTAAAATGATTAATTTTGACCCAATGACAAACCCATCAATCTAATAGGTCAACATTCGACCAAAAAGTCAACTTTGGTCAAAATAGTTAATTAATGGCCCAATGTCCAACCCATTGACCCAATAGGTCAACTTTTGACTAAAAGGTCAACTTAGGTAAAAATGGTAAAAACTTAACCCAATAATCAACCTATTAACCCAATAGGTCAACTTTTGACCAAAAAGATAACTTTGGTTAAAATGGTCAATTTTTTACCTAATGACCAACCCATTTACCAAATAGATCAAATTTTGACCTAAAAGTCATCTTCGATCAAAAGGGTCAATTCTTGACCCAATTGCCAACTCATTGACCAAATAGTTTAACTTTTGACCAAAAAGTCAACTTCGACAAAATGGTCAATTTCTGAACTAATGACCACCACATGAGATCCAATGCAGTCAAGTTTCGACTAAAAAGTTCACTTAGGTCAAAATGGTCAAACCTTGACCCAATGACCAACCCATTGACCCAATAGGTCAACTTTTTACCAAAAAGTCAACTTAAGTCTAAATGGTCAATTTCTGACCCAAAGACCAACCCATTGACCTAATAGGTCAACTTTTGACCAATAAGTCAACTTTGGTCAAAATGATCAAACCTTGACCTAATAACCAACTCATTGACCCAATAGGTCAACTTTTGACCCAAAAGTCAATTTTGGTCAAAATAGTCAAATTTTGACCTAATGACTCCCCATTGACCAAATAGGTCAACCTTTGACCAAAAAGTCAACTTTAGTCAAAATGGTTAAATTTTGACCCAATGACCAATCTATCAATCTAACAGTCAACCTTCGACCAAAAAGTCAACTTTGGTCAAAATGGTCAGTTCTTGACCCAATGACCAACGCATTGACACAATAAGTCAACTTTTGAACAAAAAGTCAATTTGGGTCAAAATAGTCAATTTTTGACCTAATGACCAATTATTGACCCAATAAGTCAATCTCTGACCAAAAAGTCAACTTTGGTCATAATGGTCAATCCTTAACCCAACGACAAACCCATTAACCTAATAGGTCAACTTTTGAACAAAAAGTCAACTTTTGTCAAAATAGTAAATCCTTGACCCAATGACCGACGGACTGACACAATAAATCGACTTTTGACCAAAAAGTCAATTTTGGTCGATATAGTAAATTTTTAACTTAGTTACCAATTATTAACCCAATAGGTCAACTTTTGACCAAAAAGTCAACTTTAAAATGGTCAATCCTTGAGACAATGACCAACCCACTGACCCAGTAGGTCAACTTTTTACCAAAAAGTCAAATTTGGTCAAAATGGCCAATTTCTTACACAATGACAAGAATGCCAACTTTGGTGAAAATGGACATTCCTTGATCCAAAGACCAACCCATTGACGCAATTTGTTAACTTTTGACTGAAAAGTCAACTTTGGCCAAAATGGTTAATCCTTAACCCAATGACCAACCCGTTGACCCAATAGGTCAACTTTTGACCAAAAAGTGAATTTTGCTAAAAGTTGTCCATTTTTGACCTAAGGACCACCTCATTGACCTAAATAGGTCAACTTTTCACCGAAAAGACAACTTTGGTCAAAATGGTCAATCCTTGACCCAATACCCAAACCATTTACCCAATAGGTCAACTTTTAACCAAAAAGCCAATTTTGGTCAAAATAGTCAATTTTTCACCTAACGACCAATTATTGACCCTGTAAGCCAATCTCTGACCAAAAAGTCAACTTTGGTCAAAATAGTCAATCATTGACATAATGACCAACACATTGACCCAATAGGTCTACTTTTGACCAAAAAATCAACTTTGGTCATAATGATCAATCCTTGACTCGACGACCAACCCAAGGGCCTAATAGGTTAACTTTTGACCAAAAATTCAATTTTGGCCAAAATTGTCAATTTTTCAATTAATGAACAATTATTGACCCAATAAGTCAATCTCTGACCAAAAAGTCAACTTTGGTCAAAATGGTCAATCCTTGACCTAATGGCAAACCCGTTGACCCAAAATGTCAACTTTTAACAAAAAAGTCAACTTTTGTCAAAATGGTCAATTTTGACCCACTGACAACCTATTGACCCAATAGGTCAACCTTTGACAAAAAAGTCAACTTTGGTCAAAGTAGTCAATTTTTAACCTAATGACTAACACATTCACCCAATAGGTCAACTTTTGACCAAAAAAGTCATCTTTGGTCAAAACTGTCAAATTCTTAACCCAATTACTAACTCATTGACTAAGTAGGTCAACTTTTAACCAAAAAGTCAACTTTGGTCAAAATGGTCAATTTCTAACCCAATGAGCACCCCATTGACCCAATGGGTTAACGTTTGACCAAAAATTCAACTTTGGTCAAAATAGTCAATTTTTGACCTAATGACCAATTATTGACCCAATAAGTCAATCTTTGACCAAAAAGTCAACTTTGGTCAAAATGGTCAATCATTGACCCAATGATAAACACATTGACCAAATAAGTCAACTTTTGACCAAAATGTCAATTTTGGTCAAAGTAGTCAAGTTTTAACCTAAAGATCACCCATTAACCCAATAGGTCAACTTTTGACCAGAAAGTCAACTTTGGTCAATATGGTCATTTTTTGACCCAATGACCAAACCATTGACCAAAAAGTCAACTTCGGTCAAAATGGTCAATTCTTGACCCAATTACCAACTCATTCACCAAATAGGTCAACTTTTGACCAAAAAGTCAACTTTGGACAAAATGGTCAATTTCTGACCCAATGACCACCCGCTGACCCAATGGGTCAACTTTTGACCAAAAATTTAATTTTGGTCAAAATAATCAATTTTTGACCTAATGACCAATTATTGACCCAATAAGTCAATTCCTGACCAAAAAGTTAACTTTGGTCAAAATGGTCAATCCTCGACCCAATGACCAACCCATTGACCCAATAGGTCAACTTTTGACCAAAAAGTCAACTTTGGTCAAAATGGTCAATCATCGACCCAATGACCAACCATTGACCCAATAGTCAACTTTCGACCAAAAATCAATTTTGGTCAAAATATCAATTTTTGACCTAATGACCAATTATTGACCCAATAAGCCAATCTCTGACCAAAAAGTCAACTTTGGTCAAAATGGTCAATCCTTGACCTAATGACCAACCCATTGACCTAATAGGTCAACTTTTGACCAAAAAGTCAACTTTAGTCAAAATGATCAATGCTTGACCCAATGACCAACTCATTAGCCTAATAGGTCAACATTTGACCAAAAATTCAATTTTGGTCAAAATAGTCAACTTTTGAATTAATGACCAATTATCGACCTAATAAGTCAATCTCCGACGAAAAAGTTAACTTTTGTCAAAATGGCTAATCCTTCGTGCCAATGACAAATTCATTGGCCTAATAGGTCAACTTTTGACCAAATAGTCAATTTTGGTTAAACTAGTCAAATTTTGACTTAATGACCACCCATTGACCCAACAGGTCAAGTTTTGACCAAAAAGTAAACTTTGCTCAAAATGATTAATTTTTGACCCAATGACCAACCCATTGACCCAATAGGTCAATCTCTGACCAAAAAGTCATCTTCTGTGAAAATGGTCAATTGTTTACCGAAATACCAAATGATTGACCAAATAGGTCAACTTTTCACCAAAAACTCAACTTTGGTCAAAATGGTCAATTTTTGACCCAATGACCACCCCGTTAACCCTACGGTATAACTTTTGACCAAAAATTCAATTTTGGTCAAAAAATTCAAATTTTGACCTAATGACTAGTTATTGACCCAATAAGTCAATATCTGACCAAAAGTCAACTTTGGTCAAAATGGTTAATCCGTGACCTAATGACAAACCCATTGACTCAATATGTCAACTTTTGACCGAATAGTCAATTTTGGTCAAAATTGTCAATTTTTGACTGAATGACCACCCATCAATCTAACAAGTCAACTTTGGACCAAAAAGTCAACTTTGGTCAAAATGGTCAATTTTCGACCCAATGACCAACCCATCGCCCAATAAATCAATTTTAAGCAAAAAGTCATCTTTGATCAAAATGGTCAATTCTTGACCTAATTACCAACTCATTGACTAAAAAGGTAAACTTTTGACCAAAAAGTCAACTTAGGTAAAAATGATCAATTTTTAACCAAATTACCAACCCATTAACCCAATAGGTCAACTTTTGACCAAAAGGTCATTTTTGGTCCAAATGGTTAATTTTTGACCTAATTACCACCTCATTGACCTAATAGGTCAACTTTTGACCAAAATGTTAACTATGGTCCGAATGATCAATTTTTGACCCAATGACCACCCCGTCACCCAATGGGTTAACTTTTGACCAAAAATTTAATTTTGGTCAAAATAGGTCAATTTTTGACAAAAAAAGTCATTTTTAGTCAAAATGGTCAATTTCTGACCCAATGACCATCCCGCTCACCCAATGAGTTAACTTTTGACCAAAAATTCAATTTTTGTCAAAATAGTCAATTTTTGACCGAATGATCAATTATTGACCCAATAAGTCAATCTCTGATGGAAAAGTCAACTTTAGTCAAAACGGTCAATCCTTGACCCAATGACAAATTCATTGACCCAAGAGGTCAACTTTTGACCAAATAGTCAATTTTGGTCAAAATAGTCAATTTTTAACTAAATGACCACCCATTGACGTAATAGGTCAACTTTTGGCCAAAAACTCGAATTTAGTCAAAATAGTCAATTTTTGACCTAATGACCAATTATTGACCCAGTAGCTAATCTCTGACTAAAAAGTAAACTTTCGTCAAAATGGTCAATGCTTAACCCAATGACCAACCCATCGACTCTAATACAGTCAACTTTCGACCAAAAAGTCAACTTCGTCATACTGATCAATCTTCGATCTAATGACCAACCCATTAAGATAATATGTCAACTTTCGACCAAAAAGTCAATTTTCGTCAAATAATCAATTTTCAATTAATTACCAATTATCACCCAAGAAGTCACTCTCATGACCACAATAATCAACTTTACATAAAATGATCAATCCTAGATCTAATGACAAACCCATCGACTCAATAAGTCAACTTTTGACCAAATTGTCAATTATCGTCTAAATACCAATTTTTATCTAAATGAGCCAATTTTCGACTAAATGATCACCCATTGATCTAATAGTCGACTTTTGACAAAAACATATCTGCGTCAAGTGGTCATTTTCATCTAACACTTAACAGTCAACTTCTGATCAAAAAGTCAACTTCGGTCAAGATGGCCAATTCTTGACCAAAATACCAACTCATTGACCAAATAGGTCAACTTTTGATAAAAAGTCAAGTTTGGTCAAAATGGTCAATTTAAGATCCAATGACCACCCCGTTGACCCAATAGGTTAACTTCTGACCAAAAATTTAATTTTGGTCAAAATAATCAATTTTTGACCTAATGACCAATTAGTGACCCAATAAGTTAATCTCTGACCAAAAAGTTAACTTTGGTCAAAATGGTCAATTTTTTACCCAATGACCAACCCATTGACCTAGTAGATCAAATTTTGTCATTAAGTCATCTTTGGTCAAAATTGTCAATTCTTAACCCAACTACCAACTCATTTACCAAATAGGTCAACTTTCGACCAAAAAGTCAACTTTGGTCAAAATGGTCAATATCTGACCAAACGACAACCCCGTCGATCTAATGTGTTTACTTTTGATCAAAAGTTAATTTTGGTCAAAATAATCAATTCGACCTAATGACCAATTATTGACCCAATAAGTCAATCTCCGACCAAAAAGTCAACTTTGGTCAAAATGGTCAATCCTTGACCCAATGACAAACCAATGACCCAACAGGTCAACTTTTAATCAAAAACTCAATTTCGGCCAAAATAGACACCTTTTTACCTAATGACTACTCATTGACTCGATAGGTCAACTTTGACCAAAAAGTCAATTTTGCTCAAAATACCAACTTTCGACCTAATGACCAATTATCGCCCTGTAAGCCATTCTCTCGACCACAAAGTCAACTTTGGTCAAGATGGTCAACCCTCGACCCAACGACCAACCCATCGACCAATCTAGTCAACTTTCGACCAAAAATCAAATTTCGTCAAAATTATCAATCTCTCGACCCAACGACTAACCCATTGGCCTAATAGGTCAACTTTTGACCAAAAAGTCAATTTTGGTCAAAATAGTCAATATTGGAATTAATGACCAATTATTGACCTAATAAGTTAATCTCTGACCAAAAACCCATTGACACAATAGGTCAACCTTTCACCAAAAAGTCAATTTTGGTCAAAATAACATCATTTCGATCTAATGACCACCCATCGACCCAACAAGTTAACTTTCGACCAAAAAGTCAACTTTGGTCAAAATGGTCAATTTTCGACCTAATGACCTACCCATTGACCCAATAAGTCAACTTTTAACTAGAAAGTCATCTCGGATCAAAATTTTCGCTTCTTCGACCCAATTACCAACTCATCGATCAAATATGTCAACTTTTAACCAAAAAGTCAACTTCGTCAAAATGGTAATTTCACAATCTAATGACCACCTCGTTAACTCCAAATAGTTCACTTTTCGATCTAAAATTCAATTTTGGTCAAAATAATCAATTTTTAACCTAATGAACAATTATTGACCAAATAAGTTAATCTCTAACCAAAAAGTCAACTTTGGTCAAAATGGATCAATCCTTAACCCAATCGACCTAATATGCGAAATTTCGATCAAAAAGTCAAATTTGGTCAAAAAAGTCAATTTTTGACCTAATGACTACCCATTAATCCACACAGTCAACTTTCGAGCAAAAGTCAATTTTCGTCAAAATGATCATTTTTTAACCTAATGACGAACCCATCGACCTAATGGATCAAATTTACGCCAAAAAGTCATCTTCGGTATAAATGGTCAATCTCTTAACCCAATTACCAACTCATCGACCAAATATGTCAATCTTCGACCAAAAAGTCAACTTCGGTCGAAAAATGATCAATTTCTCGACCCAATGACTAACCCCGTTCAAGCAATGGGTTAACATTTTACCAAAAATTATTTTTGGTAAAAAAAAAATCAATTTTTGACCTAATGACCAATTATTGACTCAATAAGTCAATCTCTGACTAAATGTCAACATTGGTCAAAATAGTCAATCCTTGTCCCAATGACCAACCCATTGACCCAGTAGGTCAACTTTTGATCAAATAGTCAATTTTTGTCTAAATAGTCGATTTTCGACTTAATGACCAACCCATCGATCTAATCAGTCGACTTCGACCAAAAAGTCAACTTTGGTCAAAATGGTCAATTGTCAACCTAATGACCAACCCATCGACCCAATATGTCAAACTCGACAAAAAAGTCATCTTCTGACAAATGGTAAATCTCGACAAAAATACTAACGCATCGACCAAATATGTCAACTTTCGACCAAAAGTCAACTTCGGTCAAAATGGTCAATTTCGACCATATGACCACCCATCTACATCCAATGGAACCAACTTTTCGACCAAAAATTCAATTTTAGTCAAAATACCATTTTTCGACCTAATGACCAACTATCGACCAAATAAGTCGATCTCGACCAAAAAGTTAACTTTCGGTCAAAATGGTCAATCTTCGACCTAATGACAAACCTATCGACCCAATAAGTCAACTTTCACTAAAATGTCTATTTTGATCGAAATAGTCAATTTTCGACTCTAATCACCACCCATCGACCCAATAAGTCAACTTTTGACCAAGAAGTCAACTTTGGTCAAAATGGTCAATTTTTGTCCCAATGACCAACCCATTGACCTAATAGATCAAAATTTGACCAAAAAGTCATCTTCGGTCAAATGGTCAATTCATGACCCAATTACCAACTTTTTAACTAAATAGTAAACTTTCGACCAAAAATTCAACTTTGGTCAAAATGGACAATTTCGACCTAATGACTAACTCCATGACCTAAAGGGTTAACTTTCGACCAAAAAGTCAATTTTGGTCAAAATAGTCAATTTTCGACCTAATGACCAATTATCGATCCAAAAAGTCAATCTTCGACCGAAAAAGTCAACTTTGGTCAAAATCAGCACTCTGACCCAATGGAAAAACCATTAACTCCAACAGACAACTTTCGACAAAAAAGTTAACTTTTGTCAAAATAGTCAATTTTCGACCTAATGACCACCCTTGACCTAACAGTCAACTTTCGACCAAAAATCAATTTTGGTCAAAATAATCAATTTTTTACCAAAAGACCAATTATTAACCCAAAGAAGTCAATCTCTGACCAAAAAGTCAACTCTAGTTAAAATGGTCAATCCTCGACCCAATGACAAACCCATCGATCCAACAGGTCAACTTTTGACAAAAAAGTGAACTTTGGTCAAAATGATCAATCCTTGACCCAATGACCAACCCATTAGCCTAATAAGTCAAGTTTCGACCAAAAAATCAATTTTTTGTCAAATAAGTCAATTTTTAAATTAATGACCAATTATTAACTCAATATCTCAATCTCAAACCAAAAATTTAACTTTGGTAAAAATGGTCAATCCTTGACCCAAAGACAAACCCATTGACCCAATATGTCAACTTTTGACCAAATAGTCAATTTTGGTAAAAAATAATCAATTTTTGACTTAATGACCGCCCATTGGCCCAATCGGTCAACTTTTGACTAAAAAGTCAACTTTGGACAAAGGGGTCAATTTCTGACCCAATGACCACCCTGTTATCCCAATGGGTTATCTTTTGACCAAAAATTTATTTTTGGTCAAAATATTTAATTTTTGACCTATTGACCAATTATTGACTTAATAAGTCAATCTCTGACCAAAAAGTTAACTTTGGTCAAAATGGTCAATCCTTGACCGAATGACAAACCCATTGACCCAATAGGTCAACTTTTGACCGAATAGTCAATTTCGATCAAAATAGTCAACTTTGGACATAATGGTAAAATTTTGACCCAATGATCAACCCATTGACCCAATAGATCAAATCTTGACCAAAAAATCATCATTGGTCAAAAAGGTCAATTCTTGACTCAATACCAACTGATTGACCAAATAGTTTAACTTTTGACCAAAAAGTTAATTATGGTTAAATTGTTCAATTTCTGACCTAATGACCACCCCATTGACCCAATGGGTCAACTTTTGGCCAAAAATTTAATTTTGGTCAAAATAATTAATTTTTGACCTAATGACCAAAAAAGTCATTTTTTTAATTAATGACCAATTAATTATTAACCCAATAAGTTAATCTCTGACCAAAAAGTCAACTTTGGTTAAAATGCTCAATCTTCGACCCAATGACAAACCCATTGCCCAATACATCAAATTTTGACGAAAAAGTCAATTTTGGTCAAGATAGTCTATTTTTGACCTAATGACCACCCACTAACCTAATAGGTCAACTTTTGACCAAAAAGTTAACTTTGGTCAAAATGGTAAATTTTTGACCTAATGACCAACTCGTTGACCCAATCGGTCAACTTTTGACCAAAAAGTCATCTTTGGTCAAAATTGTCAATTCTTAACCCAATTTCCAACTCATTGACCAAATAGGTGAACTTTTGACTTAAAAGACAACTTTGGTTAAAATGGTGAATTTATGACCCAATGACCACGCCGTTCACCCAATGGGTTAACTTTTATCTAAAAATTCAATTTTGGTCAAAAAAGATATACTTTTGACCAGAAAGTCATCTTTGGTCAAAATGGTAAATTTCTAACCCAATGACCACCGCGTTGACCCAATTGGTTAACTTGTGACCAAAAATTCATTTTTGGTCAAAATGGTCAATTTTTGACCTAATGACCAATTATTGACCCAATAAGTCAATCTCTGACCAAAATTAAACTTAGGCCAAAATGGTCAATCTTTGACCAAATGACAAACCAATTAACCCAATAGGTCAATTTTTGACCAAAAAGTCAATTTTGGTCAAAATAGTCAATTTTTAAATTAATGACAACCCATTGACCCAAAAGGTCAACTTTGACCAAGAAGTCAATTTTGGTCAAAATAGTTAATTTTTGACCTAATGACCAATTATTGACCGAGTAAGCAAATCTCTGACCAAAAAGTGAACTTTGGTCAAAATGGTCAATCCTTGATCCAATCACAAACCCATTGACCCAACAGGTCAACTTTTGACCAAAAAGTCAACTTTGGTCAAAATGATCAATCCTTGACCCAATGACCAACCCATTAGCCTAATAGATCAACTTTTGACCAAAAAGTCAATTTTGGTCAAAATAGTTAATTTTTGAATTAATGACCAATTATTGACCTAATAAGTCAATCTGTGACCTAAAAGTCAACTTTGGTCAAAATGGTCAATCCTTGACCCAATGACAAACCATTTGACCCAATAGGTCAACTTTTGACCAAAATGTCAATTTTGGTCAAAATAGTCTAATTTTGACCTAATGACCACCCATTAACCCAATATGTCAACTTTTGACCAAAAAATCAACTTTGGTCAAAATGGTCAATACTTGACACAATGACCAACCCATTGACCCAATAGATCAAGTTTTGACCAAAAAGTCATCTTCGGTCAAATTGGTCAATTCTTGACCCAATTACCAACTCATTGACCAAATAGGTCAACTTTTGACCAAAAAGTCAACTTTGGTCAAAATGGTCAATTTCTGACCCATTGACCACCCTGTTGACCCAATGAGTCAACTTTTGACCAAAAATTTAATTTTGGTCAAAATAATCAATTTTTGAATTAATGACCAATTATTGATCCAATAAGTCAATCTCTGACCAAAAAGTCAACATTGGTCAAAAAGGTCAATCCTTGACCCAATGACCAACCCATGGACCCAATAGGTTAACTTTTGACCAAAAAGTCAACTTTGATCAAAATGGGCAATCCTTGACCTAATGACCAACCCATTTACCCAATAAGTCAACTTTTGACCAAAAAATCAATTTTGGTTAAAATAATCAATTTTTGACCTTATGACCAATTATTGACCCAGTAAGCCAATATCTGGCCAAAAAGTCAACTTTGGTCAAAATGGTCTATCCTTTACCCAATGACCAAACCATTGACCCAATAGGTCTACTTTTGACCAAAAAGTCAACTCTGGTCAAAATGATCAATCCTTGACCCGAAGGACGACCCATTGGCCTAATAGATAAAATTTGGACCAAAAAGTCAATTTCGGTCAAAATATTCAATTTTTGAATTAATGACCAATTATTGACCCAATAAGTCAATCTGTGACCAAAAAGTCAACTTTGGTCAAAATGGTCAATCCTTAACCCAATCGGTCAGCTTTTGACCGAAAAGTCTATTTTGGTCAAATTAGTCAATTTTTTACTCATTGACAACCCATTGACCCATTAGGTCGACTTTTGACCAAAAAGTCAACTTTGGTCAAAATGGTCAATCCTTGTCCCAATGACCAACTCATTGACCCAATAGGTCAACTTTTGACCAAATAGTAAATTTTTGTCTAAATAGTCAAATTTTGACTTAATGACCACCCATTGACCCAATAGGTCGACTTTTGGCCAGAAAGTCAACTTTGGTCAAAATGGTCATTTTTTGACCCAATGACCAACCCATTGACCCAACAGGTCAAATTCTGACAAAAAAGTCATCTACGGACAAAATGGTTAATTCTTGACAAAAATAATAACTCATTGACCAAATATTCAACTCTTGACCAAAAGTCAACTTTGATTAAAATGGTCAATTTCTGACCATATGACCACCCCGTTGACCCAATGGGTTAACTTTTGGCTAAAAATTCAATTTTTGTTAAAATAGTCAATTTTTGACCTAATGATCAATTATTGACCAAATAAGTCGATCTCTGAACAAAAAGTCAACTTTGGTCATATGGTCAATCTTGACTCAATGACAAACCCATTTACCCAATAGTTCAACTTTTGACCAAAATGTCAACTTTGGTCAAAATGGTCAATTTTTGACCCAATGACCAACCCATTGACACAATAAGTTAACTTTTGACCAAAATGCCTATTTTGGTCAAAATATTCAAATTTTGACCTAATCACCAACCCATCGACCCAATGGTCAACTTTTGACTCACAAAGTCAACTTTGGTCAAAATGGTCAATTTTCGTCCCAATGACCAACCCATTGACCAAATAGATCAAATTTTGACCAAAAAGTCATCTTCAGTCAAAATGGTCATTTCATGACCCAATTACCAACTCTTCGACCAAAAAGTCAACTTTGGTCAAGATGGTCAATTTCTGACCCAAAAACGAACCCGTTGACCCAAATGTCAATTTTGGCAAAATAGTCAATTTTTGACCTAATGACCAATTATCAATCTAATAAGTCAATCTCTCGACCAAAAGTCAACTTCGGTCAAAATCGCCATCTTTGACCCAATGGAAAACCCATCGACCTAATAAAGTCAACTATCGACAAAATGTTAATTTTGGTCAAAATAATCAATTTTTTGACCTAATGACTCAACCCATCGAATCCAATATGTCAACTTTTGACCAAAAAGTCAATTTTGGTCAAAATTGTCAATTTTTGACCAAAAGACCAAATATTGCCCTAATAAGCCAATCTCTGACCAAAAAGTCAACTTTGGTCAAAATGGTCAATCCTTGACCCAATGACCAACTCATTGACCCAATAGGTCAACTTTTGACTAAAAAGTTATCTTTGGTCAGAATGATCAATCCTTGACCCACAGACCAACCCATTGGCCTAATAGGTTAACTTTTGAGAAAAAAGTCAATTTTGGTCAACATAGTCAATTTTTGAATTAATGAATATTATTAGACTAATAAGTCATTCTCTAGGCATAAAAGTTAACATTGGTCAAAATGGTCAATCTTTGACCCAGGGACCAACTCATTGACCAAATAGGTCAACTTTTGACCAAATAGTTAATTTTTGTCTAAATAGTTAATTTTTGACTTAATGACCACCCATCTAATCTAATAGGTCGACTTTTGACCAAAAAGCCAACTTTGGTCAAAATGGTCAATTTTTGACCCAATGGCCCACCCATTGACCCAACAGGTCAACTTCCGAGAAAAAAGTCATCTTCGGACAAAATGGTCAACTCTAGACAAAAATACCAACTCATTGACTAAATATGTCAACTTTTGACCTAAAAGTCAACTTTGGCCAAAATGGTCAATTTCTGACGATATGACCACCCCGTTCACCCAATGGGTACTTTTGACAAAAAATTTATTTTGATCAAAATAGTCAATTTTTGACATAATGACCAAATATTAACCCAATAAGTCAATCTTTGACCAAAAAGTCAACTTTGGTCAAAATGGCCAATCATTGACCCAATGACAAACCTATTGATCCAATAGGTCAACTTTTGACCAAAAAGTCTATCTGGGTCAAAATAGTCAATTTTTGACCTAATCACCACCCGTTGACCCAATAGATCAACTTTTGACGAAGAAGTCAACTTTGGTCAAAATGGTCAATTTTGTCCCAACGACCAACATATTAACCTAATAGATCAAATTTTGACCAAAAAGTCATCTTCGGTCAAAATGGTCAATTCTTGACCCAATTACCAACTCATTGACCAAATAGGTAAACTTTTGAACAAAAACTCAACTTTGGTCAAAATGATCAATTTCTGACCCAATGACCAACCCGTTGACCCAATGGGTTAACTTTTGACCAAAAAGTCAATTTTGGTCAAAATAGTCAATTTTTGACCTAATGACCAATTGTTGACCCAAAAAGTCAATCTCTGACAAAAAAGTCAACTTTGGTAAAAATGGTCAATCCTTGACCCAATGGAAAACCCAATAACCGAATAGGTCAAGTTTTGAGAAAAAAGTTAATTTTGGTTAAAATAGTCAATTTTTGACCTAATGACCACCCATTGACCCAATAGGTCAACTTTGGACCAAAAAGTCAATTTTGGTTAAAATAGTCAATTTTTGACCAAAAGACCAATTATTGCCCTAGTAAGCCAATCTCTGACCAAAATGTCCACTTTGGTCAAAATGGTCAATCCAGGACCCAATGAACAACCCATTGACCCAATAGGTCAACTTTTGACCAAAAAGTTATCTTTGGTCAAAATGATCAATCCTTGACCCACTGTCCAACCCATTGGCCTAATAGGTCAAGTTTTGAGAAAAAAGTCAGTTTTAGTCAAAATAGGGAATTTTTGAATTAATGAATATTATTAGCCTAATAAGTCAATCTCTAACCATAGAAGTCAACTTTGGTCAAAATGGTCAATCCTTGACAAAATGACAAACCCATTAACCCAATAGGTCAACTTTTGACCAAAAAGATAATTTTGGTCAAAATAGTAAATTTTTGACCTAATGAGCAACCCATCGATCCAATAAGTCTATTCACAAAAGTCAACTTTCGTCAAAAATGTTCAATCTCGATCTAATGACTAACCCGTTGACCGAAAGGTCAACTTTTGACCAAAAAGTCAATTTTGGTCAAAATAATCAATTTTCGACCTAATGAACAATTATCGACTCAAAGAAGTCAATCTCCGACCAAAAAGTTAACTTTGGTCAGAAATGGCATAATCTCGAACCCAATGACCAACACATCGCCTATCAGTCAACTTTTGACCAAAAAGTTAACTTCGGTCAGAATGATCAATCCTTGACCCAATGATCAACCTATTGGCCTAATATGTCAACTTTTGACCAAAAAGTTAATTTTGGTCAAAATGATCATTTTTTAATTACCGACCAATTATTGACCCAATAAGTCAATCTCTGACCAAAAAGTCAACTCTAGTCAAAATGGTCAATCCTTGACCCAATGACAAACAAATTGGCCCAATAGGTCAACTTTTGACCAAAAAGTTACCTTTGGTCAAAATGATCAATCCTTGACCCAATGACCAACCATTGGCCTAATAGGTCAACTTTTGACAAAAAAGTCAATTTTGGTCAAAATTATCAATTTTTAAATTAATGACCAATTATTAACCCAATATATCAATCTCAAACCAAAAAGTTAACTTTGGTCAGAATGGTCAATCCTTGACCCAATGACAAACCCATTGACCCAATATGTCACCTTTTGACCAAATGGTCAATTTTGGAAAAATATATTATTTTTCGACTTAATGACCACCCATTAGCTTCAATCGGTCAACTTTCGACTAAAAAGTCAACTTTTGACTAAAAAGTCAACTTTTGACTAAAAAGTCAACTTTGGTCAAATGGGTCAATTTCTGACTTAATGACCACCCTATTAACCCAATGAGTTAACTTTTGAGCAAAAATTTAATTTTGGTCAAAATATTTAATTTTTAACTGCTTGATTAATCCGTTAATTCAAATAAGTCAATCTTCGACGGAAAGTCAACTTTCGTCAAAATGGTCAACCTCGACCCAATAGAACAACTTTCGACGACAGTCGATCTTCGTCAAAATACTCAATTTTGATCGAATGAACAACCCATCAATCTAATAGTCACTTTCGACCAAAAAGTCAACTTTGGACACAATGGTCAATTTTGACCCAATCATCAACCCATTGACCTCTATAGATCAAATCTCGACCAAAAAGTCATCATAGTCAAAATGATTAATCTCGACCCAATTACTAAGTGATTAACAAGTAGATCAACTTTCGATTCAAAAAGTTTACTATTGTTAAATTGGTCAATTTTTTGACTTAATGACTACCTTTCACACACATACGATCAACTTTGGACTGAAAATTTAATTTTGGTCAAAATAATTAATTTTCGACCTAATGACTAGAAATAGCTCATTTTTAAATTAATGACTCGATTATCGACTCAATAAGTCAATCTCCTCGACCAAAAAGTCAACTTTGGTTAGAATGGTCAATCTTCGACCCAATGACAAACCCATTGTCTAATACGTCAACTTTTTACCAAAAGCTGAATTTTGGTCAAAATAATTAATTTTTGAACTAATGACCACCCATCGACCTAATAGTCAACTTTCGACCAAAAATCAACTTTGATTAAAATGGTAAATTTTTGACCTAATGACTAACCCGTTGACCTAATAGGTCAACTTTCGACCTAAAGTCATCTTCGGGTCAAAATTGTCAATTCTTAAACCACTACTAACTCATCGACTAAATAAGTCAATTTTAGACTTAAAAGTCAACTTCGGTCAAAATGGTCAACCTTCGGTCTAATGACCACTCCGCTCACCCAGTGGAGTTAACTTCGACTAAAAATTCAATTTTGGTAAAAATTGATATACTTTGACCAAAAGCCACCTTTGGTCAAAATGGTAAATTTCTAACCCAATGACCAACCCCGTTGACCCAATTAGGTTAACTTGAGACCAAAAATTCAATTTCAGTCAAAATAATATTTTTTGATCTAATGACCATATATCGACCTAATAAATCAATCATCTCGACCAACAAATAAACTTTGGTCGAAAATGATCAATCTTGACCAATGACAAACCAATTGACCACACAGTCAATTTTGACTAAAAAGTAAATTTTCGTCAAAATAAATCAATTTTTAAATTAATGACAACTCTATCAATCTAATAGTCAACTTGATCATAATGAAGTCAATTTTGGTCAAAATAGTTAATTTTCGACCTAATGACCAATTATTGACCGAGTAAAAAAATCTCTGACCAAAAAGTGAACTTTGGACAAAATGGTCAATCCTTGATCCAATGACAAATCCATTGACCCAATAGGTCAACTTTTGACCAAAAAGTTAACTTTTGTCAAAATGATCAATACTTGACCCAATGACCAACCCATTGGCATAATAGATCAATTTTTGACCAAAAAGTCAATTTTAGTCAAAATAGTCAATTTTTGAATTAATCACCAATTATTGACCCAATAAGTCAATCTGTGACCAAAAAGTCAACTTCGGTCAAAATGATCAATCCTTGACCCAATGACATACCCTTTGACCCAATAGGTCAACTTCTGACCAAAATATCAATTTTGGTCAAAATAATCAACTTTTGACCTAATGACCACCCATTGACCCAATATGTCAACTCTTGACCCAAAAATCAACTTTGGTCAAAATGGTCAATTCTTAACACAATGACCAACCCATTAACCCAATTGATCAACTTTTGACCAAAAAGTCATCTTCGGTCAAAATGGTCAATTCTTGACCCAATTACCAATTCATCGACTCAAACAGGTTAACTTTTAACCAAAAAGTCAACTTTGGTCAAAATGGTAAATTTCTGACCCAATGACCACCCCGTTGACCCAATGGGTCAGCTTTTGACCAAAAATTTAATTATGGACAAAATAGTCAATTTTTGAATTAATGACAATTATTGATCCAATAAGTCAATCTCTGACCAAAAAGTCAACATTGGTCAAAAAGGCCAATCCTTGACCCAATGACCAACCCATTAACCCAATAGGTCAACTTTTAACGAAAAATTCAACTTTAGTCAAAATGGGCAATCCTTGTACCCAATGACCAACCCATTAACCCAATAAGTCAACTTTTGACGAAAAAATCAATTTTGGTCAAAATAATCAATTTTTGACCTGATGACCAATTATAGACCCAGTAAGCCAATCTCTGGCCAAAAAGTCAACTTTGGTCAAAATGATATATCCTTCACCCAATGACCAAACCATTGACCAAATAGGTCTACTTTTGACTAAAAAGTCAACTCTGTTCAAAAAGATCAATCCTTGAACCAATGAGCGACCCATTAGCCTAATAGATGAACTTTGGACCAAAAAGTCAATTTTGGTCAAAAAATTCAAATTTTGAATTAAGGACCATTTATTGACCCAATAAGTCAATCTGTGACCAAAAAGTCAACTTTGGTCAAAATGGTCAATCCTTGACCCAATAGGTCAACTTTTGACCGAAAAGTCAATTTTAGTCAAATTAGTCAATTTTTGAGTTATTGACAACCCATTGACCCACCCAATAGGTCAACTTTTAACCAAAAAGTCCACTTTGGTCAAAATGGTCAATTCTTGACACAATGACCAGCCCAATGACCCAATAGATCAACTTTTGACAAAAAAAATCATCTTTGGTCAAAATGGTCGATTCTTGACCTAATTACCAACTCATTGATCGAATAGGTCAACTTTTGACCAAAAAGTTAACTTTGGTCAAAATGGTCAATTTCTGACCCAAAGACCACCCCGTTGACTTAATGGGTCAACTTTTGACTAAAAATTTAATTTTTTGTCAAAATAATCAATTTTTGACCTAATGACCTATTATTAACCTAATAAGTCAATCTGTAGCCAAAAAGTCAACTTTGGTCAAAATAGTCAATCCTTGACCGAAAGACAAAACCTTTGACCCAATAATTTAACTTTTGACCAAAAAGTCAATTTTGGTCAAAATGGTCAATTTTTGATCGAATAAATTCCATCGAGCTAAGATGTCAACTTTCGACCAAAAAATCAACTTTGGTCAAAATGGTCATTTCGACACAATGATCCAACCCATCGATTCAATAGATCAAATTTCGACCAAAAAGTCATCTTCAGTCAAAATGGTCAATTTCGACCCAATAACCAACTCATCGACCAAATAGTCACCTTTCGACCAAAAGTCAACTTTGGTCAAAATGGTCAATATCTTGATCTCAATGTACAATCCTGGCTGACTGCAATGGGTCAACTTTCTCGGACCAAAAAAGTCATTTTCAAGTCAAAATATATCAATTTATCGACCTAATGACCACTCCATCGACTCCAATAAGTCAACTTTTCGACAACAAATGTCAACTTTGGTCAAAATACACAATTTTTGACCTAATGACCAATTATCGACCCAATAAGTCAATCTCTCGACCAAAAAGTCCAACTTCTCGATCAAAATGCGCCATTTTCTAACCTAATGACAAAATCCATCGACCTAATAGTCAACTTTTACACTAAAAAGTTACATTTCACGTCAAAATGAGTCAATTTCTCAATCTAACGACCAACCCATCGACCCAATAGGTCAACTTTTGACTCAAAAAGTCAATTTTGTCAAAATTGTCAATTTTTGACCTATTGACCAATTATTGACACAGTAAGTCAATCTCTGACCAAAAAGTCAACTTCGTCAAAATGCTCAATCCTTAACCCAATGACCAACCTTATGACCCAATAGGTCAACTTTTGACCAAAAAGTTATCTTTGGTCAAAATGATCAATCCTTGACCCATGGACCAACACATCGTCTAATAGTCAACTTTCGACGAAAAAGTCAATTTCGGTCAACATAATCAATCTTCAATTAATGACATACTATCGATCCAATAAGTCAATCTCTCAGCCATAAAAGTCAACATTGGGTCAAAATGGTCAATCCTCGACTCCAATGACCAAATCCTCGACCAAATAATAGTCAACTTTTAACCAAATAGTTAATTTTATGTCAAAATAACTAATTTTCGACCTAATGACCACCCATCGAATCCAAGAGGTCAACTTTCACCAAAAAGCCAACATTGGTCAAAATGGTCAATTTTTCAATCTAATGACCAACCCATCGACTCCAACAAGTCAACTTTCGATCAAAAAGTCATCTTCGACAAAATGGTCAATTCTCGACAAAATATATCAACTCATTCACTAAACATGTCAACTTCAACAAAGTCAACTTCGGTCAAAATCGACACTTTCGACGATATGACCACCCGTTCACCTAACGGTTAACTTCAGAAAAGTTCAATTTCGGTCAAAATAATCAATTTCGACCTAATGACCAAATATTAACCCAATGAGTCAATCTTCGACCAAAAAGTTAACTTCGGTCAAAATGATCAATCTTCAATCTAATGACAAACCCATCAATCCAAAAGGTCAACTTTCGACCAAAAAGTCTATCTTGGTCAAAATAAATCAATTCTCGACCCAATCACCAACCCATCAATCCAATCAGATCAACTTTCGACTAAAAAGTCAACTTTGGTCAAAATGGTCAATTTTATCCCAATGACCAACCCATTAACCTAATAGATCAAATTTCGACCAAAGTAACATCTTTCGGTCAAAATGGTCAATTCTTGACCCAATTACCAACTCATTGACCAAATAGGTAAACTTTTGACCAAAAACTCAACTTTAGTCAAAATGGTCAATTTCTGACCCAATGACCAACCCGTTGACCCAACGGGTTAACTTTTGACCAAAAAGTCAATTTTGGTCAAAATAGTCAATTTCGATCTAATGACCACCATCAACCCAATAAGTCAACTTCGACCAAAAAGTCAACTATGGTTAAAATGGTCAATCTTCGACCCAATGGACAACCCATCGACCGAATAGCCAACTTTCAGACCAAAAGTTAATTTTGGCTAAAATAATCACTTTCGACCTAATGACCACCCATCGACCCAATAAGTCAACTCTGACCAAAAGTCAATTTCGTCAAAATAATCAATTTTCGACCTAAAGACCAACTATTGCCCTAAGAGCCAATTCTGACCAAAATGTCCACTTTGGTCAAAATGGCTCAATCCTGACCCAACGAACAACCCATCGACCTAAAGGTCAAATTACTTCGACTCAAAAGTTAATTCTAGTCAAATGATCAACTTTCGACCTGAATGTCCAAACCCATCGAATTATAATTCAATCAACGTTTAAGCAAAAAGCCAACTTTCGAATCAAAATAGTCAATTTTCGAATTAAATGAATATTATTAGCCTAATAAGTCAATCTTCTAATCATAAAAGTCAAATTTGGTCAAAATGATCAATCCTTCACCTAATGACAAACCGGTTGACCCAATAGTTCAACTTCTGACCAAAAATTCAATTTTGGTCAAAATAGTATAATCTTCGACCTAACGACCACCCATCGATCTCAACAGTCAATTCGACCAAAAGTCAACTTTGTGTCAAAATGTTCAATCCTCGACCTAATGACCAACCCATCGAATCAATAGTCAACTTTCGACCAAAAAGTCAATTTTAATCAAAATAGTCAATTTTCAACCTAATGAACAATTATCGCCTAAGTAAGTCAATCTCCGACCAAAAAGTCAATCTGGTCAAAATGGTCAATCTCGACCCAATGACCAACCCATCGACCTAATCAGTCAACTTTCGACTCAAAAAGTTAACTTCGTCAAAATGATCAATCTTTGACCCAATGATCAACCTATCGGCCTAATGAGTCAACTTTGACCAAAAAGTCAACTTCGGTCAAAATAATCATTTTTAATTACTGACCAATTATCTAATCCAAGTCAATCTCTCGACCAAAAAGTCAACTCTATCAAAATGGA
The DNA here is from genome assembly GCA_022702705.1 of Papilionanthe hookeriana x Papilionanthe teres. Taxonomy (NCBI): domain Eukaryota; kingdom Viridiplantae; phylum Streptophyta; class Magnoliopsida; order Asparagales; family Orchidaceae; genus Papilionanthe; species Papilionanthe hookeriana x Papilionanthe teres. Next base: position 68,752,790 of record CM040434.1, on the reverse strand, counting down.
CAATCCTGACCTAATGACAAACTCATCGACCCAATAAGTCAACTTTCGACCAAAAGTTACCTTCGGTCAAAATGATCAATCTCAACCTAATGACCAATCATCGCATCAATAAGTCAACTCTCGACAAAAAAGTTAATTTTCATCAAAATAACTAATTCTTAAATTAATGACCAATTATTAACCCATTATATTAACTCTTAAACCAAAAAGTTAACTTCGGTCGAAATGGTCAATCCTCGATCCAATGACAAACCCATCGATCTAACATGTCACTCACCAAATGGTCAATTTTGTAAAAATACCATTTATAACTTCATGACTAATTCACTACTAATTCGACACTAATTAAGTCAACTTTGTCAAATAGTCAATTTCTCGACATCCAATGACCAATCTATTAACCCAACGAGTTAATCTTCGAGCAAAAATTTAGCTTTGGTCAAAATATTTAATTTTCGATCTATTGACCAATTATCGACTCAATAAGTCAATCTCTTACCAAAAAGTCAACTTCGTCAAATAGCTAATCCTCGACCCAATGACAAACTCATCGACCTAATAGACAACTTATCTAAATAACTAATTTCTGGCTAAAATACCTAATTTTTAATCTAATGAACAACCCATCGACCTAATAAGATCAAATCTTCGATCAAAAAGTCATCTTCGGTCAAAATGGTTAATCTCTTGACGCCAATTACCAACTCATCTGACCAAGTAGTCAACTTTTGACCAAAAAGTCAACTATTGTCAAAATGGTCAATTTTTGACCTAATGATCTAATTCCGTTGATCTAATGGGTCAACTTTCGACTAAAAATTTAATTTTCAGCAAATAATTAATTTTCGACCTAATGACCAAAATAGCAATTTTCTGAATTAATGACCAATTATCAATCTAACAAGTCAATCTCCACCAAAAAGTTAACTTCGGTCAAAATGATCAATCTGACCCAATGACAAACCCATCGACTCTAATATGCTCAACTTTTACCAAAAAGTCAATTTTGGTCAAAATAGTCAACTTTTGACCTAATGACCACCCATTGGCCTAATAGGTCAACTTTTGACCAAAAAGTCAACTTTGATCAAAATGGTAAATTTTTGACCCAATGACTAACCTGTTGACCCAATAGGTCAACTTTTGACCTAAAAGTCATCTTTGGTCAAAATTGTCAATTCTTAAACCAATTACCAACTCATTGACCAAATAAGTCAACTTTTGACTTAAAAGACAACTTTGGTCAAATGACCCAATGACCACCCCGTTCACCCAATGGGTTAACTTTTGACTAAAAATTCAATTCGTAAAATCGACATACTTTCACCAAAAAGCCATCTTTGGTTAAAATGGTAAATTTCTAACCCAATGTCCACCCCGTTGACCCAATTGGTTAACTTGTGACCAAAAATTCAATTCTGGTCAAAATAGTAATTTTTTGACCTAATGACAATATATTGACCTAATAAGTCAATCTCTAACCAAAAATAAACTTTGGTCAAAATGGTCAATCTCGACCTAACGACAAACCAATCGATCTAATAAGTCAATTTTCACCAAAAAGTAAATTTTCGTCAAAATAATCAATTCTTAAATTAATGACAACCCATCGATCCAATCAGTCAACTTCACCAAGAAGTCAATTTTGTCAAAATAGTTAATTTTCGACCTAATGACCAATTATCGACCTAAAGAATCAACTTCGACCAAAAGTCAACTTTGATCAAAATGGTCAATCCTTGACCCAATGACAAACCCATCGACCCAATATGTCAACTTTCGACCAATAAGTCAACTTCGGTCAAAATGATCAATTCTCGATCCAATGACCAACCCATCGCCTAATAGATCAACTTTCGACCAAAAGTCAAATTTTAGTCAAAATAATCAATTTTCAATTAATGACCAATTATCGAATCTAATAAGTCAATCTCGTGACCAAAAAGTCAACTTCGTCAAAATGATCAATCTCGACCTAATGACAAACCCTTCGACCCAATAAGTCAACTTCTCGACCAAATATCAATTTTGGTCAAAATAATCAACTTTCGACCTAACGACCACCCATCAATCTAAATATGTCAACTTTCGACCAAAAAGTCAACTTTCAGTCAAAATGGTCAATTCTTAACCCAATGACCAACCCATTGACCCAATACGATCAACTTTCGACCAAAAAGTCATCTTTGGTCAAAATGGTCAATTTTCGACCAAATTACCAACTCATCGACCAAATATGTCAACTTTTAACCAAAAAGTCAACTTTGGTCAAAATGGTTAATTTCTGACTCTAATGACTAATCCTATCAATCTAATGGGTCAACTTTTCACCAAAAATTTAATTTATGGTCAAAATAATCAATTCTTGAATTAATGACGAATTATTGATCCAATAAGTCAATTCGACCAAAAGTCAATATTAGTCAAAAAGGTCAATTCTCGACTCTAATGACCAACCCATGGACCTAACAGTCAACTTTTAACCAAAAAGTCAACTTTAGTCAAAATGAGCAATCCTCGACTCCAATGACCAACCCATTAACCCAATAAGTCAACTTTTGACCAAAAGATCAATTTTGTTCAAAATAATCAATTTTCGACCTAATGACCAATTATCGACCCAAGAAGTCAATCTCTCATCAAAAGTCAACTTCGGTCAAAATGGTCTATCCTTCACCCAATGACCAAACCATCGATCTAATAGTCTACTTCTACCAAAAAGTCAACTCCTGATCAAAAAGATCAATCCTGAATCCAATGAGCTAACCACATTAATTTACAGATGAACCTTGACTCAAAAAGCCAATTTGGTCAAAAAATTCAAATTCAATTAAGGACCATTTATCAATCTAATAAGTCAATCTGCGACCAAAAAGTCAACTTTCAATCAAAATGGTCAACTATCAATCCAATAGTCAACTTTTGATCGAAAAGTCAATTTTAGTCAAGATTACCAATTTTCGAGTTATCGACAACCCATCGACCTCACCCAATAGTCAACTTTTGACCAAAAAGTCCACTTTGGTCAAAATGGTCAATTCTTGACACAATGACCAACCCATTGACCCAATAGATCAACTTTTAACAAAAAAAGTCATCTTTGGTCGAAATGGTCGATTCTTGACCCAATTACCAACTCATTGATCAAATAGGTCAACTTTTGACCAAAAAGTTAACTTTGGTCAAAATGGTCAATTTCTAACCCAAAGACCTCCCCGTCGATCTTATGGGTCAACTTTTGACTAAAAATTTAATTTTTTGTCAAAATAATCAATTTTTCGACCTAATGACCTATTATTGACCTAATAAGTCAATCTCGACCAAAAAGTCAACTTTGCGTCAAAATGGTCAATCTTCGATCCAAAGACAAAACATCTTCGACCTAACAAGCTAATCTCGACCAAAAAGTCATATTTGGTCAAAATGGTCAATTTTTCAATCGAATGACTACCCATCGAGCCAATGATGTCAACTTTTCGACCAAAAAATCAACTTCGGACAAAATGGTCATTTCTCGACACAATGACCAACCCATCGACCCAATAGATCAACTTTCGACCAAAAAGTCATCTTCGTCAAAATGGTCAATTCCTGACCTAATTACTAACTCATCGACCAAATAGTCACCTTTCGACCAAAAAGTCAACTTTGTCAAAATGGTCAATATCCGACTCAATGACAATCCTGCTGATCGAATTAGGTCAACTTTTCGACTAAAAATTATTTTTTGGCAAAATAATCAATTTTTGACCTAATGACCAATTATTGACCCAATAAGTCAATCTCTGAGAAAAAAGTGAACATTGATCAAAATAGTCAATTTTTTACCTAATGACTACCCATTGACCTAATAGGTCATTTCTGACTAAAAGGATAATTTTGGTCAATAAGGTCAAATTTTGACCCAATGACCAACCCATTGACCCAATAGGTCAATTATTGACCAAAAAGTCATCTTTAGTCAAAATTGTCAATCCTTAACCCAATTTCCAACTAATTGACCAATTAGGTCGACTTTTAACAAAAAATACAACTTTGGTAAAAATAGTCAATTTTTGACCCAATGATCACCCCGTTAACCTAATTGGTTAACTTTTGACTATAAAGTTAATTTTGGTCAAAATTGATCTAATTTTGACCAAAAAGTCATCTTTGGTCAAAATGGTAAATTTCTGATCCAATAACCACCCCGTTGACCCAATTGGTTAACTTTTGACTAAAAATTCAATTTTGGTCAAAATAGTCAATTTTTGACCTAATGACCAATTATTGACCCAATAAGTCAATCTCTGACAAAAAAATCAACTTTGGTCAAAATGGTTAATCTTCGACCTAATGACAAACCCATCGACCCAATAAAGTCAACTATCGACCAAAAGTCAATTTCTGGCCAAAATAGTCAATTATCTTGAATTAATGACCACCCATCGATCCAATAGAGTCAACTTTTGACCAAAAAGTCAATTTTGGTCAAAATAATCAATTTTTTACCAAATGACCAATTATTAATCTAATAAGCCAATCTCTCGACCAAAAAGTCGAATTTTGGTCAAAATGGCCAATCCTTAACCCAATGACCAACCCATTCACCCAATAGTCAACTTATTACCAAAAAGTCAACTTTGGTCAAAATGATCAATCTTTCGACACAATGACCAACCCATTCGCCTAATAAGTCAACTTTCGACTCATAAAGTTAATTTTTGTCAAAATAGTCAATTTTCGAATTAATGACCAATTATCGTCCCAATAAGTTAATCGCTGATCAAAAAGTCAACTTTGTTAAAGTGGTCAATCCTCGACCCAATGAATAACCCATTGACCCAATAAGTCAACTTTTGACCAAAAAGTCAACTTTAGTCAAAATGGTCAGTCCTTAACCCAATGACCAACCCCTTGACCCAATAGGCCAACTTATAACCAAAAAGGCAATTTTCGTCAAAATAGTCAATTTTTCACCTAATGACAAATTATTGACCCATTAAGCAAATCTCTAACCAAAAAGTCAACTTTGGTCAAAATGGTTAATTTTTGACCTGGTGACAAACTCATTGACCCAATAGGTCAACTTTTGACCAAAAAGTCAACTTTAGTCAAAAAGGTCAATCTCTGATCCAATGACCACCCATTGACCCAATAGGTCAACTTTTGACCAAAAAGTTAACTTTGGTCAAAATGGTCAAACCTTGACCCAGTAACCAACCCATTGAGCTAATAGGTCAAATTTTGACCAAATAATAATTTCGTCAAAATACTCAATTTTCGATCTAATGACTCTATCAACCAACAGTCAACTTTTTACCAAAAAGTCAACTTTTAACCAGAAAAGTCAACTTTGGTCAAAATGGTCAATTTTTTACCCAATGACCAACCCATTGACCCTATTGATCAACTTTTGACAAAAAAGTTGACTTTAGTCAAAATAATAAATTCTTGACCAAATGACCAACGCATTGACCCAATAAGTCAACCATTTAACAAAAAGTCATTTTGGGTTAAAATAGTCAATTTTTGACCTAATGACCAAATATTGACACAATAAGCCAATCTCTGACCAAAAAGTCAACTTTGGTCATAATGGTTAATCCTTGACCCAATGACAAAACCAATGACCCAACTGGTCAACTTTTGAACAAAAAGATAATTTTGGTCAAAATTCTAAATCCTTGACCAAATCACCAACCTACTCACCTAGTAGATCGACTTTTGACTTATTTACCAATTATTGACCCAACAGGTCAAGTTTTGAAAAAAAAAGTCATCTTTGGTCAAAATGGTCAGTCGTTGACCCAATGACCAACTCATTGACCAAAAAGGACAACTTTAACAAAAAAAATCAATTTTGGTCAAAATTGTCAAGTTTTTATCTAATGACCACCTCATTTGCCCCGAAGGTCAACTTTTGACCAAAAAGTCAAATTTGGTCAAAATGGTCAATTTGTGACACAATGACCTAAAAGTCAACTTTGGTGAAAATGGTCAATCCATGATCCAATGAACAACCCACAGACCCAATTTGTCAACTTATGACTAAAAATTCATCTTTGGCCAAAAAGGTTAATCCTTGACCCAATGACCAACCCATTGACCCAATAGGTCAACTTCGACCAAAAAGTCAAATTTAGTCAAAATTGACAATTTTCGATCTAATGACCGCCTCATCGACCTAAATAGGTCAACTTTTGACCAAAAAGTCAACTTTGGTCAAAATATTCTATTCTTGACCCAATTACCAACCCATTGACCCAATAGGTCAACTTTTGATCAAAAAGTAAACTTTGGTCAAAATAATCAATCCTTGACCCAATGTCTAACGAGTTGGCCTAATAGGTCAACTTTTAACCAAAAATTAAATTTTGGTCAAAATAGTCAATTTTTAAATTAATGACCAATTATTGAACCAATAAGTTAATCTCTAACCAAAAAGTCAACTTATGTCAAAATGGGCAATCCTCGACTCAATGACAAATCCATTGACCCAATAGGTCAACTTTTGACCAAAAAGTTAATTTTGGTCAAAATAGTCAATTTTTCGACCTAATGACCACCCATCAACCCAATAAAGTGAACTTTCACCAAAAAGTCAACTTTAGTCAAAATGGTCAATTTTTGACCCAATGACCAACCCATTGACCCAACAGGTCAACTTTTGACTAAAAAGTCATTTTTGGTCAAAATGGTCAACTCTTTACCCAATTACCAACTCATTGACCAAATAGGTCAACATTTGACCAAAAAGTCAAATTTGGTCAAAATAGTCAATTTCTAACCCATTGACCACCCCATCGATCGAATGAGTTAACTTTTGACCAAAAATTCAATTTTTGTCAAAATAATCAATTTTTACCTAATGACCAATTATTGACCCAATAAGTCAATCTCTGACCAAAAAGTCAACTTTGGTCAAAATGGTCAATCCTTGACCCAGTGGCAAACCCATTGACCCAATAGGTCAACTTTTGACGAAAAAGTAAATTTTGGTCAAAATAGTCAGTTTTAGAGCTAATGACCTCCCATTGATCCGAAAGACCAACTTTTGACCAAAAAGTCAACTTTGGTTAAAATGGTCAATTTTTGTCCTAATGACCAACCCATTGACCTAGAAGATCAACTTTTGACCAAAAAGTCATCTTCGGTCAAAATGGTCAATTCATGTCCCAATTATCAACTCATTGACCAAATACGTGAACTTTTGATCAAAAAGTCAACTTTGGTCAAAATGGTCAATTTCTTACCCACTGACAACCTCGTTGATCCAACGGGTCAACTTTTGAAAAAAATTTAATTTTGGTCAAAATAACCAATTTTTATACCTAATGACCAATTATTTACCCAATAAGTCAATCTCTGACCAAAAAATTAACTTTGGTCAAATTGGTCAATCCGTGACACAACGACCAACCTATTGACCCAATGGTCAACTTTGGTCAAAATGATCAATCATTGACCCAATGACCAACCCATTGGACTAATAGGTCAACTTTTGACTAAAAAGTCAATTTTGGTCAAAATAGTCAATTTTTTAATTAATGAGCAATTATTGACCCAATAAGTCAATCTCTAACAAAAAAGTCAACTTTGGTCAAAATGGTCAATCCTTGACCGAATGAAAAACCCATTGACCCAATTGGTCAACTTTTGACCAAAAAGTCTATTTTGGACAAAATAGTCAACTTTTGACCTAATGACCACCCGTTGACCCAATAAGTCAACTTTTTACCAAAAAGTCAACTTTGGTCAAAATAGCCAATTTTAGACCCAATGACCAATCTATTGACCAAATAGGCCAACTTTTAACTAAAAAGTCATCTTTGATCAAAACGGTCAATTTTTCACCAAATTACCAATTCATGACTAAATATGTCAACTTTTGACCAAAAGTCAACTTCGTTAAAATGGTCAATTTCTGACCTAACGACCAATCGACCAATAAAGTTAACTTTTCGACCAAAAATTCAATTTTGTTCAAAATAGATCAACTTTAACCAAAAAGTCAATTTCTGGTCCAAATAACAATTTCGAATTAATGACCACTCATCGACCAAATATGTCAACATTTGACCAAAAAGTCAATTTTGGTCAAAATAACCAATTTCGACCTAATGACGCAATTATTCGACCCAAGTAAGCCAATCACTCGACCAAAAAGTCAACTTTGGTCAAAATGGTCAATCTTCGACCTAAAGACCAACCCATCGATCTAATAAAGTCAACTTTCGACCAAAAAGTCAACTTTGGTCAAAATGATCAATCCTCAACCCAATGACCAACCCATCGACTAATAAGATCAACTTTCGACCAAAATATCAATTTTGGTCAAAATAGTCAATTTTTGAATAAATGATCAATTATTGATCAATAAGTCAATCTCTGAACAAAAAGCCAACTTTGGTCAAAAGGATCAAACCTTGACCCGTTGACAAACCCAATGACCTAATAGGTTAACTTTCGACCAAAAAGTTAATTTTGGTCAAAATAGTAAAATTTTGACCTAATGAGCACCAATTGACCCAATAGGTCAACTTTTGACCAAAAAGTCAACTTTGGTCAAAATGGTTAATTTTCAAACAAATGACCAACCCATCAATCCAATAGATCAACTTTCGATCAAAAAGTCTTCGATCAAAATGGTCAATTCTCGACCCAAGTACCAACTCATCGATCCAACTAGGTCAACTTTCGACCAAAAAGTCAACTTTGGTCAAAATGGTCAATTTCTCGCCTAATGACCACCCCGTCAATCTAATGCAGTCAACTTTCGACCAAAATTTAACTTTGGTCAAAATATTTAATTTTTAACCTAATGACCAATTATTGACCCAATAAGTCAATCACTGATCAAAAAAGTCAACTTTAGTCAAATAGTCAATCCTTGACCCAAAGACCAACACATTGACCCAATAGGTCAACTTTTGACCAAAAAGTCAACTTTAGTCAAAATGGTCAATCCTTGACCCAATGACCAACCCATTGACACTAACAGTTAACTTTCGACCAAAAAGTCAATTTTGGTCAAAATAAGTCAATTTTCGACTTAATGACAAATTATCGATCCAGTAAGCCAATCTCGATCGAAAAGTCAACTTTGGTCAAAATGATTAATTTTTGACCCAATGACAAACCCATTCACCCAATAGGTCAACTTTTGACCAAAAAGTCAACTTTGGTCAAAATGGTCAATCTGTGACCGAATGACCAACTCATTGAACCAACAGGTCAACTTTTGACCAAAAAGTCAACTTTGGTCAAAATAGTCAATCTGTGACCCAATGACCAACCTATTGACCCAATAAATCAACTTTTGACCAAAAAGTCAACTTTGGTCAAAATTATCAAACCTTGGCCAAATAACCATCTCATTGACCCAATAAGTAAACTTTTGACAAAAAAGTCAATTTTAGTCAAAATAGTCAAATTTTGACTTAATGACCCCCATGAACAAATAGGTCAACTTTTGACCAAAAAGTCAGCTTTGGTCAAAATGGTCAATTTTTAACCGAATGACCAACCCATCGAATCTAACAGTCCACTTCGACCAAAAAGTCAACTTTAATCGAAATGGTCAACTCGACCAAAACTAACGATCGAGCCAATAAGTCAACTTTTCAACAAAAGTCAATTAGGTCAAAATAGTTAATTTGTGATCAAATGACCAGTTATTTACTCAATAAGTCAATCTCTGACCAAAAAGTCAACTTTCACCATAATGGTCAATACTTGTCCCAATGACAAAACCATCGAATCTAACAAAGTCAACTTTTCAACAGAAAGACAACTTTCGGTCAAAATTGTAAATCCTTCACCCAATGACTAACACATCGATCCAATAGATCGATCATTCGCCAAAAAAGTCAATTTTGATCAATAAACTAATTTGCTTAGCTTATCTTGACTCAATAAGTCAACTCGTCAAATGGTCAATTAACTAATGCTAATCCATCACTCAATGGTCAACTTTCGACCAAAAGTCAACTTCGGTCAAAATTGATCAACTTTCGATCTAATGACTAACCCATCGACTAAAAGGTCAACTTTCGACCAAAAAGTCAACTTTGGTCAAAATAATCAATATTAGAATCTATTGACCAATTATCAACCCAATAAGTCAATCTTCGACCAAAAAGTCAACTTTCGATCAAAATGGTCAATCCTTGACCCAATGACAAACCCATCGACCCAACTAGTCAACTTTCGACCAAAAAGTCAATTTCGTCAAAATAGTCAATTTTAACCTAATGACCACCTATCGATCCCAATAGGTCAACTTTCGACTAAAAAGTCAACTTTGTCAAAATAGTCAATTTTCAACCTAATGACCAACTCATCGACCTAATAGTCAACTTTCGACCAAAAAGTCATCTTTGTCAAAATGGTCAATTCTGACCTAATTACCAACTCATTGACCAAATAGTCAACTTTCGACCAAAAAGTCAACTTTCGTCAAAATGGTCAATTTCTCGACCTAATGACTAACCTCATCGATCTAAATGGGTCAACTTTCGACAAAAAATTCAATTTTGGTCAAAATAGTCAATTTTTGACTCTAATGACCAATTATCGACCCAACAAGTCAATCTTTCGACCAAAAAGTCAACTTTGGTCAAAATGGTCAACTTCGACCCAATGACCAACCCATCGACCCAATAGTCAACTTTTCGACCAAAAAGTCAACTTTCGGTCAAAATGATCAACTTTCGACCCAATGACCAACCCGTCGAGTCTAATAAGTCAACTTTTGACCAAAAGTCAATTTTGGTCAAAATAATATTCTAATTAATGACCAATTATCGACCCAATAAGTCAATCTCGACCAAAAAGTCAACTTTGGTCAAAATGGTCAACCTCGACCCAATCGACACAACCCATCGACCCAATAGTCAACTTTCGACCAAAAGTCAATTTTCGTCAAAATAGTCAATTTTCGACCTAATGACCACTCATTGATCCAATAGGTCAACTTTCGACCAAAAAGTCAACTTTGTCAAAATTGTCAATTTTCGACCCAATGACCATACCCATTGACCCAATAGGTCAACTTTCGACCAAAAGTCATCTTCGGTCAAAATGGTCAATTCTCGACCCAATTACCAACTCATCGACCAAATATGTCAACTTTCGACCAAAAAGTCAACTTTGGTCAAAATGGTCAATTTCGACCCAATGACCACCCCGTTTGACCTAATGAGTCAACTTTTCGACCAAAAATTCAATTTTCGTCAAAATAGTCAATTTTTGACCTAATGACCAATTATTAACCCAATAAGTCAATCTCTGACCAAAAAGTCAACTTTGGTCAAAATGGTCAATCCTTAACCCAATGACAAACCCATTGACCTAATAGGTCAACTTTTGACCAAAAAGTCAATTTTGGTCAAAATAATCAATTTTCGACATCTAATGACCACCTATTAATCCAATAAGTCAACTTTTAACCAAAAAGTCAATTTGGTCAAAATGGTCATTTTTCGACCCAATGACTAATCCATTGACTCAATAGGATCAAATTTCGACTCAAAAAGTCATCTTTGGCATAAATGGTCAATTCTTGACTCAATTACCAACTCATCGACCAATAGTCAACTTTCGACCAAAAAGTCAACTTTGGTCAAAATGGTCAATTTCTAACCTAATGACCACCCTATCGAATCCAATGGTCAACTTTTGACCAAAAATTCAATTTTCGTCAAAATAATCAATTCTTCATCTCTCTTACTCCATCCATCCTCTCTTCCTCTCTCGATCTTTTCTTTATTTTGCATTATCAATTTTCTTTCTATATTTCTCTCTTCGCTCTCTAGAACACTCTCTCTCGCGTCTTATTTATCACTCTCTTATCTACTTGACCAACAACCAATTATTCACCCAATAAATCAACTCTTCGACCGAAAGTTAACTTTGGTCAAAATGGTCAATTCTCGACCCTAATGACCAACCCATCGACCAAATAAGTCAACTTTCGACCAAAAAGTCAATTTTGGTCAAAATTGTCAATTTTCGACCTAATGACCAATTATTCGACCGAGTAAGTCTAATCTCCGACCAAAAGTCAACTTTCGGTCAAAATGGTCAATTTCAACCCAATGACTAACCCATTGACCCAATAGGCAACTTTCGACCAAAAAGTCAACTTCGTCAAAATGGTCAATCCTCAATCCAATGACCAACCCATCAATCTAACAAGGTCAACTTTCGACCAAAAAGTCAACTTTGGTCAAAATAGTCAATTCTCGAATTAATGACCAACTTATCGACCCAATAAGTCAATCTTCGACCAAAAAGTCAACTTTGGTCAAAATAGTTAATCCTCGACCCAATGACAAACCCATCGACCTAATAAGTCAATCTTTGACCAAAAGTCAACTTCGGTCAAAATAGTCAACTTTCGACCTAATGACCAACCCATCGACCCAATAGGTCAACTTCGACCAAAAGTCAACTTTCGTCAAAATGGCTAATTTCTCGACCTAATGACCAACCCAATGACCCAATAGTCAACTTTCGACCAAAAAGTCAATTTTCAGTCAAAATGGTCAATTCTCGACCTAATAACCAACTTATCGACCAACAAGTCAACTTTCGACCAAAAAGTCAATCTTGATCAAAATGACTAACCCATCGACCTAATGCAAACCGACATTAACTTCGTCAATGCCATCTCGAACAACAATCATCTACTAGAAAAATTTTAATTTTTAGTCAAAATAATCAATTTTTGACCTAATGACCAATTATCGACCCAATAAGTCAATCTCCGACCAAAAAGTCAATTTCGGTCAAAATGGTCAATCCTCGACCCAATGACAAACCCATCGACCCAATATGTCAACTTTCGACCAAAAAGTCAACTTTGGTCAAAATGGTCAATACTCGACCCAATGACCAACCCATCGACCCAATAAGTCAACTTTCGACCAAAAATCAATTTTAGTCAAAATAATCAATTTTCGACTCTAATAGACCAATTATCGACCAGCTAATGTCAATCTCTCACCAAAAAGTCAACTTTAGTCAAAATCGATCAATCTTCGACCCATATGACCAACTCCATGTAGTCAATAACAGTTAACTTTCGACTAAAAAGTCAACTTCGGGTCAAAATGATCAATCCTTCAACCCAATGACCAACCCATCGACCCAATAGGTCAACTTTGACCAAAAGTCAATTTTCGTCAAAATAGTCAATTTTTAATCTAATGACCAACTATCGACCCAATAAGTCAATCTCTCGACCAAAAAGTCAACTTCGTCAAAATGGTCAATCCTCGACCCAATGACAAACCCATCGACCCAACAGTCAACTTTCGACCAAAAAGTCAATTTTGGTCAAAATAGTCAATTTTCGACCTAATGACCACCTATCGACCCAATAGAGTCAACTTTTGACTAAAAAGTCAACTTTGGTCAAAATGGCCAATTTCGACCCAATGACCACTTACTGACTCAAATGGTCAACTTTTGACCAAAAATTCAATTTTAGTCAAAATAATCAATTTTGACTAATGACCAATTAACCCAATGTCAATTTCACCAAAAAGTCAATTTGGTCAAAATGTCAACTTCAACCCAATTACCAACCCATTAACACAATAGGTCAACTTTCGACCAAAAAGTCAACTTCGGTCAAAATGGATCAATCTCTGACCTAATGACCATCCCATCAATCCATACAGTCAACTTTCGACCAAAAATTCAATTTTGGTCAAAATAGTCAATTTTTCGACCTAATGACCAATTATCGACCCAATAAGTCAATCTCTCGACCAAAAAGTCAACTTTCAGTCAAAATGGTCAATCGCTCGACCCAATGACAAACCCATCGACCCAATCAGTCAACTTTCGACCAAAAAGTCAATTTGGTCAAAATGGTCAATTCGATCAATGACCACTCTATCGACCCAATAAATCAACTTTGCCAAAATATTCAACCCAAATAATGCATCGACTACGTTAACTTCAACCAAAAAGTCAACTTCGATTAAAATGGTCAATTCTCGACCCAATTACCAACTCATCGACCCAACAGTCAACTTTCGACCAAAAAAGTCAACTTTAGTCAAAATAGTCAATTTTGACCCAATGACCACCTAGTTGACCTAATAGGTCAACTTTCGATCAAAAAGTTAATTTTGTCAAAATAATCAATTTTCTCAAGACCAATTCGACTACCACTAATCAATCGACCAAATAAGTCAACTTTCTCAAAATTTCCAATTAGCAACTGATCTAAAGGTCATTCGTCAAAATGGTCAATCCTTGGTCCAACGACCAACCCATTGACCCAATATGTCAACTTTCGATCAAAAAGTCAATTTCGTCAAAATAGTCAATTTTCACCTAATGACCAACCCATCGACCAATTAGCCAACTCGACTAAAAGTCAACTTCGGTCAAAATGGTCAATCTTCACCTAATGACTAACCCATCGATCTAACAGTCAACTTTCACCAAAAGTCAACTTTGGTCAAAATGATCAATCATCGACCCAATGACCAACTCATTGACCAACAGGTCAACTTTCGACCTAAAAAGTCAATTTTGGCCAAAATAACTAATTTCGACCTAATGACCAATTATCGACTCCAATAAGTCAATCTCTCGACCTAAAAGTCAACTTCAGTCAAATTGGTCAATCCTCGACCCAATGACCAACCCATCGACCCAACAGTCAACTTTTCGACCAAAAAGTCAATCTTTAGTCAAAATGGTCAATTCTCGACTCAATGACTAACCCATCGACCCAATAGGTCAATTTTCGACCAAAAAGTCAATTTTTGTCAAAATAACCAATTTTTGACCTAATGATCAACTTATCGGACTCAACAAATCAACTCTGACCAAAAAAGTCAATTTGGTCAAAATAGGTCAATTCTTCGACCTAACGTACAAACCCATCAAGTCAACTCGACCAAAAAGTCAATTTGGCCAAAATGATCAATTTTCACCTAATGACTCAACCCATCGACCTAACAGTCAACTTTCGACTAAAAAGTCAACTTTCGTCAAAATGGTCAATTTTCAAGTACCGACAATCGACCCAATAATGTTAACTTTCGACCAAAAAGTCATCTTTGGTCAAAATGGTCAATTCTTAACTAATTACCAACTCATTAACCAACAGGTCAACTTTCGACCAAAAAGTCAACTTCTGGTCAAAATGATCAATTTCTGATCTAATGACCACCCCATTCAACCAATGGGTCAACTTTCGACTAAAAAGTCAATTTTGGTCAAAATTGTCATATTTTCGACTCTAATGACCAATTATCGATCCAATAAGTCAATCCGTGACCAAAAAGTCAACTTCGTCAAAATGGTTCAATCCTCGACCCAATGACCAACCCATCGACCCAATAGGTCAACTTTCGACTCAAAGTCAATGATTGATCAAAATAGTAATTTCGAATCTAATGACAATTCATCGATCCAATAAGTCATCTTTTGAACAAAAAGTCAACCTGGGTCAAAATATTCAATTTCTAATCCAATGACTAACCCATTGTCCCAAAAGATCAACTTTTGACCAAAAAGTCATCTTCAATCAAAATGGTCTACTCTTGACCCAATTACCAACTCATTGACCAAATAGGTCAACTTTTGACCAAAAGTCAACTTTGTTAAAAATGTACAATTTCTGACCCAATGACCAACCCATTAATCCAATAGGTTAACTTTCGACTAAGAACTTAATTTTAGTCAATATAGTCATATTTTCGACCTAATGACTAATTGTTAACCCAATAAGTCAATCTCTGACCAAAAAGTCAACTTTGGTCAAAATGGTCAATCCTTCACCCAATGACTAACCCATTGACCTAATCGGTCAACTTTTCACCAAAAAGTCAACTTTGGTCAAAATGATCAATCATTGACTCAATGACCAACCCATTGACTCTAATAGGTCAACTTTCGACCAAAAAGTCAATTTTGGTCAAAATAATCAATTTTTAATTAATGACCAATTAATCGACCCAATAAGTCAATCTCCGACCAAAAAGTCAACTTTGGTCAAAATGGTCAATCCTTAACCCAATGACAAACCCATTCGACCCAATAGTCAACTTTCGACCAAAAGTCAACTTTCGTCAAAATAGATAATTTTTGACCTAATGACCAACCCATTAACCCAATAAGTCAACTTTCGACCAAAAAGTCAACTTTGGTCAAAATGGTCAATTGTCGACCCAATGACCAACCCATCGACCAACAGGTCAACTTTCGACCAAAAAGTCAACTTTAGTCAAAATGGTCAATTTCCACCCAATGACCGACCCCATCGACCTAACGAGTCAACTTTTCGACCAAAAATTCAACTTTGGTCAAAATAATCAATTTCGAATCGAATGACCAACCTTTTGACCCAATAAGTCAACTTTCGACTAAAAGTCAATTTTAGTAAAATGGTCAATCGCCTGAACCAATTGACATAATCAATTCGACCAAAAAGTCAATTTTGGTCAAAATAGTCAATTTCTTAATCAATGACCAATTATCGATCACAATAAGTCAATCTTCGACCAAAAAGTCAACTTTGGTCAAAATGGTCAATCTTCGATCTAATGACAAACCCATTCGACCCAATAGGTCAACTTTTCGTCCAAAAGTCAATTTTCGTCAAAATAGTCAATTTTCGATCTAAATGACTAACTCAATCGATCCAATAAAGTCAACTTTCGACCAAAAAGTCAACTTTGGTCAAAATGATCAATTTTCGACCCAATGACTAACCTCATCAATCTACAAAGATTAACTTTCGACCAAAAAGTCAATCTCGTTAAAATAATCAATTTTCGACTAATATCCAATTATCAACCCAATAAGTCAATCTTCGACCAAAAAGTCAACTTTGGTCAAAATGGTCAATCATCTAACCCAATGATAAACCTATCGATCTAATAGGTCAACTTTTTACCAAAAAGTTAATTTTAGTCAAAATAATCAATTTTTGACTGATCGACCAACTCATCAATCTAACAGTTAAACTTCGACTCAAAAAGTCAACTTCGTCAAAATTGTCAATTTTCTGATCTAATGACCAACCCATCAATCTAATAGATCAACTTTGACTAAAAAGTCAATCTTTGGTCAAAATGGTCAATCCTCGACCTAATGACCAACTCATCAACTCAATAGTCAACTTTCGACTAAAAAGTCAACTTTAGTCAAAATGGTCAATTTTCGACCTAATGACCAACTCTGTTGATCTAATGGTCAACTTTTGACCAAAAATTTATATTTGGTCAAAATAATTAATTTTACCTAATGACCAAAATAGTCAATTCTTTAATTAATGATTAATTATTAACCTAATAAGTCAATCTTCATTAAAAAGTCAACTTCGATCAAAATGGTCAATTTCTAACCCAATGACTAACCCATCGACCCAATATGTTAACATTTCGACCAAAAAGTCAACTTTTGTCAAAATGGTCTAATTTCGACCCAATGACCAACTGATTGACCCAATAGGTCAACTTTTGACCAAAAAGTCATCTTTGGTCAAAATTACAATTCTTGACCCAATTACCAACTCATTGACCAAATAGGTCAACTTTTAACCAAAAAGACAACTTTGGTCAAAATGGTCAACTTCTGACCTAATGACCACCCCGTTGACTCAATGGGTTAACTTTTGAGCAAAAATTCAATTTTGGTTAAAGTAGAACAACTTTTGACCAAAACGTCAATTTTGGTCAAAATAGTCAATTTTTGAATTAATCACCAATTGACCTAATAGGTCAACTTTTGACCAAAAAGTTAATTTTGGTCAAAATAGTCAATTTTTGATCTAATGACCAATTATTTGACCTAGTAAACCAATCTCTGACCAAAAAGTAAACTTTGGTCAAAATGCTTAATCCTTTACCCAATGACCAACCCATTGACCCAATAGGTCAACTTTTGACCAAAAAGTTCAACTTTGGTCAAAATGATCAATCATTGACCCAATGACCAACCCATCGTCTAATAAAGTTAACTTTCGACCAAAGAGTCAATTTTGGTCAAAATAAGTCAATTTTTCAATTAATGACCAATTATCGACCTAATAAGTTAATCTCTCGACCACAAAGTCAACTTTGCGTCAAAATGGTCAATCCTCAAACCCAATGATAAACCCATAACCCAACAAAGTCAACTTCGACCAAATAAGTCAATTTCGGTCAAAATCATCAATTTCTAATTTAATGACCACCCATCAATCTAATCAAGTCAACTTTTCGAACAAAAAGTCAATTTTTGATCAAAATAGATCAATTCTTGACTAAAATTACCAACTCATTAACCAACAGTCAACTTATTCGACTAAAAAATTCAACTTTCGACTTCAAAATGGTCAATTTCTCACTCAATGACTTACCTTCATCAATCTAATGGGTTAACTTTTAACCAAAAATTCAATCTTCGATCAAAATAGTCAATTTTTCGAACTAATGACCAATTATCGATCCAATAAGTCAATCTCTGACCAAAAAGCCAACTTTGGTCAAAATGGTCAATCATTGACCTAATGACAAACCCATGGACCCTATACGTCAAGGTTTGACCAAAAAGTCAATTTTGGTCAAAATTGTCAATTTTTAACCTAATAACTACCCATTGACCCAATAGGTTAATTTTTAACCTAAAAGTCAACTTTGGTTAATATGGTCAATTTTTGACCCAATGACCAACCCATTGACCTTATATATCAACTTTTGACCAAAAAGTTATCTTCTGTAAAAATGAATAATTCTTGACCCAATTTCCAACTCATTGACCAAATATGTCAACTTTTAACCAAAAAGTCAACTTTGGTCAAAATGGTCAATTTCTGACCTAATGACCACCCCAAAGACCCAATGGGTCAACTTTTGACAAAAAATTTAATTTTGGTAAAAATAGACAATTTTCGACCTAATGAGCTACTATTAACCCAATTAGTCAATCCTTGACCAAAAAGTCAACATTGGTCAAAATGGCCAATCTTTGACTCAATGACCAACCCATTGACCCAATAGATCAACTTTTGACGAAAAAGATAACTTTTGTCAAAATGGGCAATCCTTGACCAAATGACCAACTCATCGACCAATAAGTCAACTTTCGACCAAAAGTTAATTTTGGTCAAAATAATCAATTTTCGACCTAATAACCATTTTTCGACCCAATAAGTCGTTGTCCGACCAAAAAGTCAACTTTGGTCAAAATGGTCTATCCTTGACCTAATGACCAACCCATTGACCCAATAGGTCAACTTTTGACCAAAAAGTCAACTTTGTCAAAATAATCAATCCTTGACCCAATGACCAACCCATTGGCCTAATAGGTGAAATTTTGACCAAAACGTCAATTTTGGTCAAAATAGTCAAGTTCTGAATTTATGGCCATTTATTGACCCAATAGTCGATCTCTGACAAAAAAGTTAACTTTGGTCAAAATGGTCAATCCTCGACCCAATGACAAACCCATTGACCTAATAGGTCAACTTTTAACCAAATAGTCAATTTTGATTAAAATAGTCAAATTTTGACTTAATGACCACCCATTGATCCAATCGGTCAACTTTTGACCCAAAAATCAACTTCGGTCAAAATTGTCAATTTTTGACCCAATGACCACACAGTTGACTCAATGGGTTAACTTTTGACCAAAAATTCAGTTTTGGTCAAAATAGTTAATTTTTGACCTAATAAGCAATTATCAATCGTTGACCAAGAAGTCAACTGTGGTCAAAATGGTCAATCCTTGACCCCATGACAAACCCATTGACCCTATAGGTCAACATTTGACTAAATAATCAATTTTGGTCAAAGTAGTCAATTTTTGTCTAAATGACTACCCATTGACCCAATATGTCAACTTTTGACTAAAGAGTCAACTTTGGTCAAAATGGTCAATTTTATACCCAATGACCAACCCATTGACCCAATAAATTAACTTTTGACCAAAAAGTCATATTTGGTTAAAATGATCAATTCTTGACCCAATAACAAACTCATTGACCAAATAGGTCCAATTTTGACCGAAAGTCATCATTGGTCAAAACGGTCAATTTCTAACCCATTGACCACCCCGTTGACCCAATGGGTAAACTTTTGGCAAAAAATTTAATTTTGGTCAAAATAACTAATTTTTGCCCTAATGACCAAAATAGTTAATTTTTGAATTAATTACCAATTATTGACCTAATAAGTCAATCTTTGACCAAAAAGCCAACTTTGGTCAAAATGGTCAATCCTTGACCCAATGACAAACCCGTTGCCCAAGTGGTCAACTTTTGACCAAAAAGGCAATTTTGGTGAAAATAGTAAATTTTTTATTTAATGACCACCCATTTACATAATAGGTCAACTTTTGACCAAAAAGTTAACTTTGGTCAAAATGGTCAATCTTTTACCCAATGACCAACTCATTGACCCAATAGATCAACTTTTGGCCAAAACAACATCATCTGTCCAAATGGTCAATTCTTGACCCAATTACCAATTAGGTCAACTTTTGACCAAAAAGTCAACTTCGGTCAAAATGGTCAATTTCTGACCCAATAACCATTCGTTGACCCTATCGGTCAACTTTTGACCAAAAATTTAATTTTGGTAAAAATAATCAATTTTGGACCTAATGACCAATTATTAACCCAATAAGTCAATCACTGACCAAAAGTCAGCTTTGGTCAAAATGGTCAATCCTTATCCGAATGACCAACCCATTGACCTAATAGGTTAACTTTTGACCAAAAAGTCAACTTTGGTAAAAATGGTCAATCCTTGACCCAATGACCAACCCATTGACCCAATAGGTCATCTTTTAACAAAAAAAGTCAATTTGGTCAAAATAATCAATTTTTAACCTAATGACCAATTATTGACCTAGTAAGCCAATCTCTGACCAAAAAGTTAACTTTGGTTAAAATGGTTAATCTTTAACCCAATGACAAACACATTGACCCAATAGGTCAACTTTTGACCAAAAAGCCAACTTGGTCAAAATGGTCATTAGGTCAAAAATTTCTGACCTAATGACCAACCCATTGACCTAATTGGTGAACTTTTGACCAAAACGTCAACTTTGGTCAAAATTGTCAAACCTTAACCCAATGACCAACCCATTGACCCAATAGGTCAACTTTTGACCAAAAAGTCAATTTTGGACAAAATAGTCAAATTTTGACCAAATGACCACTCATTGACCAAATAGGTCAACTTTTGACCAAAAAATCAAAATTGGTCAAAATGGTTAATTTTTGACCCAATGACCAACCCATTGATCCAATATGTCAACTTTTGACCAAAAAGTTAACTTTGGTTAAAATGGTCAATTCTTGACCCAATGACCAACGCATTGACCCCGTAAGTCAACTTTTAAACAAAAAGTCAATTTTGGTCACAATAGTCAATTTTTGACCAAATGACCAATTATTGACCCAATAAATCAATCTCTGACAAAAATGTCAACTTTGGTCATTATGGTCAATCCTTGACCCAACGACAAACCCATTGACCCAATGGGTCAACTATTGACCAAAAAGTCAACTTTGGTCAAAATGGTAAATCTTTGACCCAATGACCAACACACTGACCCAATAGATCGAATTTTGATCAAAAAGTCAATTTTGGTCAAAATTGTAAAAATTTAACTTAATGCCTAATTATTGACCCAGTAGGTCAACTTTTGACCAAAAAGTCAACTTTGGTCAAAATGGTTAATCCTTGACCTGTTGACCAACCCATTGACCAGATAAGTCAACTTTTGACCAAAAAGTCAACTTTGGTCAAAATGGTCAATCCTTGACCCAATCACCAACTCATTGACCCAAAAGGACAACTTTTGAACAAAAAGTCAATTTTGGTCAAAATTGTCAATTTTTTACCTATTGAGCACCACATTGACCCGAAAGATCAACTTTTTACCAAAAAGTCAAATTTGGTCAAAATGGTAAATTTTTGACACAATGACCTAAATGCCAACTTTTGTGAAAAAGGTCAATCCTTGATCTAATGAGCAACCCATTGACCCAATTTGTCAACTTTTGACTAAAAAGTCAACTTTGTTCATCAACTTTCGACTCAAAAGTCAATGTTGGTCAAAATAAGTAAATTTTTGACCTAATGACCAATTAATGACCCACTAAGCCAATCTCTGACCAAAAAGTCAACTTTGATCAAAATGGTCAATCTTTGACCCAATGACTAACCCATTGGCCTAATAGGTCAATATTTGACCAAAAAGTCAATTTTAATAAAAATAGTCAATGTCTGAATTAATGACCACCAATTGACCCAAACAGTCAACTTTTAACCAAAAAGTCAATCTCTGACCAAAATGTCAACTTTGGTCAAAATGGTCAATCCTTGACCCAATGTTAAACCCATTGACTTAAAAGGTCAACTTTGACCAAATAGTCGATTTTCATCAAAATAGTCAATTTTTTACTTAATGAGCACCCATTGACCGAATCAGTCAACTTTTGACCAAAAAGTTAACTTCGTTTAAAATGATCAATTTTCAACCCAATGACTCACTCCGTTAATCTAATGGGTTAACTTTTGACCAAAAATTCAATTTTGGTCAAAATAGTCAATTTTTGACCAAATGACAAATTATTGAACCAATAACTCAATCTCTGACCAAAAAGTCAACTTTGGTCAAAATGGTCAATCCTTAACCCAATGACAAACCCATTCACCCAATAGGTCAACTTTTGACCAAATAGTCAATTATGGTCAAAATAGTCAATTTTGGACTTAATGACTACCCATTGACCCAATCGGTCAACTTTTGACCAAAAAGTGAACTTTGGTCAAAATGGTCAATTTCTAACCCAATCACCACCCTGTTGACCCAATAGGTTAACTTTTGACCAAAAATTCAATTTTGGCCAAAATAGTTAATTTTCGACCAAATGACCAATTATTGACCCAATAACTCAATCTCTGACCAAAAAGTCAACTTTGGTCAAAATGGTCAATCTTTGACCCCATGACAAACCCGTTGAACCTATAGGTCAACTTTTGACCAAATAGTCAATTTTGGTCAAAATAGTCAATTTTTAACTAAATGACCACTCATTCACCCAATAGGTTAACTTTTGACCAAAAAGTCAACTTTCATCAAAATCGTCCATTTTTGACCCAATGACCAATCCATAGACCCAATAGATCAACTTTTGACCAAAAAGTCATCTTTGGTCAAAATGGTCAATTCTTGACCCAATTACCGACTCATCGACCAAATATGTTAACTTTCGACCAAAAAGTCAACTTTGGTCAAAATGGTCAATTTCGACCCAATGACCACCCCGTTGACCTAATAGGTCAACTTTCGAACAAAAATTTAATTTTGGTCAAAATAGTCAATTGTTACGACGACGAAAATAATCAATTTTGAATCAATGACCATTTATTCACCTAATAAGTCAATCTCGACCAAAAAGTCAACTTTCGTCAAAATGGTCAATCTTCGACTAATGGCAAACCCATCGATCCAATAGGTAAACTTTCGACAAAAAGTTAACTTTTGTCAAAATGGTCAATTTTCGACCCAATCACCAACTCATCGATCTAATATATCAACTTTTCGACAAAAGTCATCTTCGGTCAAAATAGTCAATTCTCGACCTAATTACCAAATCATCGACCAAATAAGTCAACTTTCGACCAAAAAGTCAACATTGGTCAAAATTGTCAATC
Organism: Papilionanthe hookeriana x Papilionanthe teres; assembly: GCA_022702705.1. Taxonomy (NCBI): domain Eukaryota; kingdom Viridiplantae; phylum Streptophyta; class Magnoliopsida; order Asparagales; family Orchidaceae; genus Papilionanthe; species Papilionanthe hookeriana x Papilionanthe teres. The sequence goes on along the minus strand of CM040434.1, from coordinate 68,729,124 downwards.
TTCGATCCAATGACCACCCCGATCGACCCAATGGATCAACTTTGACTAAAAATTTAATTTTGGTCAAAATAATTAATGTTTCGACCCAATGACCAATTATCGACCCAATAAGTCAATCAATCGAACAAAAACTCAACTTTGGTAAAAATGGTCAATCCTCGACCTAATTGACCAACCCATCGACCCATTAGTCAACTTTCGACCAAAAAGTTAACTTTGTCAAAATGGATCAATCCTCGACCCAATGACCAACCCATTGACCTCTAATAGGTCATCTTTCGACCAAAAGTTAACTTAGTCAAAATGGAAATCTCGACCTAATGACCAACCCATCGACCTAATCAGTCAACTTTTGACCAAAAATCAATTTTGGTTATAATAGTCAATTTTTGACCTAACGACAAATTATTGACCCAGTAAGTCAATCTCTGACCAAAAAGTCAACTATGGTCAAAATGGACAATCCTTAACTTAATGACCAACCCATTGACCTAATAGGCCAACTTTTGACCAAAAAGTTAACTTTGTTCAAAATGATCAATCCTTAACCCAATGACCAACCCATTGGCCTAATAGGTCAAGTTTTGACAAAAAAGTTAATTTTGGTCAAAATAGTTAATTTCTGAATTAATGACAAATTATTCACCCAATTAGTCAATCTTTGGCCAAAAAGTCAACTTTGGTCAAAATAGTCAATCCTTGAATGACCCAATGACCAACCCATTCACCCAATTTGTCAACTTTTGACCAAAAAATCAATTTTCGTCAAAATAGTCAATTTTTGACGTAATGATCAATTTTTTACCCATTTAGCCAATCTCTGACCAAATAGTTAACTTTGGTCAAAATGGTCAATCCTTGACCCAATATGTCAACTTTTGACCAAAAAGTCAACTTTGGTCAAAATGATCGATCCATGACCCACTGACCAACCCATTAGTATAATAGGTCAACTTTTGACCAAAAAGTCAATTTTGGTAAAAATAGTTAATTTTTGAACTAATGACCATTTATTGACCCAATAAGTCAATCTCTGACCAAAAAGTCAATTTTGGTCAAAATGGTCAATCCTTGACCCAAAGACAAACCCATTGACCTAATAGGTCAACTTTTGACCAAATAGTCAATTTTGGTCAAAATAGTCAATTTTTGACTTAATGACCACCCATTAACCCAATCGGTCAACTTTTGACCAAAATGTCAACTTTGGTCAAAATAGTCAATTTCTGACCCAATGACTACCCCGTTGAGCCAAATGAGTTAAATTTTGACCAAAAATTCACTTTTGGTCAAAATAGTAATTTTTTTAACTAATGACCAATTATTGACCTAATAAGTCAATCTCTGACCAAAAAGTTAACTGTGGTCAAAATGGTCAATCCTTGGCCCAATGAAAAACCCATTGACCCAAAAGGTCAACTTTTGACCAAATAGTCAATTTTGGTCAAAATAGTCAATTTTTGACTGAATGACCACCCCATGACCCAATAGGTCAGTTTTTGACCAAAAAGGCAACTTTGGTCAAAATGGTCAATTTTTGACCCAATGACCAACCCATTTACCCAATAGATCAACTTTTGACAACAAAGTCATATTTGGTCAAAATGGTCAATTCTTGACCCAATTACAAACTCATTGTCCAAACAGTCAACTTCGACCAAAAAGTCAACTTTTGTCAAAATAATAACTTCGATCTAATGACTAACCCATCGACCTAATGGGTTAATTTTTGACCAAGAATTTAGTTTTGGTCAAAATAATTAATTTTTGACCTAATTACCAAAATAGCTAATTTTTGAAAATGACCAATTATTGACCCAATAAGTCAATCTCTGACCAAAATGTCAACTTTGGTCAAAATGGTCAATCCTTGACCCAATGACAAAACCCGTTGCCTAAGAGGTCAACTTTTGACCAAAAAGACAATTTTGGTCAAAATAATAAAATTTTGACCTAATGACCATCCATGGACACAATAGGTCAACTTTTGACCAAAAAGTCATCTTTGGACAAAATGCTCAATTTTTTACCCAACTACCAACTCATTGACCAAATAGATCAAATTTTGTCCAAAAAGGTCAATTTCTGACCCAATCACCACCCCGTTGACCCAATCGGTCAACTTTTGACAAAAAATTTAATTTTGGACAAAATAATTAATTTTTGACCGAATGACCAATTATTGACCCAATAAGTCATTAACAGACCAAAAAGTCAACTTTGGTCAAAATGTGAATCCTTGACCGATTGACCAATAGGTCAACTTTTGACCAAAAAGTCAACTTTGGTCAAAATGGTCAATCTTGACCCAATGACCAACCCAATGACCAACCCATTGACCTAATAGGTCATCTTTTGACCAAAAAGTCAATTTTGGTCAAATAAGTTAATTTTTGACCTAATGACTAATTATTAACCCAGTATGTCAATCTCTGCCAAAAAAGTTAACTTTGGTCAAAATGGTTAATCTTTGACTCAATGACAAACCTATTGACCCAATAGGTCAACTTTTGACCAAAAAGACAACTTTGGTTAAAATGTTCAATTTCTGACGTAATGACCAATCCATTAACCTAATAGGTGAACTTTTAACCAAAAAGTCAACTTTGGTCAAAATGGTTAAATCTTGACCCAATGACTAACCCATTCACCCAATAGGTCAACTTTCGTCCAAAAAGTCAATTTTGGTCAAAATAGTCAAATTTTGACCTAATGACCACTCATTGACCAAATAGGTCTTTTGAAGAAAAAGTTAACATTGGTCAAAATTGTCAATCTTCAATCTAATGACCAACCCATTGATCCAATAGGTCAACTTTTGAACAAAAGTCAACTTTAGTCAAAATGGTCAATTCTTGACCCAATGACCAACACATCAACCCAGTAAGTCAACTTTTGAACAAAAAGTCAATTTTGGTCACTCTGACCAATTATTAACCCAATAAGTAAATATCTGACTAAAATGTCAACGTTGATTATTATGGTCAGTCCTTGACCCAATGACAAACCCATTGACCCAGTAGGTCAACTTTTAACCGAAAAGTTAACTTTGGTCAAAATGGTAAATCCAAAAAAGTCAACACACTAACTAAATAGATTGACTTTTGACCAAAAAGTTAGTTTTGCTCAAAATAAGAATTTTTTTACTTAATGACCAATTATTGACCCAATAAGTCAACATTTGACCAAAAAGTCATCTTTGGTCAAAATGGTCAATCCATGACCCATTGACTAATCAATTGATTAAATAGGTCAACTTTTGACCAAAAAGTCAACTTTGGTCAAAATGGTCAATAGTTGACCCAATGACCAACTCATTGACCCAAAAGACAACTTTTGACCAAAAAGTCAATTTTGGTCAAAATTATCAATTTTTTACCTATTGACCACCTCATTGATCCGAAAGATCAACTTTTTACCAAAAATTCAAATTTGGTCAAAATGGTCAACTTCTGAGACAATGACCTAAATGTCAACTTTGGTGAAAAAGGTCAATCCTTGATCTAATGAGCAACCCATTGACCTAATTTGTGAACTTTTGACTAAAAAGTCAACTTTGATCATCAACTTTTGACCAAAAAGTTAATTTAGGTCAAAATAGTCAATTTTTGACCTAATGACCAATTATCGACCCAGTAAGCCAATCTCTGACCGAAAAGTCAACTTTGGCCACAATGGTTAATCATTGACCTAATGACCAACCTATTGACACAATACGTCAACTTTTGACCAAAAAGTCAACTTTAGTCAGAATGATCAATCTTTGACCCAATGACCAACCCATTGGTCTAATAAGTCAAATTTTGAACAAAAAGTCAATTATAGTCAAAATAGTCAATGTTTGATTTTTTTAATGACCAATTATTGACCCAATAAGTCAATCTCTGACAAAAAAGTCAACTTTAGTCAAAATGGTCAATCATTGACCCAATGTCAAACCCATTGACCTAATAGGTTAACTTTTGACCAAATAGTCAATTTCAGTTAAAATAGACAATTTTTGACTTCCATTGACCCAATCGGTCAACTTTTGACCAAAAAGTCAACTTTGGTCAAAATGGTCAATTTCTGACCCAATGACTACGCCATTGACCCAATGGGTTACCTTTTGAACGAAAATTTAATTTTGGTCTAAAAAAATCAATTTTCGATCCGATGACAAATTATTCGACTCAATAAGTCAATCTTCGACCAAAAAGTCAACTTCGGTCAAAATAGCCAATCTTCGACCTAATGACAAACCCTGTCGACCCAATAGTCAATTTTGGTCAAAATAATCAATTTTTGACCGAATGATCACCCATTGACCCAATAGGTCAACTTTTGACCAAAAAGTCAACTTTTGTCAAAATGGTCGATTTTTGACCCAATGACCAATCCTTGAGCCAATTGATCAACTTTTGACCAAAAAGTCATTTGATCAAAACTATCAATTTTTGACCTAATGACCACCCCATTAACCCCATAAGCCAACTTTTCGACCAAAAAGTCAAGTTTGGTTTAAATGGTCAATTTTCGATCTAATCGAAGAATCGATTGAACTAAATAGGTCAACTTTTGACCAAAAAGTCAACTTTTGTCAAAATGACCAATTTTTTACCCAATGACCAACCCATTGACCCAATAGATCAACTTTTGACCAAAAAGTTATCTTAGATTAAGATGATCAATTGTTTACCCAATTACCAACTCATCAATCTAAAGTAGTCATCATTTGACCAAAATTTTCAATTTCTGACCCAATGACCACCCCGTTGACCCAATGAGTCAACTTTTGACCATAAATTTAATTTTCATCAAAATAAAAAATGTTTAAATTTTTGACCTAATGACAAATTATCGACCCAATATGTGAATCTCTGACCAAAAAATCAACTTTAATCAAAATGGTCAATCCTTGACCCAATGACCAACCCATTGACCCAATAAGTCAACTTTCGACCAAATAGTTAATTTTGGTCGAAATCGTCAATCTTTAACACAACGACCAACCCATCGACCAAGCAGTCAACTTTCGACTAAAAGTCGATTTCGTCAAAATGTCAATCCTCGACACAATGACCAAGCCATCGACCTAATCAGTCAAACTCCGACCAAAAGTTAATTTTGATCAAAACTATCAATTCTCGACCTAATGACCACCCCATTAACCCCATAAGCCAACTTTTCGACCAAAAAGTCAAGTTTGGTTTAAATGGTCAATTTATCGACTTAATCAAGAACCGATTAACTAAATAAAGTCAACTTTCGACCAAAAGTCAACTTTCATCAAAATGACTAATTTTTACCCAATGACCAACCCATCGACCCAATAGATCAACTTTCGACCAAAAGACATCTCCGTCAAAATGATCAATTTTCACCCAATTACCGACTCATCGACCAAATAGTTCAAATTTTGACCAAAAAGTCAACTTTGGTCAAAATGGTCAATTTCTCACCGAATGACCTCCCAAATGAACCTATGAGTTAACTTTTGACCAAAAATTCAATTTTGGTAAAAAATTATCGATTTTTAACCTAATGACTAATTATTGACCCAATAAGTAATTCTCTCATTTAAAAAGTCAACTTTGGTCTTAATGGTCAATCCTTGACCCAATGACAAACCTGTTGACCCAATTTGTCAACTTCTGACCAAAAAGTCAACTTTGGTCAAAATGGTGAATATTTCACCCAATGACCAACCCGCTGACCCAATAGATCGACTTTTGACCTAAAAAAAAATTTTGGTCAAAATGGTCAATCCCAATAACCACCTCATTGACCCAAAAAGTTAACTTTTGACCAAAAAGTTAAATTTGGTCAAAATGCTCAATTTCTGACATAATGACGTAAATGTCAACTTTGGTGAAAATGGTCAATCATTGATCAAATGACCAACCCATTGACCCAATTTGTCAACTTTTAACTAAAAAGTCATCTTTGGCCAAAATGGTTAATTATTGACCCAATGACCAACCCATTAACCCAATAGATCAACTTTTGACCAAAAAGTCAATTTTGCTTAAAAGTATCAATTTTTGACCTAATGACTCATTAACATAAATAGGTCAACTTTTGACCAAAAACACAACTTTGGTCAAAATGGTCATTCCTTTACCCAATGACCAACCCATCGAATTCAATAGTCAACTTTTCGACCAAAAAGTCAATTTTGGTCAAAATAAATAATTCGATCTAATGACCAATTATCAACTCATAGTAGTTGCGATCTCTACACAAAAAATTAGCTTTGGTCAAAAAGGTCAAACCATGACCCAGTAACTAACCCATTGACCGTATAGGTCATATTTTGATCAAAAAATCAACTTTGGTCAAAATGATCAATCCACGACCCAATGTACAACCCATTGGCCTATAAGGACAACTTTTGACCTAAAAAGTCAATTTTAGACAAAATAACCAACTTCGAATTAATGACCAATTATTAACCTAATAAGTCAATCTTCGACCAAAAAGTCAACTTCGGCCAAAATGGTCAATCCTCGACCCAATGACAAAGCCATCGACCTAACAGTCAACTTTTAACCAAAAGTCGACTTTGGTCAAAATACCAATTTTCGACCCAATGAACAACCCATCGGACCCAATAGTCAACTTTCGGCAAAAAGATGATCTTTTGTCAAAATGGCCAATTTTTGACCCAATGACCAACCCATTGACCTAATAGGTCAACTTTTAATTAAAAAGTCATCTTTGGTCAAAATGGTCAATTCTTAACCCAATTACCAACTCATTAAACAAATAGGTCAACTTTTGACCAAAAAGTCAACTTTGGTCAAAATGGTCAATTTTTGACCCAATGAGCACGCCTTTGATCTAATGGGTTAACTTTTGACTAAAAATTTAATTTTGGTCAAAAAAGTCAATTTTTAACATAATGACCAATTATTTACCCATTAAGTCAATCTCTGACCAAAAAGTCAACTTTGGTCAAAAATGGTCAATCCTCGACAAAATAACCCCTCATTGATCCAAAAAGTTAACTTTCGATCAAAAAGTTAAATTCAGCTAAAATGCTTAATTTCTGACACAACGTCATAAATGTCAACTTTGGTGAAAATGATAAATCCTTGATCAAATGACCAAGCCATTGACCCAATTTGTCAACTTTTAACTAAAAAGTCATGTTTCGGCCAAAATGCTTAATCCTTGACCCAAAGAACAACCCATTGACCCAATAGATCAACTTTTCACCAAAAAGTCAATTTTGCTCAAAATCGTCAATGATCTGACTAAATAAAGTCAACTTTTGACCAAAAGTCAACTTTGTCAAAATACCAATTCTTGATCTAATGACTAACCCATTCGATCCAATAGTCAACTTTCGAGAAAAAGTCATCTTTAAGTCAAATGGCTACCTTCACCTAATGACTAACCCATCGATCTAATAGTCAACTTCGATTAAAAAGTCATCTTGGTCAAAATGGTACTAATTCATAACCCAATTACCAACTCATTAAACAACAGTCAACTTTTCGACCAAAAGTCAACTTTGGTCAAAATGGTCAATTTTTTAACCAATAAACATGCCTTTGACCCATTGTGTAAGTTTTGACCAAAAATTCAATTTTGGTCAAAAATTGTCAATTTTTGACATAATGACCAATTATTGACCCAATAAGTCTATCTCTAACCAAAAAGTTAACTTTGGTAAAAAATGATCAATCCTTGACACAATGACAAACCAATTGACCCAATATGTCAACTTTTGACTAAAAGTTAATTTTGGTCAAAATAATCGCTGGATCTAATGACCACTCATCGACCTAATAGGTTAACTTTGACCAAAAAGTTAACATCAGTCAAGATAATCAATATTCGACCTAATGACCAACCCATTGAATCCAATAGATCAACTTTTGACCAAAAAGTCATTTTCGATAAAAATGGTCAATTATTGACCCAATTACCAACTCATTGACCAAATAGGTCAACTTTTGACCAAAACGTCAACCTTAGTCAAAATGGTCAATTTCTGAGCCGATGATCACTCCAGTTGATCTGATGAATAACCACTTTGACAAAATTTTAATTTCGTCAAAATACTTAATTTCGTACTTAATGACCAATTATCGATCCAATAAGTCAATCTCTCGACCAAAATCAACTTCTGCCAAAATGGCCAATTCCTCACCGAATGACCTCCAACTAATCCCATGAGTTAACTTCGACTAAAATTTAGCTTCGGCAAAAAATCGTTAGATTTTAACATAATGACTAATTATCAATCTAATAAGTAATTCTTCCGCCTAAAAAGTCAACTTCGGGCTTAATGGTCAATCCTCGACCTAATGACAAACCCATCGATCCAATCGTCAACTTTTGACCAAAAAGTCAACTTTGGTCAAAATGGTAAATATTTCACCCAATGACCAACCCGCTGCCCAATATATCGACTTTTGACCAAAAAATAAAATTTGGTCAAAATGGTCGATCATTAACCCAATAACCACCTCATTGACCCAAAAAGTTAACTTTTGACTAAAAAGTCAAATTTGGTCAAAATGCTCAATTTCTGACACAATGACGTAAATGTCAACTTTGGTGAAAATGGTCAATCCTTGATCAAATGACCAACCCATTGACCCAATTTGTCAACTTTTAACTAAAATGTCATCTTTGGCCAAAATGGTTAATCCTGGACCCAATGAGCAACTCATTGACCCAATAGATCAACTAAAAAGTCAATTTTGCTCAAAATTGTCAAGGATTGACCAAATAGGTCAACTTTTGACCAAAAAAGTCAACTTTGGTCAAAATAGCCAATTTTTGACCCAATGACCAACCCATTGACCCAATAGGTTAACTTTTGACAAAAAAATCATCTTTGGTCAAAATGGCCAATTTTTTACCCAATGACCAACCCATTGACCTAATAGGTCAACTTTTGATTAAAAAGTCATCTTTGGTCAAAATGGTCAATTCTTAACCAAATTACCAACTCATTAAACAAATAGGTCAGCTTTTGACCAAAAAGTCATCTCGGGTCAAAATGGTCAATTTCTGACCCAATAAACACGCCTTTAACCCATTGGGTCAACTTTTGAACAAAAAGTCAACTTTTGTCAAAATGGCCAATTTCTGACCTAATGAACAAGCCTTTGACCCAATGGGTTAACTTTTGACCAAAAACTCAATTTTGCTCAAAATAGTCAATTTTTGACATAATGACCAATTATTGACCTAATAAGTCAATCTCTGACCAAAAAGTGAACTTTGGTAAAAAATGGTCAATTCTTGACCCAATGACAAACCAATTGACCCAATATGTCAACTTTTATCTAAAAAGTTAATTTTGGTCAAAATAGTCAGCTGATCTAATGACCACTCATCGACCCAATAGGTTAACTTTTGACCAAAAAGTTAACTTTGCTCAAGATGGTCAATTTTTGACCTAATGATTAACCCATTCACCCAATAGATCAATTTTTGACCAAAAAGTCATCTTCGATCAAAATGGTCAATTATTGACCCAATTACCAACTCATTAACCAAATAAGTTAACTTTTGACAAAAACGTCAACTTTAGTCAAAATAGTCAATTTCTGAGCTAATGACCACCCTGTTGACCCGAGGGGTCAAATTTTGACCAAAAATTTAATTTTGGTCAAAATACTTAATCTTTTACTTAATGACCAATTATTGACCCAATAAGTCAATCTCTGACCAAAAAGTCAACTTTGGCCAAAATGGTCAATTTCTCACCGAATGACCTCCGGTTGAACCTATGAGTTAACTTTTGATCAAAAATTCAATTTTGGCAAAAACTTGTCAATTTTTAACATAATGACTAATTATTGACCCAATAAGTAATTCTCTGCCCAAAAAGTCAACTTTGGTCTTAATGGTCAATCCTTGACCCAATGACAAACCCATTGACCCAATTGGTCAACTTTTGACCAAAAAGTCAACTTTGGTCAAAATGGTGAATATTTCACCCAATGACCAACTGTTGACCTCATTTTTGATGAGGTCTTCTCTTCTTCTTTTAGTATTTCAGGATCTAAATTTCTGAGGCTTTTCCTTTCGACTATCTTAGAGGACTAGAATCGGGATCCACCATCTAGAATTTCAAACCACTTCTTAACTCCCCGCAAACTCCACAAACTCGATCGTAGACCACTAATCACCTGTAGGGTCGAAATCAAATGCGGAAGTTTAAAGGATGGGTTCCTATGTGACTCTTCGGCCTTAGGACCGCCCTGGCGACCCGGTCCGGTGAAGGGGCCGACTTACACACACACTACACCTATACACTACACTTTCACACACCTATACCTAACTCGACCTCCCGACTCATGCAGGTGATTCACATGGATGGTCCTTAACCCCTAAGCCCTCGGCAAGAGGGTTAGGAACAACATAGTGAATGCCTCAAATGAGTCCCTTCATGGCTCATGCGGGTTTGATGCGGCTTTATGGCTCAACCAAAATGATTTCATTCCACTCAAGTTTACCCAATCTTCAATTTCCTAAATTTTTAATTTTCGACCCCTGGACCCTACACCCGCTAAATCTACCCAAAACCCTTGAAACTACCCAAACTTCTCAAAAATTTCCAAATCACCCAAAATTCTCCAAAATCATTCCTAAACATTTCTCTCCACTTAAATTGATCATCCATACCCAAAAATACCCAAAATTCCAAAAATACCTCCCAATACCCTCCAAATACCCAAAATACCCCTTCGACCCAAAAATCCAAAAATTCAGAAAATTCCCAGAAAATTCCAGAAAATCCCAAATATTCCCAATTTCATTTTGTACAACTACATCATGGGCCAATTTTGTCAATTTACCCTACTTTTGTCAAAACCCCCAATTTGACCCATTTTAACCCAAAGTGAACCCAATGTCAAACCAAACCTATCCAATTGACCCAAATTCTGGTCCAATTCAATTCTAAACTTCAATTCAACATTCCCAATACCAATTTAGACCAAATCCAAGTCCAATTTGATTGACATTTGGATCCAATTTCACTTTTGGCCTTAAAGCCCAATTTAGACCCATGACCCAAACCTAACCCAAACTCACCCAATTCAACTCCAATTAACCCCAAATCTTTTCTAAATCTTCCTTAGCACCCCCACAAGCAAAACACTAACATGATTTGCCCAAAATTTAGACCCAAACCCCACTCAAATTCAACCTAAAGCTAAAAGGCCCAATTTTGACCTAAACCCAAACCTAACCCAAATGAGCCCAAACCCCAAAATCAAAGCCCAATCAAAGTCAAAACCTCTTTGAAACACTCCCATAAACATTTCTCAACATTAATTTTACATCAATTTCAACCCTAGCCCAACATTGGCCCAACTTGGCCCACTTGGACCTATATTGGCCCATTCACCAAAAGAACCCAAATTCAACCCAATTCAAACCCAAATCACCCCCAATTTGCTTCAAGTCAATCATGATACATCCATGAGCTAAACCCAACAATTATTTGGCCCAACCTCTTTACAAAATTTCATCCCAAAATCCATTTTAAAATTCAAAAGCCCACTTTCCTAAACCATTTTAAAAGCCCATCCTTCACCACATCCAAAGGCCCAAAATTGGTCCCAAAGCTCACATGATATTTCTCTACATCATCCATTCAATTAAAATCCTCCCTAAGTCATAAACCAATGATCAAATAATTCTAAATGAAGCTTCATCCAAATTTTCACCAAAATATCCAAAATTCTTAAAACCCATTTTTATGAAATCGACTAAACTTTTTCCAAGCCAAATGTGAGCCATCGAGCCATGCACAAGCCACATGGAAGCCATGGAGATCACTTTCCACCTCACCAAGCCATTAATGGCAAGAAGAGGGGATTCTTTCCTAATCCTTCATTAAGCCTTTTTACCTTAAGCATGTCACACTCTAAACCATGCTTTGCCACCTAATCCTTCGATGGAGACTCCACCACACATGGGAGATCGACCCACCCGACCTCCTCAGCCCAAAACCGAGTCTTCGGGAGGTGCACCCAACCCATTTGCATGGGTTGACCAAAATAAGCCAAAATGACCCCTTCCCCTTTCTACTTTGATTCAATCACTTTACACATGTCAAACCTCAATTGAATGCACCAAACCCCAGCCCTGACCCACCTGAACAAGATGGTGACCAATGCCTGGCCGGCCGCCCACTAGCCGCTGAAAACACCATGGCCGAGAGCCGACATGCGAGCCCAACTCGGAATTCTCACCCGCCGAGCCGCCCCATCCCCAGCGTGCCATCGGAGCCGTTCTTCTCTTGCCAAGAGCAACTCGATCCCAAGCCCTAACTCTCCCCGGAGGCCCTCCACCCTCTCCTATTTAAACACCACCCCTCTCGGCCATGAGAGGTGCCGAAACAAACCTTAAGGAAACTATGCCAAAATTGTTCCGTACTCCTCCCCATACACGCAGCACTTGATCCCCACCGAGATCCCCCCGCCATTTCTTCTCGCGAGCTCAATTTCGCAGTTGAAATCTAGGCCCAAAACCGAGACACTTCTCCACAAGTGAGCCAATCCCCAAATCGATTGGTTCTACACCTTCACTGCACCAAGGGAAGGTGTCCACCAGCAAAAGCCCCATCTCCAGTGCCACCCAGATTGCTCCAGCCTCCAAGCTTTGTGATCGGGCTTAGTCGAAATCACACCTAGACAATTCACCAGCACCAGAGACTTCATCTGGGGCTTGCTGGGATCCAATCGAAGGTGCAACAACCCTCAAATCGAAGCCACACTTCTCTGAGCAAAGGTATGATCTAATTCTTCATCCCGAGCTTCTAGAGATTCTCCATTTCAAATGCTTTAATTTCAATGCGTGATCACCGTATAGATGTGTTCGTCTCTTCAAGACGAATCCATAGAGCATAAGAACATGAAAATCCATTGAGTATCGAGTGAGATATTAGGGATTTAGTGTGGACGGCTCTCGGGTGAGGACACTTGGGGACGATGAACGGATGCCGTTCAATGCACGCGCGGATGGACGGCCAGGATCGCGTAGGATCAGGAGACGGAACGATGCAGCGGGCCCCCGGAGCGCTGAGTCAGATGGCAGCGTCGAATGGGAGCGCGCCATGCGGCGTTTCGAGTCGCCGAGGCCGACGCGGCGCCGCGTGGATAAATAGAAAATTAGGGATTTTTCTGATTTATTTAATTCCCTAAACTTCAAAAATTCATAACTTTGTGTAGAAAAATCAGAAAAATAAAATAAAAATACCCCCTTGCTCGTGAACGAATGAGGAGAATAATGTGGAAAAGAAATCATTTAATTTCATCAAGTATTTTATTTTTAATAATTTATTTACTCTCTGCATATTTTTAATTCTCCATGCATGTATACAATTCACCATGACATGAGACCATAGTGGCTTTTAAGCCTTCCGAATTCGGGAACATTCCCCGAATTTTCCAAAGTCAGAGGCCATCCCTATGAAGAGTTATTGATTTTTCAAATTCATGTTATCGTTTTCGAGTATTTTAATTCCAATAAATAGCATGTTGTGAAATAAATTCTAGGAAAATTTGGTGATGTTCCTTATGACCGCAGGACCCTAGGAAAAATAGGTTTTGAGTTAGTTCATTTAAAACAACCCTAATCGGCTTAAACACCCAAAATGGATCTCTAATTAATTAGTAGCTAACCATACATCAAATTGACTTGAAATAAATTCTCCACTCGACCTTTAGGATCAGAGGAACTCACCATAAAAATTCGAGGTCAATCGGACTTAGTTAGCCCTACTAATTGGGTCGATTAAGCCACTTAGCCATTTTAAACTTTAAAAATTCATAACTTTCAAAATATCTTTCAAAAATTCACCAAATTAGTTTTGGAGCCTCTCTCGATATCAGGGAAACTTAAGAAAATTAAAATTTCAATTTTCTAAAAAAGTTGATTTTTAATATTATTTTAATATTTTAATAATTAAAAAATAATAAAAATCACAAAAATAATAAAATTCACCAAAATATCACATTTTAAATTTTAATCACTTAGGAACAAACCCCATATTTTTCTTAGGTATATTTTATGAGATATTAAATTTTAAAGCTCTAGGGTAATTTTAAAATTAAAAAAATGAATTTTCTAGCATTTTCATTAAAATAATTATAATAAATCATAGAAAAATCAGAAAATTGCAAAATTTGATTCTCCGATTTCCTGATATCGAGAGATTTTTGAAAAATATAATAATTAACACTCCAAAATTTAAAATAATTATAATAAAAATAATATAATTTAAAAAATCACCAAAATTGGTCCAAGTGGTCCTTTGGTCATTAGGAATGTCCCCAAATTTTCTTAAGGACAGAAACTTTCCCTTGGTCATGTTATTAAATTTTCCTTGGAAATCTCTATTTTCCACCAAAAATAATTATATAAATAAATTAAATACAGAAAAATCACATTTTCTCCTCTCATGTCTTTATCGACATATGAGTGAAGTCACATAAAAATTTCAAGTTCATTTGAGTTCAATTTAGTGAGTTATGAAATTATTAAGCTTAAAGGGTAAAATGGTAATTAAAATTTTAATCCTTAATTAAACTTTAGGTTTAATAAAAAATTAATAAGTAAAATATTTGATCCTAATCTGATTTCGATGATCGAAATTTAAATAATTAAAGGGTAGAAACCTATTAAACAATTTAAAGATAATTAAAATAAACTTTAATTAAATAATTGACTAAATTTGGAAGAATAATAAAATTAGAATTATTAAAATAGGGATATTATTAGGAAGAGATTTATTCTTTAATCTAAAATTCCCTAAATTAATTACCTCATTAATATTCAATTCCTAATTAAAATGATATCTCAAATTCAAAACATTAAAAGACTTAATTATTAAACTAAAATTAAATTATTAAACTCTTTTGAAAATTTCAATTAAAATAAAAAAGAAATAAAATTAAATTAAAAATTAAATTAAATTAAGTAAATTAAATTGAATTAAATTAAATTAAATTAAATTAAAATTAAAAGTTGAATTAAATTAAAGAATAAATTAAATTAAATTAAATAAACAAATTAAATTAAATTAAATTAATTAAATTAAATTAAATAAACAAATTAAATTAAATTAAATTAAATTAAATCAAATTAAATTAAATTGAATTAAATTAAATCAAATTAAATTAAATTGAATTAAATTAAATCAAATTAAATTAAAATTAAATCAAATCAAATTAATTTAATTTAACATCAAATCAAACTAAATCGAATTAAATTGAATTAAATAAATTAAAAATCAATTAAATTAAATTAAATTAAATTAAGTCGAATTAAATATAACATCACCAAAGACATAAAGAATTCAAAATAAATCTAAAATAACTTGAACACTATTCCAAATTAATTGAAATTAAACTAAATCACAAATCATTCAATACCAATTTACCCTCGAAAGCTTTAGTTATCATAACTCCTAAAATGTGATATTAAATGAAATTTTACTCACTTATATGACATTCAAATGTCCTAGTTCACCGAGCAAGATAATAAAACTTCGAGATTCTTGGACGATTAATTCATTTGTATAATTAAATTCATTCGACTTAAAACAATTCTAAGCAATATTGAAAAGATGTTTAAGATTCTTCTTAAGCACTTCCTCAATATGATAGGATGTTTATAAGAACAATCGAATTTAATTATTCTTCGATGAAGAAAATCGTCTTCAAACCAAAACACAAAGAACCTGGACGTCATAGAAAAAGACTAGCTATGGATTGTGAATTTGGTAGAAAACCATAACCCTTCCCTTAAGTCTTTACCTAGGAAATTGCTTAAATATTCTAATCGTGTTTTAAGTGCAGCTTGGGATGACGGGAAGACCCTCCGTGTACACTTTTATTTTATCGAAATTTACTTTCGCAATTTACATTATCGCAATTTCATTAAACGCATCGCACTTACTTTGTCTCGCATGATAAACAACCGTTGCATGAAAACCCACACCTTTAGGATAGATCCCTAAACCGAAACCAAAACTAAGTTAAAAGTCATTGCAAGATAAAATTCACCGCCACAACATTTCAAAATATAAAACAACTCAAAACTTAATCACAAACAGAACACAAAACTACAATTACAACTAAATTAAAACGTCCTGTTGGATGATCGGGAATACCTCTGATGATGTAACCTACGTGTTGCTAACGGGATTTCCCACGGTCTAAATGAAAGTGTGGAACTCATTTAATCGAGTTTAGCAAATTCATCCGGACTAAGTGAATCCGATAAAAATAACGATGCCGGAAGGATGGAACCGCGGATCTTAACCGGTGTTGTTATAATCAACTTTAAGATTTGTTTTAATTAATACATAAAAAACACTCGGGAAATTAAGATTTTCTCTAAACCAAAACACTTTTCTCATCCCCCGATTTATGACTTCTAAAACCAAACCTCTCGCAACAACAAGGAGCTCGGAGCATGGTGGCAAGCACGGCCATCGTCATCAAGCAAAACCCGAGTCTACTTCAACAAAACTTTCTTAGAATTAAACAACAAAGCCATAGATTTCGAGGTAGTTTGCCTAGTGCAACATAAATCCTCAACCTCTTCGTTAGGCATTTGCATCGCAAATTAAGCCCTAACCGGACTTAGGATTCCGAGGTAATCGCTCGGGTACGACATAAACCCTCACATCTTCAAGGCTATTTCGTATGATTCTATCATATAAATATAAGTCCTAATTAACTAAAATTGGCAAGATCAAAACATTAGATAAATATTAGGACTTTCCTAAATTCAAGGCAAACAATAAGATAGTCGGGAAATTACCGAAGTTCACTTCGAATCCGTGATTTCTCCTACCTTCTTCCTTCGAATTCTCAAAACAAAAAATGTTCTAAACTTAATCCATTCCCTATTTAAATTCCAAAATTCAATCCTTCGAAAACTTAAACTTTGAAATCCTCGAGAGCGAATTATCGATTATTATCAAGAGTTTTCTTAGTGATTCCCATCACTTAAGATGTAATTAACTATAGGGTCATTGTCCATAAGGAATTTTAAAAGAACCTGTGTAATATAAACCCTCGTTTAATGTTTTCATATTAAGCAGGGAATTTGTCGGCTTAAAAAAATTGGTTCGCGTACCAAACGGATGTCACAAATCTTCTAGTTTATTTAATGGAGCACCACCATCAAGCAGATGTGTCTATCCTTAGGGATAGATATACTGGCCATGGTGCAAGGTGCTCGTTTATATAAACTATTCGGGATGTGAGATCGGCTTAATCTCATATCTTAAAACCTTCAAATTTAAAATTATTTTCAAAATCAAATACTACTTTTCAAAATTATTTATTTAAATTAAATTAAAAATTCGCTGACAACTTCTGTTAGGCGACCCCCTTATTAAAATAAAACACACAACCTAAAAATATGCCGACACCAACCCGCTGACCCAATAGATCGACTTTTGACCAAAAAATAAATTTTCGACAAAATGGTCAATCCTTGACCCAATAACCAACTCATTGACCCAAAAAATTAACTTTTGACTAAAAAGTAAAATTTGGTCAAAATGCTCAATTTCTGACACAATGACGTAAATGCCAACTTTAGTGAAAATGGTCAATCTTGATTAAATGACCAACCCATTGATCTAATTTGTCAACTTTTAACTAAAAGTCATCTTTGGCCAAAATGGTTAATCCTTGACCCAATGACCAACCCATTGACCCAATAGATCAACTTTTGACCAAAAAGTCAATTTTGCTCAAAATTGTCAATTTTTGACCTAATGACTCATTGACCTAAATAGGTCAACTTTTGACCAAAAACACAACTTTGGTCAAAATGTTCATTCCTTTACCCAATGACCAACCCATTGACTCAATATGTCAACTTTTGACCAAAAAGTCAATTTTGGTCAAAATAGTCAATTTCTGACCTAATGACTAATTATTGACCAAAAAGTCTATTTTGGTCAAAATAGTCAATTTCTGACCTAATGACCAAGCTTTGGTCAAAATGACTAATTTTTGACCCAATGACCAACCCATTGACCTAATAGGTTAACTTTTGATTAAAAAGTCATCTTTGGTCAAATAGTCAATTCGTAACGCAATTACCAGCTCATTAAACAAATTGGTCAACTTTTGACCAAAAAGTCAATTTGGTCAAAATGGTCAATTTCTGACCCAATGAACACGCCTTTGACCCAATGGGTTAACTTTTGACCAAAAATTCCATTTTGGTCAAAATAGTCAATTTTTGACATAATGACCATATATTGACCCAATAAGTCAATCTCTGACCAAAAAGTCAACTTTGGTAAAAAATGGTCAATCCTTGACCCAATGACAAACCAATTGACCCAATATGTCAACTTTTGACTAAAAAGTTAATTTTGGTCAAAATAGTCAGTTTTTGACCTAATGACCACTCATTGACCCAATAGGTTAACTTTTGACCAAAAAGTTAACTTTGGTCAAAATGGTCAATTTTTGACCTAATAACCAACCCATTGACCCAATAGATCAAATTTTGACCAAAAAGTCATCTTCGATCAAAATGGTCAATTATTAACCCAATTACCAACTCGTTGATCAAATTGGGCAACATTTGATCAGAAAGTCAACTTTAGTCAAAATGGTCAATTTCTGTGCCAATGACCACCCCGTTGACTTGATGGGTCAAATTTTGACCAAAAATTCAATTTTGGTCAAAATAGTTAATTTTTTACTTAATGACCAATTATTGATCCAACAAATCAATCTCAGACCAAAAATGACATTTTTTTACCCAATGACCAACCCATTGACCCAATAGATCAACTTTTGACCAAAAAGTTATCTTGGATCAAAATGATCAATTGTTGACCCAATTACCAACTCATTGACCAAGTAGGTCATCATTTGACCAAAAAGTCATCGATGGTCAAAATTGTCAATTTCTGACCCAATGACCACCCCGTTGACCCAATGGGTCAACTTTTGACCAAAAATTTAATTTTGGTTAAAATAATAAATTTTTAAATTTTTGACCTAATGACCAATTATCGACCCAATAAGTCAAACATACGACAAAAAATCAAGTTTAATCAAAATGGTCAATCCTTGACCCTATGACCAACCCATTGACCCAATATGTCAACTTTTGACCAAAAAGTCAATTTTGGTTAAAATTATCAATCTTTTACGGAATAACCAACCCATTAACCTTGCAGAACAACTTTTGACCAAAAAGTTATCTTTGGTCAAAATGTCAATCCTTGACACAATGACCAAGCCATTGACCTAATAGGTAAACTTTTGACAAAAAGTTAATTTTGTTCAAAACTACCAATTTTTGACCTAATGACCAACCCATTAACCCCATAAGTCAACTTTTGACCAAAAAAGTAAAGTTTGGTTTAAATGGTCAATTTTTGACCCAATGAGCAACCGATTAACCAAATAGGTTAACTTTTATCCAAAAAGTCAACTTTTGTCAAACTGGCCAACCAATTTTTTACCCAATGACCAACCCATTGACCCAATATATCAACTTTTGACCAAAAAGTCATCTTCGGTCAAAATGATCAATTCTTGACCCAATTACCAACTCATTGACCAAATAGTTCAAATTTTGACCAAAAAGTCAACTTTGGTCAAAATGGTCAATTTCTCACCGAATGACCTCCCAGTTGAACCTATGAGTTAACTTTTGACCAAAAATTCAATTTTGGTAAAAAATTGTCAATTTTTAACCTAATGACTAATTATTGACCCAATAAGTAAATCTCTGCCAAAAAGTCAACTTTAGTCCTAAGGGTCAATCCTTGACCCAATGACAAACTCATTGACACAATTGGTTAACTTTTGACCAAAAAGTTAACTTTGGTCAAAATGGTAAATATTTCACCCAATGACCAACCCACTGACCGAATAAATCGACATTTCACCAAAAAATAAATGTTGGTCAAAATGATCAATCCTTGACCCGATAACCACCTCATTGACCCAAAAAGTTAACTTTTGACTAAAAAGTCAAATTTGGTCAAAATGCTCACTTTCTGACACAATGACGTAAATGTCAACTTTGGTGAAAATGATCAATCGTTGATCAAATGACCAAGCCATTGACCCAATTTGTCAACTTTTAACTAGAAAGTCATCTTTTTCGCCAAAATGGTTAATCTTTGACCCAATGACCAACCCATTGACCTAATAGTTCAACTTTTGACCAAAAAGTCAATTTTGCTCAAAATTGTCAAGGATTGACAAAATAGGTCAACTTTTGACCAAAAAGTTAACTTTGGTTAAAATAGCCAATTTTTGACCCAATGACCAACCCATTGACCCAATAGGTCAACTTTTGACAAAAAAGTCATCTTTGGTCAAAATGGCCAATTTTTGACCCAATGACCAACCCATTGACCTAATAGGTCAACTTTTGATTAAAAAGTCATCTTTGGTCAATATGGTCAATTCTTAACCCAATTACCAACTCATTAAACAAATAGGTCAACTTTTGACCAAAAAGTCAACTTTGGTCAAAATGGTCAATTTCTTACCCAATGAACATGCCTTTAACCCAATGGGTTAACTTTTGACCAAACATTCAATTTTGGTCAATATAGTCAATTTTTGACATAATGACCAATTATTGACCCAATAAGTCAATCTCTGACAAAAAAGTCAACTTTGGTCAGAAATGGTCAATCCTTGACCCAATGACAAACCAATTGACCCAATATGTCAACTTTTGACCAAAAAGTTAATTTTGGTCAAAATAGTCAGTTTTTGACCTAATGACCACTCATTGACCATATAGGTTAACTTTTGAACAAAAAATTAACTTTGGTCAAAATGGTCAATTTTTGACATATTGACCAACCCATTAACACAATAGATCAACTTTTGACCAAAAAGTCATCTTCGATCAAAATGGTAAATTATTGACCCAATTACCAACTCGTTGACCAAATAGGTCAACTTTTGACCAAAAAGTCAACTTTAGTCAAAATGGTCAATTTTTGAGCCAATGACCACCCCGTTGACCCGATGGGTCAAATTTTGACCAAAAATTCAATTTTGGTCAAAATAGTTAATTTTTTACTTAATGACCTATTATTGACCCAATAAGTCAATCTCTGACCAACAAGTCAGCTTTGGTCAAAATAGTCATTCCTTTACCCAATGACAAACCCATTGACCCAATATGTCAACTTTTGACCAAAAAGTCAACTTTGGTCAAAATGTCAATCCTTGACACAATGACCAAGCCATTGACCTAATAGGTAAACTTTTGACCAAAAGTTAATTTTGGTCAAAACTGTCAATTTTTGACCTAATGACCACCCCATTAACCCCATAAGTCAACTTTTGACCAAAAAAGTCAAGTTTGGTTTAAATGGTCAATTTCTGACCCAATGAGCAACCGATTAACCAAATAGGTCAACTTTTGACCAAAAAGTCAACTTTTGTCAAAATGACCAATTTTTTACCCAATGACCAACCCATTGACCCAATAGATCAACTTTTGACCAAAAAGTCATCTTCGGTCAAAATGATCAATTCTTAACCCAATAACCAAATCATTGACCAAATAATTCAAATTTTGACCAAAAAGTCAACTTTGGTCAAAATGGTCAATTTCTCACCGAATGTGCTCCCAGTTGAACATATGAGTTAACTTTTAACCAAAAATTCAATTTTGGTAAAAAATTGTCAATTTTTAACCTAATGACTAATTATGGACCCAATAAGTAAATCTCTGCCCAAAAAGTCAACTTTGGTCTTAATGGTCAGTCCTTGACCCAATGACAAACCCATTGACCCAATTGGTCAACATAAGACCAAAAAGTCAACTTTGGTCAAAATGGTAAATATTTCACCCAATGACCAAACCACTGACCGATTAAATCGACTTTTGACCAAAAAATAAATTTTGGTCAAAATGGTCAATCCTTGACCCAATAACCACCTCATTGACCCAAAAAGTTAATTTTTGTATAAAAAGTCAAATTTGGTCAAAATGCTCAATTTCTGACACAATGAGGTAAATGTCAACTTTGGTGAAAATGGTAAATCCTTGAACAAATGACCAAGCCATTGACCCAATTTGTCAACTTTTAACTAAAAAGTCATCTTTGGCCAAAATGGTTAATCCTTGACCCAATGACCAACCCATTTACCCAATAGATCAACTTTTGACCAAAAAGTTAATTTTCCTCAAAATTGTCAATGGTTGACCAAATAGGTCAACTTTTGACCAAAAAGTCAACTTTGGTCAAAGTAGCCAATTTTTGACCTAATGACCAACCCATTGACCCAATAGGTCAACTCTTGACAAAAAAGTCATCTTTGGTCAAAATGGCCAATTTTTGACCCAATGACCTAATAGGTCAACTTTTGATTAAAAAGTCATCTTTGGTCAAAATGGTCAATTCTTAACCCAATTACCAACTCATTAAACAAATAGGTCAACTTTTGACCAAAAAGTCAACTTTGGTCAAAATGGTCAATTTCTGACCCAATGAACACACCTTTGACCCATTGGGTTAACTTTTGACTAAAAATTCAATTTTGGTCAAAATTGTTAATTTTTTACATAATGACCAATTATTGACCCAATAAGTCAATCTCTGACAAAAAAGTCAACTTTGGTAAAAAATAGTCAATCCTTGACCCAAAGACAAACCAATTGACCCAATATGTCAACTTTTGACTAAAAAGTTAATTTTGGTCAAAATAACTGATTTTCGACCTAATGACCACTCATTCGATCCAATCAAGTTAACTTTCGACCAAAAAGTTAACTTTGTCAAGATGGTCAATTTTTGACCTAATGACCAACCCATTGACCCAATAGATCAACTTTTGACCAAAAAGTCAACTCGATCAAAATGGTCAATTTTTGACCCAATTACCAACTCATTGACCAAATAGGTCAACTTTTGACCAAAACGTCAACTTTAGTCAAAATGGTCAATTTCTGAGCCAATGACCACCCCGTTGACCCGATGGGTCAAACTTTGACCAAAAATTTAATTTTGGTCAAAATACTTAATTTTTTACTTAATGACCAATTATTGACCCAATAAGTCAATCTCTGACCAAAAAGTCAACTTTGGCCAAAATGGTCAATTTCTCACCGAATGACCTCCAGTTGAACCTATGAGTTAACTTTTGACCAAAAATTTAATTTTGGCAAAATATTGTCAATTTTTAACCTAATGACTAATTATTGACCCAATAAGTAATTCTCTGTCCAAAAAGTCAACTTTGGTCTTAATGGTCAATCCTGACCCAATGACAAACCCATTGACCCAATTGGTAAACTTTTGACCAAAAAGTCAACTTTTGACCAAAAAGTCAACTTTGGTCAAAATGGTGAATTTTTCACCCAATGACCAACCTGCTGACCCAATAGATCGACTTTTGACCAAAAAATAAATTTTGGTCAAAATGGTCAATACTTGACCTAATAACCACCTCATCGACCCAAAAAGTTAACTTTTGACTAGAAAGCCAAATTTGGTCAAAATGCTCAATTTTTGACACAATGACGTAAATGTCAACTTTGGTGAAAATGGTTAAACCTTGATCAAATTACCAACCCATTGACCCAATTTGTCAACTTTTAACTAAAAAGTCATCTTTGGCAAAAATTGTTAATCATTGACCCAATGACCAACCCGTTGACCCAATAGATCAACTTTTGACCAAAAATTTAATTTTGCTCAAAATTATCAATTTTTGACCTAATGACTCATTGACCAAAAAAGGTCAACTTTGGACAAAAAACACAACTTTGGTCAAAATGTTCATCCCTTTACACAATGACCAACCCATTGACTCAATAAGTCAACTTTTGACCAAAAAGTCAATTTTAGTCAAAATAGTCAATTTAAGACCTAATGACCAATTATTGACCAAAAAGTCAATTTTGGTCAAAATAGTCAATTTCTCACCTAATGACCAATCTTTGGTCAAAATGGCCAATTTTTGACCCAATGACCAACCCATTGACCTAATAGGTCAACTTTGATTAAAAAGTCATCTTTGGTCAAAATGGTCAATTCGTAACCCAATTACTGACTCATTAAACAAATAGTCAACTTCGATCTAAAAATCGACTTTAGTCAAAATGGTCAATTTCTGACCCAATGAACACGCCTTTGACCCAATGAGTTAACTTTTGACCAAAAATTCAATTTTGGTCAAAATAGTCAATTTCTGACATATTGACCAATTATTGACCTCGAGTTGAACCTATGAGTTAACTTTTGGCCAAAAATTCAATTTTGGCAAAAAATTGTCAATTTTTAACATAATGACTAATTATTGACCCAAAAAGTAATTCTCTGCCCAAAAAGTCAACTTTGGACTAAATGGTCAATCCTTGACCCAATGACAAACCCACTGACCCAATTGGTCAACTTTTGATCAAAAAGTCAACTTTTGTCAAAATGGTGCCGCTGACCCAAAAGATCGTCTTTTGACCAAAAATAAATTTTGGCCAAAATGGTCAATCCTTGGCCCAATAACCAACTCATTGAGCCAAAAAGTTAACTTGTAACTAAAAAGTCAAATTTGGTCAAAATGCTCAATTTCTGACACAATAACGAAAATGTCAACTTTGGTGAAAATGGTCAATCCTTGATCAAACGACCAACACATTGACCCAATTTGTCAACTTTTAACTAAAAAGTCATCTTTGGCCAAAATGGTTAGTCCTTGACCCAATGACCAACCCATTGACCCAATAGATCAACTTTTGACCAAAAAGTCAATTTTGCTCAAAAATGTCAATTTTTAACCTAATGACTCATTGACCTAAATAGGTCAACTTTGACCAAAAACACAACTTTGGTCAAAATTTTTATTCCATTACCCAATGACCAACCCATTGACCCAATAGGTCAACTTTTGACCAAAAAGTCAATTTTGGTCAAAATAGTCAATTTCTGACCTAATGACCAATTATTGACCTAGTAAGCAAATCTCTAACCAAAAAGTTAACTTTGGTCAAAAAGGTCAAACCATGACCCAATAACCAACCCATTGACCCAATAGGCCAAATTTTGACCAAAAAATTAACTTTGGTCAAAATGATCAATCCACGACCCAATGTCCAACCCATTGGCCTATAAGGTCAACATTTGACCAAAAAGTCAATTTTAATCAAAATAGTTAATTTTTGAATTAATGACCAATTATTAACCCAAAAAGTCAATCTCTGACCAAAAAGTGAACTTCGGTCAAAATGGTCAATCCTTGAGCCATTAACAAACCCATGACCCATTAAAAACCCATGACCCAAAAGGTCAACTTTTGACCAAAAAGTCAACTTTTGTCAAAATAGCCAATTTTTAACCTAATGACCAACCCATTGACCCAATAGGTCAACTTTTGAGAAAAAGTCATCTTTGGTCAAAATGGCCAATTTTTGACCCAATGACCAATCCATTGACCAAATAGGTCAACTTTTGATTAAAAAGTCATCTTTGGTCAAAATGGTCAATTCTTAACCCAATTACCAACTCATTAAACAAATAGGTCAACTTTTGACCAACAAGTCAACTTTTGTCAAAATGGTCAATTTCTGACCCAATGAACACGCCTTTACCCAATGGGTTAACTATTGACCAAAAATTCAATTTTGCTCAAAATAGTCAATTTTTTACATAATGACCAATTATTGACCCAATAAGTCAATCTCTGACCAAAAGGTCAACTTTGGTAAAAATGGCCAATAATCGACCCAATGACAAATCAATCGACCGAATATTTCAACTTTTAACTAAAAAGTTAATTTTGGTCGAATAATCATCGACTTAATGACCACCCATCGACCTAATAGTCAACTTTCGACCAAAAAGTTAACTTTGGTCAAAATGGTCAATTTTTGACCTAATAACCAACCCATTGACCCAATAGATCAAATTTTGACCAAAAAGTCATCTTCCATCAAAATGGTCAATTATTAACCCAATTACCAACTCGTTGACCAAATAGGTCAACATTTGACCAAAAAGTCAACTTTAGTCAAAATGGTCAATTTTTGTGCCAATGACCACCCCGTTGACCCGATGGGTCAAATTTTGACCAAAAATTCAATTTTGGTCAAAATAGTTAATTTTTTACTTAATGACCAATTATTGACCCAATAAATCAATCTCTGACCAAAAAGTCAACTCTGCCAAAATGGTCATTCCTCGACTAATCGACAAACCCATCAATCCAATAGGTCAACTTTTGACCAAAAAGTCAATTTTGATAAAAATATTCAACTTTTGACCTAATGACAACCCATTGACCCAATAGGTCAACTTTTAACCAAATTGTCAACTTTGGTCAAAATGACATTTTTTTACCCAATGACCAAATTTATCGAATCTAATAGATCAACTTTCGACCAAAAAGTTATCTTAGATCAAATTGATCAATCATTCGACCTAATTACCAACTTATTAACCAAGTAGGTCATCATTTAACCAAAAAGTCATCGATGGTTAAAATTTTTAATTTCTGACTCAATGACCACCTCGTTGACCCAAGGGTCAACTTTTGACCAAAAATTTAATTTTGGTCAAAATATTAAATTTTTAAAATTTTGACCTAATGACCAATTATCGACCCAATAAGTCAATCTCTGACCAAAAAATCAACTTTAATCAAAATGCTCAATCCTTGACCCAATGACCAACCCATTGACCCAATAGATCAACTTTTGACAAAAAAGTCAATTTTGCTCGAAATTGTTAATCTTTTACGCAATGACAACCCATTGACCCAGTAGGTCAACTTTTGACCAAAAAGTTGACTTTGGTCAAAATGTCAATCCTTGACACAATGACCAAGCCATTGACCTAATAGGTAAGCATTTGACCAAGAGTTAATTTTGGTCAAAACTGTCAATTTTTGACCTAATGACCACTCCATTAACCCCATAAGTTAACATTTGGCCAAAAAAGTCAAGTTTGGTTTAAATGGCCAACTTCTGACCCAATGAGCAACCGATTAATCAAATAGGTCAACTTTTGACCAAAAAGTTAACTTTTGTCAAAATGGCCAATTGTTTATTAAATGACCAACCCATTGACCCAATAGATCAACTTTTGACCAAAAAGTCAACTTTGGCCAAAATGGTCAATTTCTCACCGAATGACCTCCAGTTGAACCTATGAGTTAACTTTTGACCAAAAATTCAATTTTGGCAAAAAATTGTCAATTTTTAACATAATGACTAATTATTGACCCAATATGTAATTCTCTGCCCAAAAAGTCAACTTTGGTCTTAATGGTCAATCCTTGACCCAATGACAAACCCATTGACCCAATTGGTCAACTTTTGACCAAAAAGTCAACTTTGGTCAAAATGGTGAATATTTCACCCAATGACCAACCCGCTGACCCAATAGATCGACTTTTGACCAAAAAATAAATTTTGGTCAAAATGGTCAATCCTTGACCCAATAACCACCTCATTGACCCAAAAAGTTAACTTGTAACTAAAAAGTCAAATTTGGTCAAAATGCTCAATTTCTAAAACAATAACGAAAATGTCAACTTTGGTGAAAATGGTCAATCCTTGATCAAATGACCAACCCATTGACCCAATTTGTCAACTTTTAACTAAAAAGTCATCTTTGGCCAAAATGGTTAATCCTTGACCCAATGACCAACCCATTGACCCAATAGATCAACTTTTAACCAAAAAGTCAATTTTGCTCAAAATTGTCAATTTTTGACCTAATGTCACATTGACCTAAATAGGTCAACTTTGACAAAAACACAACTTTGGTAAAACTTTTCATTCCATTACCCAATGACCAACCCATTGACCCAATAGGTCAACTTTTGACCAAAAAGTCAATTTTGGTCAAAATAGTTAATTTTTGACCTAATGACCAATTATTGACCCAGTAAGCAAATCTCTAACCAAAAAGTTAACTTTGGTCAAAAAGGTCAAACCATGAGCCAATAACCAACCCATTGAGCCAATAGGCCAAATTTTGACCAAAAAATTAACTTTGGCTAAAATGATCAATCCACGACCCAATGTCCAACCCTTTGCCTATAAGGTCAACTTTTGACCAAAAAGTCAATTTTAGTCAAAATAGTCATTTTTTAATTAATGACCAATTATTAACCCAAAAAGTCAATCTCTGACCAAAATGTCAACTTCGGTCAAAATGGTCAATCCTTGAACCATTAACAAACCCATGACCCATTAACAAACCCATGACCCAAAAGGTCAACTTTTGACCAAAAAGTCAACTTTGGTCAAAATAGCCAATTTTTGACCCAATGACCAACCCATTGACCCAATAGGTCAACTTTTAACAAAAAGTCATCTTTAGTCAAAATGGCCAATTTTTGACCCAATGACCAATCCATTGACCTAATAGGTCAACTTTTGATTAAAAAGTCATCTTTGGTAAAAATTGTCAATTCTTAACCCAATTACTAACTCATTAAACAAATAGGTCAACTTTTGACCAAAAAGTCAACTTTGGTTAAAATGGTCAATTTCTGACCCAATGAACACGCCTCGAATCTGATGGAGTTAACTTTTGACCAAAAATTCAATTTTGCTCAAAATAGTCAATTTTTGACATAATGACCAATTATTGACCCAATAAGTCAATCTCTGACCAAAAGGTCAACTTTGGTAAAAAATGGTCAATCCTTGACCCAATGACAAATCAATTGACCGAATATTTCAACTTTTGACTAAAAAGTTAATTTTGGTCAAAATAGTCAGTTTTTGACCTAATGACCACCCATTGACCCAATAGGTCAACTTTTGACAAAAATGTTAACTTTGGTCAAAATGGTCAATTTTTGCTTAATGACCAACTCATTGACCCAATAGATCAACTTTTGACCAAAAAGTCATCTTCGATCAAAATGGTCAATTATTGACCTAATTACCAACTCGTTGACCAAATAGGTCAACATTTGACCAAAAAGTCAACTTTAGTCAAAGTGGTCAATTTCTGAGCCAATGACTACACCGTTGACCCGATGGGTCAAATTTTGACCAAAAATTCAATTTTGGTCAAAATGGTTAATTTTTTACTTAATGACCAATTATTCAAAATAATAAGTCAATCTCTCCCAAAAAGTCAACTTTTGCCAAAATGGTCATTCCTTGACCCAATGACAAACCCCTTGACCCAATAGGTCAACTTTTAAACAAAAAGTCAATTTTAGTAAAAATATTCAACTTTTGACCTAATGACAACCCATTGACCCAATATGTCAACTTTTGACCAAATAGTCAACTTTGGTCAAAATGGCATTTTTTTACCCAATGACCAACCCATTGCCCCAATAGATCAACTTTTGACCAAAAAGTTATCTTAGATCAAATTGATCAATTGTTGACCCAATTACCAACTTATTGACCAAGTAGGTCATCATTTAACCAAAAAGTCATCGATGGTTAAAATTTTTAATTTCTGACTCAATGACCACCTCGTTGACCCAATGGGTCAACTTTTGACCAAAAATTTAATTTTTGTCAAAATAATAAATTTTTAAATTTTTGACCTAATGACCAATTATCGACCCAATAAGTCAATCTCTGACCAAAAAATCAACTTTAATCAAAATGGTCAATCCTTGACCCAATGACCAACCCATTGACCCAATAGGTCAACTTTTGACCAAAAAGTCAATTTTGGTCGAAATTGTCAATCTTTTACGCAATGACCAACCCATTGACCCAGTAGGTCAACTTTTGACCAAAAAGTTAACTTTGGTCAAAATGTCAATCCTTGACACAATGGCCAAGCCATTGACCTAAAAGTTAATTTTGGTCAAAACTGTCAAATTTTGACCTAATGACCACCCCATTAACCCCATAAGTCAACTTTTGACCAACAAGTCAAGCTTGGTTTAAATGGTCAATTTCTGACACATTCAGCAACCGATTAACCATATAGGTCAACTTTTGACCAGAAAGTTAACCTTTGTCAATATGGCCAATTTTTTACCCTATGACCAACCCATTGACCCAATAGATCAACTTTTAACCAAAAAGTCATCTTCGGTTAAAATAATCAAATCTTGACCCAATTACCAACTCATTGACCAAATAGTTCAATTTTTGACCAAAAAGTCAACTTTGGTCAAAATGGTCATTTTCTCACTGAATGACCTCCCAAATGAAACTATGAGTTAACTTTTGACCTAAAATTCCATTTTGGTAAAAAATTAACGATTTTTAACCTAATGACTAATTATTGACCCAATAAGTAAATCTCTGCCCAAAAAGTCAACTTTGGTCTTAATGGTCAATCCTTGACCCAATGACAAACCCATTGACCCAATTGGTCAACTTTTGACCAAAAAGTCAACTTTGGTCAAAATGGTGAATATTTCACCCAATGACCAACCCGCTAACCCAATAGATCGACTTTTGACCAAAAAATAAATTTTGGTCAAAATGGTCAATCCTTGACCCAATAACCACCTCATTGACCCAAAAAGTTAACTTTTGACTAAAAAGTCAAATTTGGTCAAAATGCTCAATTTCTGACACAATGACGTAAATGTCAACTTTGGTGAAAATGGTCAATCCTTGATCAAATGACCAACCCATTGACCCAATTTGTCAACTTTTAACTAAAAAGTCATCTTTGGCCAAAATGGTTAATCCTTGACCCAATGACCAACCCATTGACCCAATAGATCAACTTTTGACCAAAAAGACAATTTTGCTCAAAATTGTCAATTTTTTACCTAATGACTCATTTACATAAATAGGTTAACTTTTGAGGAAAAACACAACTTTGGTCAA
This sequence comes from Papilionanthe hookeriana x Papilionanthe teres, assembly GCA_022702705.1. NCBI lineage: Eukaryota > Viridiplantae > Streptophyta > Magnoliopsida > Asparagales > Orchidaceae > Papilionanthe > Papilionanthe hookeriana x Papilionanthe teres. The sequence goes on along the minus strand of CM040434.1, from coordinate 68,698,368 downwards.
AATGGTCATTCTTTTACACAATGACCAATCCATTGACCCAGTAGGTCAACTTTTGACCAAAAAGTCAATTTTGGTCAAAATAGTCAATTTCGGACCTAATGACCAATTATTGACCCAGTAAGCTAATCTCTAAACAAAAAATTTAACTTTGGTAAAAAAGGGCAAACCATGACATAGTAACAAACCCATTGACCCTATAGGTCAAATTTTGATCAAAAAATTAACTTTGGTCAAAATGATCAATCCACGACCCAATGTCCAACCCATTGGCCTATAAGGACAACTTTTGACCAAAAAGTCAATTTTAGTCAAAATAGTCAATTTTTGAATTAATGACCAATTATTAACCCAATAAGTCAATCTCTGACCAAAAAGTCAACTTCGGTCAAAATGGTCAATCCTTGACACAATGACAAACCCACTGACCCAATAGGTCAACTTTTGACCAAAAAGTCGACTTTGGTCAAAATATCCAATTTTTGACCCAATGACCAACCCATTGACCTAATCAGTCAACTTTCGACAAAAGATGATCTTTTGTCAAAATGGCCGATTCAATCCCAATGACCAATCCATTGACCTAATAGGTCAACTTTTGATTAAAAAGTCATCTTTGGTCAAAATGGTCAATTCTTAACCCAATTACCAACTCATTAAACAAATAAGTCAACTTTTGACCAAAAAGTCAACTTTGGTCAAAATAGTCAATTTCTGACCCAATGAACACGCCTTTGACCCAATGGGTTAACTTTTGACCAAAAATTCAATTTTGGTCAAAATAGTCAATTTTTGACATAATGACCAATTATTTGCCCAATAAGTCAATCTCTGACCAAAAAGTCAACTTTGGTCAAAAATGATCAATCCTTAACCCAATGACTAACCAATTGACCCAATATGTCAACTTTTGACTAAAAAGTTAATTTTGGTCAAAATAGTCAATTTTTGACCTAATGACCACTCATTGATCCAATAGATCAACTTTTAACCAAAAAGTTAACTTTGGTCAAAATGGTCAATTTTTGACCTAATAACCAACCCATTGACTCAATAGCTCAAATTTTGACCAAAAAGTCATCTTCGATCAAAATGGTCAATTATTACCCCAATTACCAACGCGTTGACCAAATAGGTCAACTTTTGACCAAAAAGTCAACTTTAGTCAAAATGGTCAATTTCTGAGCCAATGACCACCACGTTGACCCGATGAGTCAAATTTTGACCAAAAATTCAATTTTGGTCAACATACTTATTTTTTTACTTAATGACCGACTATTGACCCAATAATTCAATCTCTGACCAAAAAGTCAACTTTGGCAAAAATGGTCATTCCTTGACCCAATGACAAACTCATTGACCCAATATGTCAACTTTTGACCAAAAAGTCAATTTCAGTAAAAATATTCTACTTTTGACCTAATGACAATCCATTGACCCAAAAGGTCAACTTTTAACCAAAAAGTCAACTTTGGTCAAAATGGCATTTTTTTACCCAATGACAAACCCATTGACCCAATAGATCAACTTTTGACCAAAAAGTTATCTTAGATTAAGATGATCAATTGTTTACCCAATTACCAACTCATTGACCAAGTAGGTCATCATTTGACCAAAATTGTCAATTTCTGACCCATGACCACCCCGCTGACCCAATGAGTCAACTTTTGACCATAAATTTAATTTTCGTCAAAATAAAAAATGTTTAAATTTTTTACCTAATGACCAATTATCTACCCAATATGTGAATCTCTGACCAAAAAATCAACTTTAATCAAAATGGTCAATCCTTGACCCAATGACCAACCCATTGACCCAATAAGTCAACTTTTGACCAAAAAGTTAATTTTGGTCTAAATTGTCAATCTTTAACACAATGACCAACCCATTGACCAAGTAGGTCAACTTTTGACCAAAAAGTTGACTTTGGTCAAAATGTCAATCCTTGACACAATGACCAAGCCATTGACCTAATAGGTAAACTTTTGACCAAAAGTTAATTTTGATCAAAACTATCAATTTTTGACCTAATGACCACCCATTAACCCCATAAGCCAACTTTTGACCAAAAAGTCAAGTTTGGTTTAAATGGTCAATTTCTGACTCAATCAGCAACCGATTAACTAAATAGGTCAACTTTTGACCAAAAAGTCAACTTTTGTCAAAATGACCAATTTTTTACCCAATGACCAACCCATTGACCCAATAGATCAACTTTTGACCAAAAAGACATCTCCGGTCAAAATGATCAATTTTTGACCCAATTACCGACTCATTGACCAAATAGTTCAAATTTTGGCCAAAAAGTCAACTTTGGTCAAAATGGTCAATTTCTCACCGAATGAGCTCCCAGTTGAACTTATGATTTAACTTTTAACCAAAAATTCAATTTTGGTAAAAAATTGTCAATTTTTAACATAATGACTAATTATTGACCCAATAAGTAATTCTCTGCCTAAAAAGTCAACTTTGGTCTTAATGGTCAATCCTTGACCCAATGACAAACCTGTTGACCCAATTTGTCAACTTCTGACCAAAAAGTCAACTTTGGTCAAAATGGTGAATATTTCACCCAATGACCAACCCGCTGACCCAATAGATCGACTTTTGACCAAAAAATAAATTTTGGTCAAAATGGTCAATCCCAATAACCACCTCATTTACCCAAAAAGTTAACTTTTGACCAAAAAGTTAAATTGGGTCAAAATGCTCAATTTCTGACACAATGACGTAAATGTCAACTTTGGTGAAAATGGTCAATCATTGATCAAATGACCAACCCATTGACCCAATTTGTCAACTTTTAACTAAAAAGTCATCTTTGGCCAAAATGGTTAATTATTGACCCAATGACCAACCCATTGACCCAATAGATCAACTTTTGACCAAAAAGTCAATTTTGCTTAAAATTATCAATTTTTGACCTAATGACTCATTGACATAAATAGGTCAACTTTTGACCAAAAACACAACTTTGGTCAAAATGGTCATTCCTTTACCCAATGACCAACCCATTGACCCAATAGGTCAACTTTTGACCAAAAAGTCAATTTTGGTCAAAATAGTCAATTTCTGATCTAATGACCAATTATTGACCCAGTAAGCAGATCTCTACACAAAAAATTAACTTTGGTCAAAAAGGTCAAACCATGACCCAGTAACCAACCCATTGACCCTATAGGTTAAATTTTGATCAAAAAATCAACTTTGGTCAAAATGATCAATCCACGACCCATTGTACAACCCATTGGCCTATAAGGACAACTTTTGACCAAAAAGTCAATTTTAGTCAAAATAGTCAATTTTTGAATTAATGACCAATTATTAACCTAATAAGTCAATCTCTGACCAAAAGTCAACTTCGGTCAAAATGGTCAATCCTTGACCCAATGACAAAGCCACTGACCCAATAGGTCAACTTTTGACCAAAAAGTCGACTTTGGTCAAAATAGCCAATTTTTGACCCAATGAACAACCCATTGACCCAATAGGTCAACTTTTGACAAAAAGATGATCTTTTGTCAAAATGGCCAATTTTTGACCCAATGACCAACCCATTGACCTAATAGGTCAACTTTTAATTAAAAAGTCATCTTTGGTCAAAATGGTCAATTCTTAACCCAATTACCAACTCATTAAACAAATAGGTCAACTTTTGACCAAAAAGTCAACTTTGGTCAAAATGGTCAATTTCTGACCCAATGAACACGCCTTTGACCCAATGGGTTAACTTTTGACCAAAAATTCAATTTTGGTCAAAAAAGTCAATTTTTAACATAATGACCAATTATTTACCCATTAAGTCAATCTCTGACCAAAAAGTCAACTTTGGTAAAAAATGGTCAATCCTTGACAAAATAACCCCCTCATTGACCCAAAAAGTTAACTTTTGACTAAAAAGTTAAATTTGCTCAAAATGCTTAATTTCTGACACAACGTCATAAATGTCAACTTTGGTGAAAATGGTAAATCCTTGATCAAATGACCAAGCCATTGACCCAATTTGTCAACTTTTAACTAAAAAGTCATGTTTGGCCAAAATGTTTAATCCTTGACCCAAAGAACAACCCATTGACCCAATAGATCAACTTTTGACCAAAAAGTCAATTTTGCTCAAAATTGTCAAGGATTGACCAAATAGGTCAACTTTTGACCAAAAAGTCAACTTTGGTCAAAATAGCCAATTTTTGACCCAATGACCAACCCATTGACCCAATAGGTCAACTTTTGAGAAAAAAGTCATCTTTGGTCAAAATGGCCAATTTTTGACCCAATGACCAACCCATTGACCTAATAGGTCAACTTTTGATTAAAAAGTCATCTTCGGTCAAAATGGTCAATTCATAACCCAATTACCAACTCATTAAACAAATAGGTCAACTTTTGACCAAAAAGCCAACTTTGGTCAAAATGGTCAATTTTTTAACCAATAAACACGCCTTTGACCCATTGTGTAAGTTTTGACCAAAAATTCAATTTTGGTCAAAATTGTCAATTTTTGACATAATGACCAATTATTGACCCAATATGTCTATCTCTGACCAAAAAGTCAACTTTGGTCAAAAATGATCAATCCTTGACACAATGACAAACCAATTGACCCAATATGTCAACTTTTGACTAAAAGTTAATTTTGGTCAAAATAGTCTGTTTTTGACCTAATGACCACTCATTGACCTAATAGGTTAACTTTTGACCAAAAAGTTAACATTGGTCAAGATAGTCAATATTTGACCTAATGACCAACCCATTGACCCAATAGATCAACTTTTGACCAAAAAGTCATTTTCGATCAAAATGGTTAATTATTGACCCAATTACCAACTCATTGACCAAATAGGTCAACTTTTGACCAAAACGTCAACCTTAGTCAAAATGGTCAATTTCTAAGCCGTTGACCACCCCGTCGACCCGATGGGTCAAACTTTGACCAAAAATTTAAAGTTGGTCAAAATACTTAATTTTTTACTTAATGACCAATTATTGACCCAATAAGTCAATCTCTGACCAAAAAATCAACTTTGGCCAAAATGGTCAATTCCTCACCGAAAGACCTCCAGTTGAACCTATGAGTTAACTTCTAACCAAAAATTCAATTTTGGCAAAAAATTGTTAGATTTTAACATAATGACTAATTATTGACCCAATAAGTAATTCTCTACCCAAAAAGTAAACTTTGGGCTTAATGGTCAATCCTTGACCCAATGACCAACCTATTGACCTAATAGGTCAACTTTTAATTAAAAAGTTATCTTTGGTCAAAATGGTCAATTCTTAACCCAATTACCAACTCATTAAACAAATAAGTCAACTTTTCGACCAAAAAGTCAACTTTGGTTATAAATAATCATTTCAACCCAATGAACACGCCTTTCACTCCAATGGGTTAACTTTTGACCAAAAATTTAATTTTGGTCAAAATAATCAATTTTCGACATAATGACCAATTATTTCGCCTAATAAGTCAATCTCTGACCAAAAAGTCAACTTTGGTCAAAAATGATCAATCCTTCACCCAATGACAAACCAATTGACCCAATATGTCAACTTTTGACTAAAGAGTTAATTTTAGTCAAAATAGTCGATCAACCTAATGACCACTCATTGACCCAATAGATCAACTTTTAACCAAAAAGTTAACTTTGGTCAAAATGGTCAATTTTTGACCTAATAACCAACCCATTGACACAATAGATCAAATTTTGACCAAAAAGTCATCTTCGATCAAAATGGTCAATTATTACCCCAATTACCAACGCGTTGACCAAATAGGTCAACTTTTGACCAAAAAGTCAACTTTAGTCAAAATGGTCAATTTCTGAGCCAATGACCACCACGTTGACCCGATGAGTCAAATTTTGACCAAAAATTCAATTTTGGCCAACATACTTAATTTTTTACTTAATGACCGACTATTGACCCAATAAGTCAATCTCTGACCAAAAAGTCAACTTTGGCGAAAATGGTCATTCCTTGACCCAATGACAAACTCATTGACCCAATAGGTCAACTTTTGACCAAAAAGTCAATTTCAGTAAAAATATTCAACTTTTGACCTAATGACAACCCATTGACCCAAAAGGTCAACTTTTGACCAAAAAGTCAACTTTGGTCAAAATGGCATTTTTTTACCCAATGACAAACCCATTGACCCAATAGATCAACTTTTGACCAAAAAGTTATCTTAGATTAAGAAGATCAATTGTTTACCCAATTACCAACTCATTGACCAAGTAGGTCATCATTTGACCAAAATTGTCAATTTCTGACCCAATGACCACCCCGTTGACCCAATGGGTCAACTTTTGACCATAAATTTAATTTTGGTCAAAATAAAAAATGTTTAAATTTTTGACCTAATGACCAATTATCGACCCAATATGTGAATCTCTGACCAAAAAATCAACTTTAATCAAAATGGTCAATCCTTGACCCAATGACCAACCCATTGACCCAATAAGTCAACTTTTGACCAAATAGTTAATTTTGGTCGAAACTGTCAATCTTTAACACAATGACCAACCCATTAACCAAGTAGGTCAACTTTTAACCAAAAAGTTGACTTTGGTCAAAATGTCAATCCTTGACACAATGACCAAGCCATTGACCTAATAGGTAAACTTTTGACCAAAAGTTAATTTTGATCAAAACTATCAATTTTTGACCTAATGACCACCCCATTAACCCCATAAGCCAACTTTTGACCAAAAAAGTCAAGTTTGGTTTAAATGGTCAATTTTTGATTCAATCAGCAACCGATTAACTAAATAGGTCAACTTTTGACCAAAAAGTCAACTTTTGTCAAAATGACCAATTTTTTACCCAATGACCAACCCATTGACCCAATAGATCAACTTTCACCAAAAGACATCTCCTAGTCAAAATGATCAATTTTGACCTAATTACCGACTCATCGACCAAATAGTTCAAATTTTGGCCAAAAAGTCAACTTTGGTCAAAATGGTCAATTTCTCACCGAATGACCTCCCAGTTGAACCTATGATTTAACTTTTGACCAAAAATTCAATTTTGGTAAAAAATTGTCAATTTTTAACATAATGACTAATTATTGACCCAATAAGTAATTTTCTGCCTAAAAAATCAACTTTGGTCTTAATGGTCAATCTTTGACCCAATGACAAACCTGTTGACCCAATTTGTCAACTTCTCGACCACAAAGTCAACTTTGGTCAAAATGAGCGAATATTTCACCTCAATGACTAAACCATTGATCAATAGATCGACTTTGACCTAAAAATAATTTCAGTCAAAATGAGCAACTCTAATAACCACCTCATCAATTCGAAAAGTTAACTTCGACCAAAGTTAAATTCGGTCAAAATGCTCAATTCCTCGACGATAACGACGTAAATGTCAACTTTGGTGAAAATGGTCAATCATTAATCAAATGACCAACCCATTGACCCAATTTGTCAACTTTTAACTAAAAAGTCATCTTTGGACAAAATGATTAATTATTGACCCAATGACCAACCCATTGACCCAATAGATCAACTTTTGACCAAAAAGTCAATTTTGCTTAAAATTATCAATTTTTGCCCTAATGACTCATTGACATAAATAGGTCAACTTTTGACAAAAAACACAACTTTGGTCAAAATGGTCATTCCTTTGCCTAATGACTGACCCATCGACCCAATAGTTAACTTCGACCAAAAAGTCAATTTCGGTCAAAATCAGTCAATTTCCGATCTAATGACGAATTATCATCACTCAAAGAAGCGCGATCTCTACACAAAAAATTAACTTTAGTCAAAAGGTCAAAACCATGACCCAAGAATCAACCCATTGACTTTATAGTCGAATTTTGATCAAAATCAACTTTGGTCAAAATGATCAATCCACGACCCAATGTCCAACCCATCGCGCCATAAGGACAACTTTCGACCAAAAAGTCAATTTTAGTCGAAATAGCTCAATTTTCGAATTATTGACCAATTATTAACCCAATAAGTCAATCTCCGACCAAAAGTCAACTTCTGGTCAAAATGGTCAATCCTCGACCCAATGACAAAGCCACCGACCTAATAGTCAACTTTCACCAAAGTCGACTTTGTAAAAAATAACGAATTTTCGACCCAATGAACAACCCATCGACCCGATAGTCAACTTTCGACAAAAGATGATCTTCGTCAAAATGGCCAATTTTCGACCCCAATGACTCAACCCATCGACTTAATAGTCAACTTTTAATTAAAATGCCATCTTTCGGGTCAAAATGGTCAATTCTTAACCCAATTACCAACTCATTAAACAACAGTCAACTTTTCGACCAAAAAGTCAACTTTGGGTCAAAATGATCGATTTCGACCCAATGAACACGCCTTTCACTCAATGGGTTAACTTTCGACTAAAAATTTAATTTCGACGAAAAGTCAATTTTTAACATAATGACCAATTATTTACCCATTAAGTCAATCTCTGACCAAAAAGTCAACTTTGGTCAAAAATGGTCAATCCTTGACCCAATGACTAACCAATTGACCCAATATGTCAACTTTTGACTAAAAAGTTAATTTTGGTCAAAATAGTACAATCTAACTGTAAGCACTATCGACCCAAGAGATCAACTTTCGACCAAAAAGTTAACTTTGTAAAAAATGGTCAATTTTTGACCTAATAACCAACCCATTAACTCAATAGATCATATTTTGACCAAAAAGTCATCTTCTATCAAAATGGTCAATTATTACCCCAATTACTAACTCGTTGACCAAATAGGTCAACTTTTGACCAAAAAGTCAACTTTAGTCAAAATGGTCAATTTCTGAGCCAATGACCACCCCGTTGACCCGATGAGTGAAATTTTGACCAAAAATTCAATTTTGGTCAAAATACTTAATTTTTTACTTAATGATCGACTATTGACCCAATAAGTCAATCTCTGACCAAAAAGTCAACTTTGGCCAAAATGGTCATTCCTTGACCCAATGACAAACTCATTGACCCAACAGTCAACTTCGACTCAAAAAGTCAATTTCGAGTAAAAATATTCAACTTTGACCTAATGACAACCCATCGACCAAAAGGTCAACTTTCGACCAAAAAGTCAACCTTTATCAAAATGGCATTTTACCCAATGACAAACCTATTGACCTTATAGATCAACTTTTGACCAAAAAAGTTATCTTAGATTAAGATGATCAATTGTTTACCCAGTTACCAACTCATTGACCAAGTAGGTCATCATTTAACCAAAATCGTCAATTTCGAATCTAACGACCACCCTGGTCAATCTAATCGATCAACTTTCGACCATAAATTTAATTTTGGTAAAAATAAAAAATGTTTAAAATTTTGACCTAATGACCAATTATCGACCTAATATGTGAATCTCTGACCAAAAAATCAACTTTTATCAAAATGGTCAATCCTTGACCCAATGACCAACCCATTGACCCAATAAGTCAACTTTTGACCAAAAAGTTTATTTTGGTCGAAATTGTCAATCTTTAACACAATGACCAACCCATCGACCAAGTAGTCAACTTTCGATCATAAAGTCGATTTCGTCAAAATGTCAATCCTCGACACAATGACTCAAGCCATCGACTTAACAGTAAACTTTCGACCAAAAGTTAATTTTGATCAAAACCATCGACTTTGACCTAAAGACCACCCCATTAACCCCATAAGCCAATCCACCAAAAAAGTCAAGTTTGGTTTAAATGGTCAATTTCCCCGACTCAATCAAGAATCGCATTAACTAACAGTCAACTTTCGACCAAAAAGTCAACTTCATTAAAATGACCAATTTTTACCCAATGACCAACCCATCGAACCTACGTATCAACTTTCGACCAAAGACATCTCCATTAAAAATGATCGAATTTAATCTCAATTACCGACTCATCGACCAAATAGTTCAAATTTTGGCCAAAAAGTCAACTTTGGTCAAAATGGTCAATTTCTCACCGAATGACCTCCTAGTTGAACTTATGATTTAACTTTTGACCAAAAATTCAATTTTGGTAAAAAATTGTCAATTTTTAACATTATGACTAATTATTGACCCAATAAGTAATTTTCTGCCTAAAAGTCAACTTTGGTCTTAATGGTCAATCCTTGACCCAATGACAAACCTGTTTACCCAATTTGTCAACTTCTGACCAAAAAGTCAACTTTGGTCAAAATGGTGAATATTTCACACAATGACCAACCCGCTGATCTATCAGATCGACTTTTGACCTAAAAATAAATTTTGGTCAAAATGGTCAATCCAAATAACCACCTCATTGACCCAAAAATTTAACTTTTGACCAAAAAGTTAAATTTGGTCAAAATACTCAATTTCTGACACAATGACGTAAATGTCAACTTTGATGAAAATGGTCAATCATCGATCAAATGACCAACCCATCGACCCAATTTGTCAACTTTTAACTAAAAAAGTCATCTTTCGTCAAAATGGTTAATTATCGACTCAATGACCAACCCATCGAATCTAATAGATCAACTTTCGACCAAAAAGTCGATTTCGCTTAAAATTATCAATTTTTGACCTAATGACTCATTGACATAAATAGGTCAACTTTTGACCAAAAACACAACTTTGGTCAAAATGGTCATTCCTTTACCCAATGACCAACCCATTGACCCTAATGAAGCCAACTTCGACCAAAGTAATTTGGTCAAAAAATCAATTTCGACCTAATGAACAATTATGCGACCTAATGAAGCGGATCTCTACACAAAAAAATTAACTTATGGTCAAAAAGGTCAAACCACGACCCAAGAATCAACCCATCGAATTCTATAGTCAAATTTCGATCAAAAAATCAACTTTGGTCAAAATGATCGATCCATCGACCCAATGTCCAACCCATCGACCTATAAGACAACTTTTGACCAAAAAGTCAATTTTAGTCAAAATAATCAATTTTCAATTAATGACCAATTATTAACCCAATAAGTCAATCTAGACTAAAAAGTCAACTTCTGATCAAAATGGTCAATCCTCGACCCAATGACAAACCCATCGAACCCAATAAGTCAACTTTTCGACCAAAAAGTCGACTTTGGTCAAAATGAATTTCATTTGACCTAATGAACAACCCATCGACCTAATAAAGTCAACTTTTCGACTAAAAAGATGATCTTTCGTCAAAATGGCCAATTTTCGAATCCAATGACTAACCCGATTGATCTAATAGGTCAACTTTTAATTAAAAAGTCATCTTTTGTCAAAATGGTCAATTCTTAACCCAATTACCAACTCAATAAACAAACGGTCAACTTTGACCAAAAATTCAACTTTGGTCAAAATGGTCAATTTACGACCTAATGAACACGCCTTTAACCCAATGGGTTAACTTTTGACCAAAAATTCAATTTTGGTCAAAAAAGTCAATTTTTAACATAATGACCAATTATTTACCCAATAAGTCAATCTCTGACCAAAAAGTCAACTTTGGTAAAAAATGGTCAATCCTTGACCCAATGACTAACCAATTCGACGCAGTCAACATTTCAACTAATAAAGTTAATTTTGGCCAAAATAATCGAGCTGACCTAATGAGCACTCATTGACCCAATAGATCAACTTTTGACCAAAAAGTTAACTTTGGTCAAAAATGGTCAATTTTTGACCTAATAACCAACCCATTAACTCAATAGATCAAATTTTGACCAAAAAGTCATCTTCTATCAAAATGGTCAATTATTACCCCAATTACCAACTCCTTGACCAAATAGGTCAACTTTTGACCAAAAAGTCAACTTTAGTCAAAATGGTCAATTTCTGAGCCAATGACCACCCCGTTGACCAGATGAGTGAAATTTTGACCAAAAATTTAATTTTGGTCAAAATACTTAAGTTTTTACTTAATGATCGACTATTGACCCAATAAGTCAATCTCTGACCAAAAAGTCAACTTTGGCCAAAATGGTCATTCCTTGACCCAATGACAAACTCTGGTCAACTTTTGACCAAAAAGTCAATTTCAGTAAAAATATTCAACTTTTGACCTAATGACAACCCATTGACCCAAAAGGTCAACTTTTGACCAAAAAGTCAACCTTGGTCCAAATGGCATTTTTTTACCCAATGACCAACCCATTGACCCAATAGATAACCTTTCGACCAAAAGTTATCTTAGATTAAGATGATCAATCGTTTACCCAATTACCAACTCATCGACATTAAGTAGGTCAATCATTCGACTCAAAATTCTCAATTTCGACCCAAATGATTCACCATGATTGACTCCAACGATCAACTTTTGACCATAAATTTTATTTTGGACAAAATAAAAATGTTTAAATTTTTGACCTAATGACCAATTATCGACCCAATAAGTCAATCTCTGATCAAAAAATCAACTTTAATCAAAATGGTCAATCCTTGACCCAATGACCAACCCAATGACCCAATAAGTCAACTTTTGACCAAAAAGTTAATTTTGGTCGAAATTGTCAATCTTTAACACAATGACCAACCCATTGACCAAGTAGGTCAACTTTTGACCAAAAAGTTGACTTTGGTCAAAATGTCAATCCTTGACACAATGACCAAGCCATTGTCCTAATAGGTAAACTTTTGACCAAAAGTTACTTTTGGTCAAAACTGTCAAATTTTGACCTAATGGCCACCCCATTAACCACATAAGTCAACTTATGACCAAAAAAGTCAAGTTTGGTTTGAATGGTCAATTTCTGACCCAATCAGCAACCGATTAACTAAATAGGTCAACTTTTGACCAAAAAGTCAACTTTTGTCAAAATGGCCAATTTTTTACCCAATAACCAACCCATTGACTTCACAGATCAACTTTTGACCAAAAAGACATCTCCAGTCAAATTGATCAATTTTTGACCCAATGACCAACTCATTGACCAAATAGTTCAAATTTTGGCAAAAAAGTCAACTTTCGTCAAAGTGGTCAATTTCTCACCGAATCACCTCCCAGTTGAACCTATGAGTTAACTTTTGTCCAAAAATTCAAATTTGGTAAAAAATTGTCAATTTTTAACATAATGACTAATTATCGGCCCAATAAGTAATTCTCTGCCCAAAAAGTCAACTTTGGTCTTAATGCTCAATCCCGAATCTAACGACAAACCTCGTCGACCCAATCGGTCAACTTCGACCAAAAAGTCAACTTTGGTCGTGAACTATGAATGAATATTTCACCCAATGACCAACCCGCTAACCCGATAGATCGACTTTTGACCTAAAAAAAAAATTTGGTCAAAATGGTCAATTCTTGACCCAATAACCACCTCATTGACCCAAAAAGTTAACTTTTAACTAAAAAGTCAAATTTGGTCAAAATGCTCAATTTCTGGCACAATGACGTAAATGTCAACTTTGGTGAAAATGGTCAATCCTTGATCGAATGACCAACCTATTGACCCAATTTGTCAACTTTTAACTAAAAAGTCATCTTTGTCCAAAATGGTTAATCCTTGACCCAATGACCAACCCATTGACCCAATAGATCAACTTTTGACCAAAAAGTCAATTCTCGCTTAAAATCACCAATTTCGACCTAATGACTCATCGACTTCAATAAAGTCACCTTTGACCAAAAACACGACTTTGCGTCAAAATGTTCAATCCTTTATCCAATGACCAACCTATTTACCCAATAAGTTAACTTTTGATCTAAAAAGTCAATTTTGGTCAAAATATCACTTCGACCTAATGACCAATTATTGACCTAGTAAGCAAATCTCTAACCAAAAAAGTTAACTTTGGTCAAAAAGGTCAAACCATGAGCCAATAACCAACCCATTGACCGAATAGGTCAAATGCTGACCAAAAAATTAGCTTTGGTCAAAATGATCAATCCAAGACCCAATGTCCAACCCATTGGCCTATAAGCTCAACTTTTGACCAAAAAGTCAATTTTAGGCAAAAATAGTCAATTTTTAAGTAATGACCAATTATTAACCTAAAAAGTCAATCTCTGACCAAAAAGTCAACTTCGGTCAAAATGTTAATCCTTGACCCAATAACAATCCCATGACCCAATAGGTCAACTTTTGACCAAAAAGTTAACTTTGGTCAAAATAGCCATTTTTGACCAAATGACCAACTCATTGACCCAATTGGTCAACTTATGATAAAAAAAGTCATCTTTGGTCAAAATGGCCAATTTTTGACCTAATGACCAACCCATTGACCAAAATGGTCAACTTTTAATTAAATAGTCATCTTTGGTCAAAATGGTCAATTCTTAACCCAATTACCAACTCATTAAACAAATAGGTCAACTTTTGACCAAAAAATCAACTTTGGTCAAAATTGTCAATTTCTGACCCAATGAACAGGCGTTTGACCCAATGGGTTAACTTTTGATAAAAAATTCAATTTTGCTCAAAATAGTCAATTTTTGACATAATGACCAATTATTGACCCAATAAGTCAATCTCTGACCAAAAAGTCAATTTTGGTAAAAAATGGTCAATCCTTGACCCAATGAAAAGCCAATTGACCCAATATGTCAACTATTGACTAAAAAGTTAACTTTTTGTCAAAATAGTCAGTTTTTGACCTAATGACCACCCATTGACCCAATAGGTCAACTTTTGACGAAAAGTAACACTTTGTCAAAACGGTCAATTTTCGACTTAATGACGAACCCATCGACCCGAGCGATCAACTTCGACCAAAAAAGTCATCTTCGATCAAAATGGTCAATTATTGACCCAATTACCAACTCGTTGACCAAATAGGTCAACTTTTCGACCAAAAAGTCAACTTTAGTCAAAATGGTTAATTTTTGAGTCAATGATCACACCCGTCAATCCGATGGAGTCAACTTTGACCAAAAATTCAATTTTGATCAAAATACTTAATTTTTTACTTAATGACCGATTATTGACCCAATAAGTCAATCTCTGACCAACAAGTCAACTTTGGTCGAAATGGTCATTCCTTGACCCAATGACAAACCCATTCACCCAATAAGTCAACTTTTGACCAAAAATCCAATTTCTGGTAAAAGTATTCAACTCTCGACCCAATGACAACCCATTGATCCAATAGGTCAACTTTTGACCAAAAAGTCAACTTTGGTCAAAATGGCATTTTTTTACCCAACGACCAACCTATTGACCCAATAGATCAACTTTTGACCTAAAAGTTATCTTGGATCAAGATGATCAGTTGTTGACCCAATTACCAAATCATTGACCAAGTAGGTCAGCATTTGACTAAAAAGTCATCGATGGTCAAAATTGTCAATTTCTGACCCAATCACCACCCCGTTGACCCAATGGGTCAACTTTTGACCAAAATTTTAATTATGGTAAAAATAATAAATTTTTTAATTTTTGACCTAATGACCAATAAATCCCCAATAAGTCAATCTCTGACCAAAAAATTAACTTTAATCAAAATGGTCAATCCTTGACCCAATGACCAACCCATTGACCCAATAGGTCAACTTTTGACAAAAAGGTCAATTTTGGACGAAATTGTCAATCTTTTATGCTATGACCAACCCATTGACCCAGTAGATCAACTTTTAACCAAAAAGTTAACTTTGGTCAAAATGTCAATCCTTGACACAATGACCGAGCCATTGACCTAATAAGTAAACTTTTGACCAAAAAGTTAATTTTGATCAAAACTGTACATTTTTGACCTAATGACCACCCCATTAACCACATAAGTCAACTTTTGACCAAAAAAGTCAAGTTTGGTTTAAATGGTCAATTTCTGACCTAATGAGCAACCGAGTAATCAAATAGGTCAACTTTTGACCAAAAAGTCAACTTTTATCAAAATGGCCAATTGTATATTAAATGACCAACCCATTCACCCAATAGATCAACTTTTGAGCAAAATGTTATCTTTGGCAAAAATGATCAATTCTTAAACTAATTACCAACTCATTGACTAAATAGTTCAAATTTTGACCAAAAAGTCAACTTTGGTCAAAATGGTCAATTTCTCACCTAATGACTACCTCGTTGACCTAAAGGTTCAAATTTTGACAAAAAATTTAATTTTGGTCAAAATAGTAAAATTTTAACATATTGACTAATTGTTGACCCAGTAAGCTAATCTCTGAGCAAAAAGTCAACTTTGGCCAAAATGATATATACTTTGCCCAATGACTAACCCACTGAACCAATAGGTCAACTTTTGACCAAAAAGTCAATTATGGTAAAAATATTCAACTTTTGACCTGATGACAACCCATTGACCCAATAGGTCAACTTTTGACCAAAAAGTCAAGTTTGGTCAAAATGGCATTTTTTTACTCGATGACCAACCCATTGACCCAAAAGATCAACTTTTGACCAAAAAGTTATCTTGGATCAAAATGATCAATTGTTCACCCAATTACCAACTCGTTGACCAAGTAGGTCATTATTTGATCAAAAAGTCATCGATGGTCAAAATTGTCAATTTATGACCCAATGACCACCCCGTTGACTCAATGGGTCAACATTTGACCAAAAATTTAATTTTTGTCAAAATAATAAATTTTAAAATTTTTTACCTAATGGCCAATTATCGACAAAATAAGTCAATCTCTGACCAAAAAATTAACTTTAATCAAAATGGTCAATCCTTGACCCAATGACCAACCCATTGACCCAAAAGGTCAACTTTTGACCAAAAAGTCAATTTTGTTCTAAATTGTTAATCTTTTACGCAACGACCACAACCTCATCGACCCAAGAGGCCAACTTTTCACCAAAAAGTTAACTCTCGTCAAAATGTCATTCCTCGACACAATGACTATGCTCATCGACTCCAACAGTGCAAACGTTCGACCAAAAAGTTAATTTTGGTCAAAATTGTCAATTTTCGACCTGACGACCACCCTATTAACCCCATAAGCCAACTTTTCACCAAAAAAGTCAAGTTTGGCTCAAATGGTCAATTTCTCGGTCCCAATGAGCAACCGATCAACGAAGCAGTCAACTTTTAACCAAAAAGTCAACTTTTCGTCAGCCTGCGCCAATTTTTTTACCTAATGACCAACCGATCGACCTGGGTCAGATCATCTGGCACCAAAAAGTCATCTCCTATGGCCGAAATGACCAAATTCTCGACCCATTTACTCAACTCATCGACCAAATAGCTCAAATTTCGACCAAAAAATCAACTTTTATCAAAATGGTCAATTTCTCTACCAAATGACCTCCCAAATAATCCCACGAAGTTAACTTTTGACCAAAAATTTAATTTTGGTTGCAAATTATTAACCTAACGACTAATTATCGACCCAATAAGTACTCCTCGCGCCCAAAAAGTCAAATCTGGGTCTTAATGGTCAATCCTCGACCCAATGACAAACCCATCGACCCAATCGTCAACTTTCACCAAAAAGTCAACTTGCTTAGAAATTTGCTGAATATTTCACCCAACGACCAACTCCACCGACATTAATAGATCTGATTTCGCAAAAAAAGATTTTTGTCAAAATAAATTTCCAATCCTCGACCCAATAACCAACTTCATCGACCCAAAAAGTTAACTCTTCGACTCAAAAGTCAAATTCGTACTAAATGCTCAATTTCGACACAATGACGAGAATGTCAACTTTTGGCTTGAAAATAGTCAATCTTGATCAAATGACTCAACCCATCGAATCTAATTCATTAACTTTTAACTAAAAGCCATCTCATTTTAAATGGCTAAGACTCGATCTAACGACCAACCCATTGACCTCATTAGATCAATCGCCAATTTAAAAAGTCAATTTCGTCAAAATCGTCAATTTTCTACCTACGACTCATTGATACCTAGATAGTCAACTTTCGACCAAAACACAACTTTACCAAAATGTTCATTCACCATCTAACCCATCGATCGACACCATCAGCCAATCTTTCGACCAAAAAGTCAATTTTGGTTAAAATAGTCTATTTTTGACCTAATGACCAATTTTTTACATTGTAAGCAAATCTCCAAACAAAAAAAGTTAATTTTGGTCAAAAAGGTCAAACCATGACCCAATAACCAACCCATCGAATCTAATAGTCAAATTTTTTTACAAAATCAACTTCGGTCAAAATGATCAATCCACAACCCAATGTCCAACCCATTGGCCTAGAAGGTTAACTTTTGACCAAAAAGTCAATTTTAGTCAAAATAGTCAATTTTTAAATTATTGACCAATTATTAACCCAAAAACTCAATCTCTGACCAAAAAGTCAACTTCGGTCAAAATGGTTAATCCTTGACCCAATGACAAACCCATTGACCCAATACAGTTAATTTTCGACAAAAGTCAACTTGGTCAAAGATAACTAATTTTGATCCAATGACAAACCCATCGATCTAATAGGTCAACTTTGACAAAAAAAGTAATCTTTAGTCAACATGGCCAATTTTCGATCTAATGGCTAACCCATTGATCCTAATAGATAACTTTGATTAAAAAGTCATCTTTGGTCAAAATGGTCAATTCTAACCCACCTACTAACTCATTAAACAAATATGTCAACTTTGACTAAAAAGTCAACTTTGGTCAAATGGTCGACACCTAATGAACACGCATCTAACGGGTTAATCCACCAAGAATTCAATTTGGGCAAAATACTCATTTTTCGACATAATGACCAATTATCGACTCTAATAAGTCAATCTCTGACCAAAAAGTCAACTTTAGTCAAAAATGGTCAATCCTTGACCCAATGACAAACACATTGACCCAATATGTCAACTTTTGACTAAAAAGTTATTTTGGGTCAAAATAGTCAATTTTTGACCTAATGACCACCCATTGACCCAATAGGTCAACTTTTGACCAAGAAGTTAACTTTAGTCAAAATAGTCAATTTTTGACCAAATGACCAACCCATTGACCCAATAGATCAACTTTTGACCAAAAAGCCATCTTCGGTCAAAATGGTCAATTTCTGACCCAATGACTACCTCGTTGACCTAATGGGTCAAATTTTGACAAAAAAATTAAATTTTGGTCAAAATAGTCAATTCCTGACATATTGAACAATTATTGACTCAGTAAGCCAATCTCTGACTAAAAGTCAACTTTAGCCAAAATGGTCTATTCTTGGCCCAATGACCAACCCATTGACTCAATAGGTCCAATTTTGACCAAAAAGTCAACGTTGGTCAAAATATGGTCAATCCAAGACCCAATGTCAAACCCTTTGACCCAATAGGTCAACTTTAAATTAAATAGTCAATTTTGGTTAGAGTAGTAAATTTTTGAATTAATGGCCAATTAATGACTGAATAAGTCAATCTCTGACCACAAAGTCTACTTTGGTCAAAATGGTCAAACCTAGACCCAATGACAAACCCTTTGACCCAATAGGTCAACTTTTGACGAAGTCAATTTTGGTCAAAATTAGCAATTTTTAACTTAATAACCACCCATTGAGCCAGCAGGTCAACTTTTAACCAAAAAGTCAACTTTGGTCAAAATGGTCAATTTCTGACCCAATGACCGCCCCATTGATATAATGAGTTAACCTTTAAACAAATATTCAATTTTGGTAAAATTTGTCAATTTTTGAATTAATGACTAATATTATTCCAATAATTCAATCTCTGACCAAAAAGTCAACTTTGGTCAAAATGGTCAATCTTTGACCCAATGACAAACCCATTAACCCAATAGGTCAACATTAGACCAAAAAGACAATTTTGGTCAAAATAGTCAATTTTTGACCAAATGACCATCCATTAACCCAATAGGTCAACTATTGACCAAAATGTCAACTTTTGTCAAAATGGTCTAATTTTTACGCAATAGATCAACTTTTGACCAAAAAGTCATCTTTGGTCAAAATGGTAAATTCTTTGCCCAATTACCAACTCATTGACCAAATAGGTCAACTTTTGACCAAAAAGTCAACTTTGATTAAAATGGTTAATTTCTGACCCAATGACCACCCGTTAACCTAAAGGGTCAACTTTTGACAAAAAATTTAGTTTCCGTTAAAATAATCAACTTTTGACCGAATGACCAATTATTGACCCAATAAGTTAATCTCTGACCAAAAAGTAAACTTTGGTCAAAATGGTCATTCCATGACCCAATGACAAACTAATTAACCCAATAGGTCAACTTTTGACCAAAAAGTCAATTTTTGTCAAAATATTCAATTTTTGACCTAATGACCACCCATTGACAAAATAGGTTAACTTTTGACCAAATAGGTCAACTTTTGACCAAAATGTTAACTTTGGACATAATGGTTAATTGTTGACCCAATGACCAACCTTTTGACCCAATAAACCAACTTCTGACCAAAAATTCATCTTCGGTCAAAATGGTTAATTCTTGACCCAATTACCAACATATTGACTAAATATGTCAGCTTTTGACCAAAAAGTCAACTTTGGTCAAAATGGTCAACTTCTGACCCAATGACCACCTCGTTCACCCAATGGGTCAACTTTTGACAAAAAAATTAATTTTGGTCAAAATTATCAATTTTTGACATAATCAATTGTTGACCCATTAAGTCAATCTCTGACCAAAAAGTCAACTTTGGTCAAAATGGTCAATCCTTGACCCAATGACCAACCCATTGACTAAATATGTCAACTTTTGACCAAAAAGTTAACTTAGGTCAAAATGGTCAATTTTTGACACAATGACCAACCCAATGACCCAAAAGATTAACTTTTGATCAAAAAGTCATCTTCGGTCAAAATGATCAATTCTTGGCCCAATCATCAACTCATTAACCAAATAGGTCAACTTTTGACCAAAAAGTTAACTTTGGTCAAACGGTCAATTTCTGACCCAATGACCACCCCGTTGACCCAATGGGTCAACTTTTGACAAAAAATTAATTTTGGTCAAAAGAATCAATTTTTGACCTAATGACCAATTATTAACCCAACAAGTCAATCACTGACCAAAAAGTCAACTTTGGTCAAAATGGTCAATCCTTGACCCAATGACCAACCCATTGACCGAATAGATCAACTTTTGACCAAAAAATTAACTTTCTTCTAAATGGTCAATCCTTGACCCAATGACCAACCCATTGACCCAATCGGTCAACTTTTGACCAAAAAGTTATGTTTGGTCAAAATATTAAATTTTTGACCTAATGACAAATTATTGACCAGTATATCAATCTCTGACCAAAAAGTCAACTTTGTTTAAAATGGTTAATTATTTACCCAATGACAAACCCTTTGATCAAATAGTGAACTTTTGACAAAGAAGTCAACTTTAGTCAAAACGGCCAATCTATGAGCCAATGACCAACTCATTGACCCAATAGGTCAACTTTTGACCAAAAAGTCAACTTTGGTCAAAATGGTCAATTTCTGACCCAATGACCACCCTTTTGATCCAACGAGTTAACTTTTAACCAAAAATTCAATTTTTGTCAAAATAGTCAATTTTTAAATTAATGACCAATTATTGACCAAATAAATCAATCTCTGACCAAAAAGTCAACTTTGGTCAAAATGGTCAATCCTTGACCCAATAGGTCAACATTTGACCAAAATGTCGATTTTAATCAAAATAATCAATTTTTGACCGAATGACCACCCATTAACCCAATAGATCAACTTTTGACAAAAAAGTCATCTTTGGCCAAAATGGTCAATTCTTGACCCAATTACCAACGCATTGACCAAATAGGTCAACTTTTGACCAAAAAGTCAACTTTGGTCAAAATGGTCAATTTCTGACCATATGACCACCCCTTTAACACAATGGGCCAACTTTTGACAAAAATTTAGTTTTGGATAAAATAATCAAATTTTGAGCTAAAGACCAATTATTGACCCAATAAGTCAATCTCTGACCAAAAGGTCAACTTTGGTGAAAATGGTCAATCCTTGATCCAATGACCAACCCATTGACCCAATAGGTCAACTTTTAACGAAAAAGACATCTTTGATCAAAAAGGTCATTCTTTGACCCAATGACCAACCATTGACCCAATATATCAACTTTTGACCAAAAAATTAATTTCGATCAAATTAGTCAATTTTTGAATTAATGACCAATTATTGACCCAGTAAGCCAATCTCTGTCCTAAAAGTCAACTTTGGTCAAAAAGGCCTGTCCTTGAGCCAATGACTAACCCACTGACCCAATAGGTCAACTTTTGACATAAAGGTTAACTTCGGTCAAAATGACCAATCATCTAATCCAAATGACCTACACCCATTCGCCTAACAGTCAACTTTCGACAAAAAGTCAATTTTGGTCAAAATAGTCAATTATCGAATTAATGACCAATTATCGACCCAATAAGTCAAACTTTGACCAAAAAGTCAACTTCGTCAAAATGGTCAATCCTTGGCCCAATGACAAACACATTGACCCAATAGGTCAACTTTCGACCGAAAAGTCAATTTTGGTCAAAATAGTCAATTTTTGACCTAATAACCACCTCTGACCCAATAGGTCAACTTTTGGCAAAAAAGTCAACTTTGGTCAAAATGGTCAATTTTTGACCGAATGACCAACCCATTGACCCAACAGACCAACTTTTGACCAAAAAGTCTTCTTTGGTCAATATGGTTAATTCTTGTCCCAATTACCAACTCATTGACAAAATAAGTCAACTATTGACCAAAAAGTCAACTTTCGTTATAATGGTCAATTTCTAACCCAATGAACATCTCGTTGACCTAATGTGTCAACTTTTGACATAAAATTTATTTTGGTCAAAATAATCAATTTTTTACATAATCAATTATTGACCCAATAAGTCAATCTCTGACCAAAAAGTAAACTTTGGTCAAAATGGTCAATCCTTGACCCAATGACCAACCCATTGACCCAATAGGCTAACTTTTCACAAAAAAGTCAACTTTGGTCAAAATGGTAAATCCTTAACACAATGACCAAACCATTGACACAATAGGTCAACTTTAGATAAAAAATGAATTTTGGTCAAAATAGTCAATTTTTACCTAATGGCTAATTATTGACCCAGTAAGCTAATCTCTGACCAAAAAGTCAACTTTAGTCAAAATGGTCTATCCTTGACCCACTGACCAACCCATTGACCTAAAAGATTAAATTTTGACCAAACGGTCAATTTTTGTCAAAATGATCAAACACTGACCCAATGACCAACCCATTGGCCTAATAGACCAACTTTTGACAAAAAAGTCAATTTTGGTCAAAATAGTCAATTTTTGAATTAATGACGAATTATTGACCCAATAAGCAATCTTTGGCCACAAAGTCAACTTTGGTCAAAATGGTCGAATCCTAGATCTCGATGACAAACCCATCAATCCAATAGGTCAACTTTCGACCAATAAGTCAATTTCGGTCAAAATACTCAATTTTCAAATTAATGACTCACCCATCAATCCGATAGTGACAACTTTTGACCAAAAAGTTAACTTTGGTCATAATGGTCAATTTTTGACCCAATGACCAACCCATTGACCCAATAGGTCAACTTTTGACCAAATAGTCATCTTTTGTTAAAATGGTCTATTCCTGACCAAATTACCAACTCAATGACCAATTAGGTCAACTTTTAACCAGTAAATCAATTCTGGTCAAAATGGTCAATTTCTAACCCAATGACCCCCCCGCTGACCCAATGGGTTAACCTTTGACCAAAAATTAAATTTTGGTCAAAATAATCAATTGTTTAAATAATGACCAATTATTGACCCAATAATTCAATCTCTGACAAAAAGTTAACTTTTGACCCAATGACAAGCCCATTGACCCAATATGTCAACTTTTGACCAAAAAGTCAATTTTGGTCAAAATAGTCAATTTCGACGTAATGACCAATTCATCGATCCAATTGGTCAACTTTCGACCAAAAAGTTAACTTTGGTCAAAATAGTCATTTTGACCTAATGACTAACCCATCGAATCTAATATATCAACTTTCGACTAAAAGTCTATCTTCGATCTAAAATGGATAACTTTTGACCCAATTACCAACACATTGACCAAATAGGTCGACTTTTGACTAAAAAGTCAACTTTGGTAAAAATGGTTCATTTTTGAACCAGTGACCAACCCGTTGACCCAATAGGTTAAATTTTGACCAAAAATTCAATTTTTGTCAAAATTCGTTAACTTTTTTACCTAATGACCAATTATTGACCCAATAAGTTAATTTGTGACAAAAAAATCAACTTTGGTCAAAATGGTCAATCATTGACCCAATGACAAACTCATTGACCCAACAGGTCAACTTTTGACCAAAAGTCAATTTTGGTCAAAATAGTCAATTTTCGACTTAATGACCACTCATTTGCCCAATAGGTCATCTTTTGACCAAATAGTCAATTTTTGACCTAATGACCAATTATAGACCCATTAAGCCAATCTCTGACCAAAAAGTCAACTTTGGTCAAAATGATCAATCCTTGGCCCAATGACTAACCCATATACCCAATAGGTCAACTTTTGACAAAAAAAGTCATCTTTGGTCAAAATGCTCAATTCTTGACCCAATGACCACCCCATAAACCCTATAGGTCAACTTTTTCCTAAAAAGACAAATTTGGTCAAAATAGTCAATTTTTGACCAAATGACCGACCATTAACCCAATAGGTCAACTTTTGACCAAAAAGTTAACTTTGATCAAAATGGTCAATTTCTGACTCAATGACCCTCCCGTTGACCCAATGGGTTAACTTTTGACAAAAAATTTAATTTCGGTTAAAATATTTAATTTTTTACTAAATGACCAATTATTAACCCAATAAGTCAATCTCTGACCAAAAAGTCAACTTTGGTCAAAATGGTCAATCCTTGACCCAATGACCAACCCATTGACCCAATAGGTCAACTTTTGACCAAAAAAGTCATCTTTGTTCAAAATGGTCAATTCTTGACCTAATTACTAACTCAATGACCAAATAGGTCAACTTTTGACGAAAAAGTCAACTTTGGTCAAAATGGTTCATTTTTGAATTAATGACCAATTATTAACCCAATAAGTTAATCTCTAACCAAAAAGTCTACTTTGGTAAAAATGGTCAATCCTTGACCCAATGACCAACCCATTAGCTTAAAAGGTCAACTTTTGACCAAAATGTCAATTCTTGACCAAATTACCAACTCATTGACGAAATGGCTCAACTTTTGACAAAAAAGTCAACTTTGGTCAAAATGGTCAATTTCTAACCTAATGACCACCCCGTTCACTCGGATAAGTTAACTTGTCACCAAAATTTAACTTTGGTCAAAATAGACAATTTTTGACCAAATGACCCAATAAGTTAATCTCTGTCCAAAAAGTCAACTTTGGCCAAAATGGTCAATTGTTGACCTAATGACCAACTCATTGACCCAAAAGGTCAACTTTTTACGAAAAAGTTAATTTTGGTCAAAATGGTCAATTATTGACCAAATTACCAACTCATTGACCAAATGAGTCAAATTTTGACCAAAAAGTTAACTTTGGTCAAAATGGTCAATTTCTAACCCAATGACCACCCCGTTCACCCGATGGGTTCACTTTTGACCAAAAATTCAACTTTGGTTAAAATAGTCAATTTTTGACCTAATGACCAATTTTTGACCCAATAAGTTAATCTCTGACCAAAAAGTCAACTTTGGTCAAAATGGTCAATCCTTAACCCAATGACAAACCCATTGACCCAATAGGTCAACTTTGGACCAAAAAGTCAATTTTGATCAAAAAAGTTAATTTTTTACCTAAAGACCACCCATTGATCCAATAGGCTAACTTTTGACTAAAAAGTAAATTGCTTACCTAATGACCAACCCATTGACCCAATAGATCAACTTTCAACCAACAACTCATCTTCTGTCAAAATGGTCAATTCTTGACCCAATTACCAACTCATTGACTAAAATGATGATTTTCTGACCCAATCACCTCCCCGTTGGACCCAATACGTCAACTTTTGATCAAAAATTTAATTTTTGCCAAAATAATTAATTTTTAACCTAATTACCAATTATTGACCCAATAAGTCAATCTCTGACCAAGAAGTCAACTTTGGTCAAAATGGTCAATCCTTGACCCAAGGTCAAACCCATTGACCTTGTAGGTCAATGTTTGACCAAAAAGTCAACTTCGGTCAAAATGGTCAATCCTTGACCTAATGACCAACCCATTGACTCAAAAGGTCAACATTTCACCAAAAAGTCAATTTTGGTCATAAAAGTCAATTTTTGACCTGATGACCAATTATTGACCAAGTAAGCCAATCTCTGACCAAAAAATCTACTTTGGTCAAAATGGTCAATTCGTGAACCAATGACCAACCCAGTGGCCTAATCGGTCAACTTTTGACCAAAGAGTCAATTTTGGTCAAAGGAGTCAATTTTTGAATTAATGATCAATTATTGACCCAATATGTCAATCTCTGATTAAAAAGTCAAGTTTAACCCAATGACAAACCCATTGACATAGTAGGTCAACTTTTGGTCAAAAAGTTAATTTGGGTCAAAATAGTCAATTTTTTAACCAAATGACCACCCATTGCCCAATAGTCAAGTTTTGAACAAAAAGTCAACTTTGACCCAAAAGTCAATTTTTGAACCAATGACCAACCCATTTACCCAATAGGTCAACGATTGACCAAAAAAGTCATATTTGGTAAAAATGGCCAATTCTTGTCCAATTACAAACTCATTGACCAAATATATCAACTTTTGACTTAAAAGTCAACTATAGTCAAAATGGTCAATTTCTGACCCAATGACCACTCCGTTCACCTAATGGCATAACTTTTGACCAAAAATTGATTATTTCAACAAAAAATTCTATTTTCATCCAAATAGTCAATTTTTGACCTAATGATCAATTATTGATCTAATAAGTTAATCTCTGACCAAAAAGTTAACTTTGGCCAAAATGATCAACCCATTTACTAAATAGGTCAACTTTTAACCAAAAAGTCGACTTTGGTCAAAATGGTCAATTTTTGAATTAATGAACAATTATTAACCCAATAAGTCAATCTATAACCAAAAAGTCTACTTTGCTAAAAATGGTCAATCCTTGACCCAATGACCAAACCATTGGCCTAATAGGTCAACTTTTGACCAAAAAGTCAATTTTGGTCAAAATCATCAATTTTTGAGTTAAAGATCAATTATTGACCCAATAAATCAATCTCTGACGACAAAGTCAACTTTGGTCAAAATGGTCAATCCTTGACCCAATGACAAACCCATTGACCCAATCGGTCAACTTTTGACAAATAGTCAATTTTAGTCAAAATAATCAATTGTTGACTTAATGACCACCCATGACCCAATATGTTAACTTTTGACCAAAAAGTCAACTTCGATCAAAATGGTCAATTTCTGACCCAACGACCAACCCATCGACACTAATAGTCAACTTTCGACTAAAAAGTCATCTTTGGTCAAAATGGTTAATCTTCGACCAAATTACCAACTCATCGACAAAATGAGTCAACTTTCGACCAAAGTCAACTTTCGTCGAAATGGTTAATTTCTAACCCAATGACCACCTCGCTCAATCTCGATAGGTTAACTTTTCGACCAAAAATTCAACTTTGTCAAAATATCAATTTCGATCTAATGACCAGTTATCGACTCAATAAGTTAATATCTGACCAAAAAGTCAACTTTGGTCTAAATGGTCAATACTAGACCCAATGACAAACCTATTAACCCAATAGGTCAACTTTTGACCAAAAAGTCAAATTTGATCAAAATAGTCATTTTTTTACCACCCATGGATCCGATAGGCCAACTTTTAACCAAAAGTCAACTTTGGTCAAAATTAACCATTTTGACCCAATGACCAACCCATTTACCCAATATATCAACTTTTAACCAAAAAGTCATCTTCGGTCAAAATGGTCAATACTTGACCCAATTACCAACTCATTGACCAAATAGGTTAACTTTTGACCAAAAAGTCAATTTTTGTCAAATAGTCAATTTTTGACTAAATGACCACCCTTTGACCCAATAGGTCAACTTTTGACTAAAAATTCAATTTAGGCAAAATAATCAATTTTTTACCTAATGACCAATTATTAACCCAATAAGTCAATCACTGACCAAAAAGTCAACTTTGGTCAAAATGGTCAATCCTTGACCCAATGACCAACCCATTGACCCAATAGGTCAACTTTTCACCAAAAAGTCAATTTTCGGTCAAAATGATCAATCCTTGATCTAATGACCGACCCAGCAGATTAACAGTCAACTTTTGACTAAAAAGTCAATTTTGGTCAAGTAATTAATTTTTAAATTAATGACCAATTATCAATCCAATAAGTCAATTTCTGATTAAAAAGTTAACTTTGGTCAAAATTGTCAATCCTAGACCCAATGACAATTCCATAGAGTAAATACATCAAATTTTGACCAAAAAGTTAATTTGGGTCAAAATAGTCAATTTTTGACCAAATGACCACCTACTGACCCAATAGTCAAGTTTGAGCAAAAAGTCAACTTTGGTTAAAATGGTCAATTTTCGAACCAATGATCAACCCGTTGACCCAATAGGTCAACGTTTGACCAAAAAAGTCATATTTGGTCAAAATGCTCAATTCTTGACCAATTACTAACTCATTGACAAAATAACTCAACTTTTGACCAAAAAGTCAACTGATAATGGTCAAACATCGACTCAACGTTAACTTATCAAGAATTGACTCATTTTCAACTAAAAATTCTATTTTTGTCCAAATAGATCAATTTTCAATCTAATGATCAATTATTGATCCAATGAATTCAATCTTTTACTCAAAAAGTAAACCTTTAGTCAAATGAGTCAATCTTCAATCTGAATCGACAAAACCATTGACCAAATAAATCAACTTTTAGCCAAAAAGTTAACTTTGGTAAAAATGGACAATTTTTGAATTAATGACCAATTATTAACCCAATAAGTCAATCTCTAACCAAAAAGTCTACTTTGGTAAAAATGGTTAATCCTTAACCCAATGACCAACCAACCCATTGGCCTAATTGGTCAACGTTTGACCAAAAAGTCAACTTTGGTCAAAATGGATAATTTTTGAATTAATGACCAATTATTAACCCAATAAGTCAATCTCTGACCACAAAGTCAACTTTGGTTAAAATGGTCAATCCTAGACCCAATGACAAACCCATTGACTCAATCGGTCAACTTTTGACCAAATAGTCTATTTTGGTCAAAATAATCAATTGTTGACTTAATGACCACCCCGTTGACCCAATATGTCAACTTTTGACCAAAAAGTCAACTTTGGTCAAAATGGACAATTTTTTACTCAATGACCAACCAATTGACGCAACAGGTCAACCAATTGACCCAACAGGTCAACTTTTGATCAAAAAGTCATCTTTGGTCAAAATGGCCAATTCTTGACCAAATTACCAACTCATTGACGAAATGGGTCAACTTTTAACCAAAAAGTCAACTTTGGTCGAAATGGTCAATTTCTAACCCAATGACCACCCCGTTCACCCGATGGGTTAACTTTTGACAAAAAATTCAACTTTGGTCAAAATTGTCAATTTTTGACATAATGAACAATTATTGACCCAATAAGTTCATCTCTGACCGAAAAGTCAACTTTGGTCAAAATGGTCAATCCTTGACCCAATGAAAAACCCGTTGACCTAATAGGTCAACTTTTGACCAAAAAGTCAGTTTTGATCAAAATAGTCAATTTTTTCCCTAATGATCACCCATTGATCCAATAGGCCAACTTTTGACCAAAAAGTCAACTTTGGTAAAGATGGTCAATTTTTGACCCAATGACCAACCCATTGACACAATAAATCAACTTTTAACCAAACAGTCATCTTCAGTCAAAATGGTCAATACTTGACCCAATTACCAACTCATTGACCAAACAGGTTATCTTTTGACCAAAAATTCAACTTTTGTTTTAATGGTCAATTTTTGACCCAATCACCACCCTGTTGACCTAATAGGTCAACTTTTGACCAAACATTTAATTTTTGTCAAAATAATTAATTTTTAACATAATGACCAATTATTGACCTAATAAGTCAATCTCTGACCAAAAAGTCAACTTTGGTCAAAATGGTCAATACTTGACCCAATGACCAATCCATTGACCTAATAGGTCAACTTTTGACCAAAAAGATAACTTCGGTCAAAATGGCCAATCCTTGCCCCAATGAACAACCTATTGACCGAAAAGGTCAACATTTGAGCAAAAAGTCAATTTTGGTCAAAATAGTCAATTCTTGACCTGATGACCAATTATTGACCTAGTAAGCTAATCCCTAACCAAAAAGTCAACTTTGGTCAAAATGGTCAATCCATCACCCAATCACCAACCCATTAACCCAATAGGTCAACTTTTGACTAAAAAATCAACTTTAGTCAAGATGATCAATCCTTGACCCAATGACCAACCCAGTGGCCTAATAAGTCAACTTTAGACCAAAAAGTTAATTTTGGTCAAAGTAATAAATTTTTGAATTAATAACCAATTATGAACCCAATAAGTCAATCTCTGATTAAGTCGACTTTGGTCAAAATGGTCAATCCTTGACCCAATGACAAACCCTTTGACCTAATAGGTCAACTTTTGACCAAAAAGTTAATCTGGATCAAAATAGTCAATTTTTGACCAAATGATCACCCATTGACCCAATAAGTCAAATTTTGACCAAAAAGTCAACTTTTGTTAAAATGGACAATTTTTGACCCAATGACCAACCCATTGACCCATTAGGTCAACGTTCGACTAAAAAAGTCATATTTTGTCAAAATGGTTATTTCTTTACCTAATTACCAACTCATTGACCAAATAGGTCCAGTTTTGACCAAAAAGTCAACATAGGTTAAAAAGGTCAATTTCTGACCCAACGACCATCCCATTTACCCAATGGGTTAACTTTTGACAAAAAATTCAATTCTGGTTAAAATAAGTCAACTTTTGACCAAAAAGTCATCTTTGGTCAAAATGGTCAATTTCTGACCTAATGACACTCCTGTTAAGCCAATGGGTTAGCTTTTGACCAAAAATTTGATTTTGGTCAAAATAGACAATTTTTGACCTAATGATCAATTTTTGACCCAATAAGTCAATCTCTGACCAAAAAGTCAACTTTGACCAAAATGGTCAATACTTGACCCAATGACAAACCCATTGACCCAACAGGTTAGCTTTTGACCAAAAAGTCAATTTTTGCCAAATAGTCAAATTTTGACTTAATGACCTCCCATTAACCCAATAAGTCAACTTCTAACCAAAAAGTCAATTTTAGCCAAAATAGTCAATTTTTGACCTAATGACCAATTATTGACCCAGTAAGCCAATCTCTGACCAAAAAGTGAACTTTGGTCAAAATTGTCAATCATTGACCCAATGACCACCCCATTGACCCAATAGGTCAACGTTTGAATTCAAAAAATCATCTTTTGTCAAAATGGTCAATTCTTGACCGAATTACCAACTCATTGACCAAATTGATCAACTTTTGATCAAAAAGTTAACTTTGGTCAAAATGGTCAATTTTTGAATTAATGACCAATTATTAACCCAATAAGTCAATCTCTAACCAAAAAGTCAACTTTGGTAAAAATGGTCATTCCTTGACCCAATGACCAACCCATTGGCCTAATAGGTCAACTTTTGACCAAAAAGTCAATTTTGGTCAAAATAGCCAATTTTTGAATTAATGACCAATTATTGAACCTAATAAGTCAATCTTCGACCACAATCAATTTTGGTCAAAATAATCAATTTTGAATTAATGACCAATTATTGACCCAATAAGTCAATCTCTGACCACAGTCAACTTTGGTCAAATTGGTCAATCCTAGACCCAATAGCAAACCAATTGACCCAATAGGTCAACTTTTGACCAAATAGAATATTTTGGTCAAAATAATCAATTTTTGACTTAATGACCACCTATTGACCCGATATGTCAACTTTTGACCAAAAAGTCAACTTTGGGTTAAATGGTCAATTTTTGACCCAATGACCAACTCATTGACCCGATAGGTCAACTTTTTAGCACAAAATCATCTTTGGTCAAAATGGCCAATTCTTGACCAAATTACCAACTCGTTAACCAAATGGGTCAACTTTTAACCAAAAAGTCAACTTTGGTCAAAATGGTCAATTTCTAACACAATGACCACCCCGTTGACCCGATGTGTTAACTTTGGACAAAAATTTAACTTTGGTAAAAAAAGTCAATTTTTGACCTATTGACCAATTATTGACCCAATAAGTTAATCTCTGACCATAAAGTTAACTTTGGTCAAAATGGTCAATCCTTGACCCAATGACAAACCCATTAACCCAATAGGCCAACTTTTGACCAAAAAGTCAATTTTGGTCAAAATGGTAAATTTTTTACCCAAAGACCAACCCATTGACCTAATAGGCCAACTTTAGACCAAAAAGTCATCTTCGATCAAACTAGTCAATTCTTGACCCATTTACCAACTCATTGACTAAATAGGTCAACTTTTGACCAAAAAGTCACCTTTTGCCAAAAGGGTCAATTTCTTACCCAATTACCATCCCGTTGACCCAATAGTTTAACTTTTGACCAAAAATTTAATTTTATTCAAAATAATTAATTTTTGACCTAATGACCAATTATTGACCCAATAAGTCAACCTCTAACCAGAAAGTTAACTTTGGTCAATATGGTTAATCATTGACCCAATGACAAACTCATTGACCCAATAGGTCAACTTTTGACTAAAAAGTCAATTTTGGTCAAAATGGTCAATTTTTGACCAAATAACCAATTATTGACCCAGTAAGCTAATCTCTGACCAAAAAGTCAACTTTAGTCAAAATGGTCAATCCGTGACTGAATGACCAACCCATTATCCCAATAGGTCAACTTTTGACCAAAAAGTCAACTTTGGTCAAAATGATCAATCCTTAACCCGATGACCAACTCAGTGGCCTAATAGGTCAAATTTTGACAAAAAAGTCAATTTTGGTCAACATAGTAAAATTTTGAATTAATGACCAATTATTGACACAATAAATCAATCTCTGATTAAAAAGTCAACTTTGGTCAAAATGGTCAATCCTTGACCCAATGACAAACCCATTGACCTAATATGATAACTTTTGACCAAAAAGTAAATTTGGGTCAAAATAGTCAAGTTTTGATCAAATGACCTCCCATTGACCCAATAGGTCAAGTTTTGACCAAAAAGTCAACTTTCGTTAGAATGATCAATTTTTGAACCAATGACCAACCCGTTGACCCAATAGGTCAACGTTTGACTAAAAAAGTCATATTTTGTCAAAATGGTCAATTCTTGGCCCAATTACCAACTCATTGGCCCAATTATCTTTTAACTAAAAAGTCAACTTTCGTCAAAATGGTCAATTTCTGACCCAATGGCCACTCCGTTGACCCAATGGGTTAACTTTTGACCAAAAATTGACTATTTCAACCAAAAACTCTATTTTGGTCCAAATAGTTAAAATTTGACCTAATAACAAATTATTGACCTAAAAAGTCAATCTTTGACCAAAAAGTCAACTTTGGTCAAAATGGTCAATCCTTGACCCAATGACAATCCCATTGACCTAATAGGTCAACTTTTGACTAAAAACTCAATTTTGGTCAAAATACTCAATTTTTGACCTAATGGCCACCCATTAACCCAATAGTTCAACTTTTGACCAAAAAGTTAACAATGATAAAATGGTCAATTTTTGACCCAATGACCAACACATTGACCTAATAGATCAACTTCTGACCAAAAAGTCATCTTCGGTCAAAATGGTCAATCCTTAACCCAATTACCAACTCATTGACCAAATATGTCAACTTTTGACCAAAACGTCAATTTTGGTCAAAATGGTCAATTTTTTACCTAATGACCACCCTGTTGACCCAATGAGTCAACTTTTGACAAAAAATTTAAATTTTATTAAAATGGTCAATCCTTGACCCAATAGGTCAATATTTGACCAAAAAGTCAACTTTGGCCAAAATGGTCAATCCTTGATCCAATGACCAACCCATTGACCCAATAGATCAACTTTTGACCAAAAACTCAATTTTGGTCAAAATAATCAATTTTTGACTTAATGGTGAATTATTGACTCAGTAAGCTAATATCTGACCCAAAAGTCAACTTTGGTCAAAATTGTCAAATCTTAACCCAATGACCTACCCATTGACCCAATAGGTCAAGTTTTGACCAAAAAGTTAACTTTGGTCAAAATGATTAATCCTTGACCCAATGACCAACCCAATGGCCTAATATGTCAACTTTTGAGAAAAAAGTCTATTTTGGTCAAAATAGTTAATTTTTGAATTAATGGCTAATTATTTAACAATAAGTCAATCTCTGACCAAAAAGTAAATTTTGGTCACAATGGTCAATCCTTGACCCAATGACAAACTCATTGACCCAATATGTCAACTTTTATTTTTCGTCAAAATAGTCAATTTTGGACCTAATGACCACCCATTGACCCAATAGGTCAACTATTGACCAAAAAGTTAACTTTGGTCAAATTGCTCAATTTTTGATCTAATGACCAACCCATTGACTTAATATATCAACTTTTGACCAAAAAGTTATCTTGCGGTCAAAATGGACAATTTTTGACCCAATTACCAACTCATTGACCAAATAAGTCAACTTTTGACCAAAAAGATAAATTTGGTCAAAATGGTCCATTTCTGACCTAGTCACCACCTCGTTCACCCAATATGTTAACTTATGACCAAAAATTTAATTTTGGTCAAAATAATCACTTTTTGACATAATGACCAATTATTGACCCAACAAGTCAAACTCTGACCAAATAGTCAACTTTGGTCAAAATGTTCAATCCTTGACCCAATGAAAACCCTTTGACCCAATAGGTCAACTTTGGACCAAAAAATCAATTTTGCTCAAAATGATTAATTTTGACCTAATGACGAATTATTGACCCAATAGGTCAATCTCCGACCAAAAAGTCAACTTTGGTCAAAATTGTCAAATCTTGACCCAATGACCTACCCATTGACCTAATAGGTCAGCTTTTGACCAAAAAGTTAACTTTGGTCAAAATGATCAATCCTTGACCAAATGACCAACCCATTGGCCTAATAAGTCAACTTTTAAGTTAAAAGTTTATTTTGGTCAATATAGTTAATTTTTGAATTAATGACTAATTATTCAACAATAAGTCAATCTCTGACCAAAAAGTAAATTTTGGTCAAAATGGTCAATCCTTAGCCCAATGACAAACCCATTGACCCAATATGTCAACTTTTGACCAAAAAATCAATTTTGGTCAAAATAATCCATTTTGGACCTAATGATCACCCATTGACCTAATAGGTCAACTTTTGACCAAAAAGTCAACTTTAGTCAAATTGCTCAAATTTTGACCTAATGACCAACCCATTGACCCAATATATCAACTTTTGACCAAAAAGTTATCTTCGGTCAAAATGGATAATTTTTTACCCAATTACCAACTCATTGACCAAATAAGTCAACTTTTAACCAAAAAGTCAACTTTGGACAAAATGGTCCATTTCTGACCTAATGACCGCCCCATTGACCAAATAGGTTAACTTTTGACCAAAAATTTAATTTTGGTCAAAATAATCACTTTTTGACATAATGACCAATTATTGACCCAACAAGTCAAACTCTGACCAAAAAGTCAACTTTGGTCAAAATGTTCAATCCTTGACCCAATGAAAAACCCATTGACCCATAAGTCAACTTTGGACCAAAAAAGTCAATTTTGCTCAAAATAGTCAATTTTCGACTACTAATGCCACTCATTGATATGTAAATTTTTGACCAAAACGTCAACTTTGGTCAAAATAGTCAATTTTTTACCCAATGACCAACCCATTGACAAAATATATTAACTTTTGACCAAAAGTCATCTTCGATCAAAATGGTCAATTCTTGACCCAATTACCAACTGATTGACCAAATAGGTCAACGTTTTACCAAGAAACTCAACTTTGGTCAAAATGGTCAATTTTAGACCCAATGACCACCCTGTTGACCCAATAGTTCTTCTGCTTCTAGGATAAAATCTCTTGCTTGTGCCTCGTAAAAAGAACTAGAAAGTTGGTGAATCATAACCCTGATGATATTGACATAACATTCTGAATGGTTCTTCTATCTATATATAGCATGATTGGATTGATTAAATCAAAATAACAATAATAAATAGAATTAAACAACCGTACAGGCATCTTTTGTACATCGCATACGGCTCTGCAATGGATTTTTTTTTTGATATAGAATTTCTTTTATCGAAAAGAATAAATAGAACCTATATGATCCAAATCATTAAATGATCCATTTACAACCTTTCCTTTCATAGTAGTTAAAAAGATACTATGATGGTTCTGTTGCATTATATATTTATCTCGTCTGTGGTTTAGCAATCCCAAAGTTTCTTTTTAATAAGATTTAAGAAGGAAAAAATAAATCATTTCATTTTTTTTATTTTTTCCTATTATAATAATGGTTTGTGACTTCTGTTGTGACAAATGATTTAAGAATAATGGTTTTTGAACAAAAGTTTAATTTTTGTCAAAACAATTAATTTTTGACCTAATGACTAATTATTGACCCAAGAAGTCAACCACTGACTAAAAAGTTAACTTTGGTCAAAATGGTCAATCCTTGACCCAATGACCAACCCATTGACGCAATAGGTCAACTTTTGATCAAAAAGTCAACTTTGGTCGATATGGTCAATCCTTGACCTAATGACCAACCCATTGACCCAATAGGTCAACTTTTGACCAAAAAGTCAATTTTGGTTAAAATAGTCAATTTTTTACCTAATGACCAATTATTAACCAAGCAAGACAATCTTTGACCAAAAAGTCAACTTTGGTCAAAATGGTTGATCTTTAACTCAATGACAAACCTATTGACCTAATAGATTTACTTTTGAACTTTGGTCGAAATGATCAATTTCTGATGCAGTGACCAACCCATTGACCAAATAGGTCAACTTTTGACCAAAAAGTCAACTTTGGTCAAAATGGTCAAACCTTGACCCAATGACCAACCCATTGACACAATAGGTCAACTTTTGACCAAAAAGTCAATTTTGGTTAAAAAATTAAATTTTGACCTAATGACTACCCATTGACCAAATAGGTCAACTTTTGACCAAAAAGTCAACTTTGGTCGAAATGGTGAATTTTTAACCCACTAACCAACCCATTGACCCAATAAGTCAACGTTTGACCAAAAAGTCAAATTTGGTCAAAATGGTCAATTCTTCACCCAATGAGCAACGCATTGACCCAATAAGTCAACATTTGAACAAAAATATCAATTTAGGTCAAAATAGCTAATGACCAATTATAGCATTCCTATAACTCGACATTTGACATTTTTGAGAGATGATAAGACATCTTCTCTCTCTTTAGTTATTTGATATAAGTCTTTTTCTGACACAAAAATTATGGCATTCCTACAACTCGACATTTGATGATATGACATCTTCTCTCTCTTTAGTTATTGGATATAAGTCCTTTTTGACAAGGGATTTATAGCATTCCAACGACAATCTCTTTGAGCAATGATATAAGTTTCACAACATTCCTTCTCGAAATCAACATACATAAATCTGACATTCTTTAGAAATAATATGACATCCATTCTTTTTCCTAATCATTATAAGACATTTTATGATAGACTAGCAATTGATATTCAAACCATTTCTCTCAATGCCAATATGTGTGACATACTTATATAGTAGGTCACACATATTGGGGGCCCCTTTGTTGAACTCACTTTTGTGATGACTATTTACAAACTATACTAGAGTTGGAAGTCTACGAAAATTAATTCCATAACTTTCAATGATGGTCACTAAACCCTAACATCTTGGGTGGACCCTATGTAACCTTTTTAACATAAATTTTTATGACATCTTAACATGATCAAATAAGTAATGACAAATACTCACCTGATCAACTATTGATCCAACAGGTCAACCATTGACCTAAAATGTCAACTTTGGTCAAAATGGTCAATCCTGACCCAATGACTAACCCTACTGATCCAACTGGTCAACTTTTGACCTAAAATGTTAACTTTGGTCAAAATGGTCAATCCAGACCTAATGACCTACCCTATTGACCCAATAGGTCAACTTTTGACCTAAAAGTCAAGTTTGGTTAAGATGGTCAATTCTTGACTCAATAACCACTCCATTCACTCAAATGGTTAACTTTGACCCAAAAAGTCAAAATTAACAAAAATCATCAACTCAACACCTAAAGACCACCATATTCACCATATTGGTCACCTTTGACCAAAAAGTAAATTTTGGTCAAAATGATCAAACCATGACCCAAAGATTATTGCATTGACTTTCTTGATCATTCTTTGATGTAAATAATCAAAATTTGATCAAAACAAGCCATGCATATTACAAAGACAATCACCCTAGCACCATTGGTCAACTCTTGACCTAAAAAGGTAAAATTTGGGTAAACTGGTTATAATGGTCAATAAGTCAATCTTTGACCAAATAAGTCAATCTCTGACCAAAAAGTTAACTTTGGTCATAATGGTCAATCCTTGACCCAATGACAAACTCATTGACCCAACAGGTCAACTTTTGACTAAAAAGTAAACTTTCATTAAAATGGTAAATCCTTGACCCAATGACCAACACAAAGACCAAATAGATCGACATTTGACCAAAAAGTAAATTTTGGTCAAAATAGAATATTTTTTGCTTAATGACCAATTATAGACCCAATAGATCAACTTTTGACCAAAAAATCAACTTTGGTCAAAATTGTCGATCCTTGACCCAATGACTCATCCATTGACCCAATAGCTCTACTTTTGACCAAAAAGTCAACTTTGGTCAAAATGGTCAATCCTTGACCCAATGACCAACCCATTGATCCAAAAAGTCTACTTTGGTCAAAATGGTCAAATTTTGACCTGATGACCAACCCTTTGACCCAATAGATCAACTTTTGTTCAAAAAGTCAACTTTGATCAAATTGGTAAAACCTTGACCCAATCACCAATCCATTGACCCAATAGGTCAACTTTTGACCAAAAAGTCAACTTTGGTCAAAATGGTCAATTCTTGACCTAATGACCAACGCATTGACCCAATAAGTCAACTTTTGAACAAAAAGTCAATTTGGGTCAAAATAGTCAATTTTTGACCTAATGACCAATTATAGAACCAATAAGTCAATCTCCGACCAAAAAGTTAACTTTGGTCCTAATGGTCAATCATTGACCCAATAGGTCAACTTTGGTTAAAATGGTCAATCCATGACCCAATGACCAACCCACTCGCCCAATAGATGAACTTCTGACCAAAAAGTCAATTTAGGCCAAAAAAGCAAATGTTTGACTTAATGACCAATTATTGACCCAATAAGTTAACTTTCGACCAAAAATTCAACTTTGTTTAAAATGGTCAATCTATGACCCAATGACCAACCCATTGACCCAATAGGTCAACATTTGACCAAAAAGTTAACTTTGGTCAAAATGGTCAATCCCTGACCCAATGACTAACTCATTGACCAAAAAGGACAAGTTTTGACCAAAAAGTCAATTTTGGTCAATATTGTCAATTTTTGGCCTAATGACCACCTCATTGACCCAAAAGGTCAACTTTTGACCAAAAAGTCAAATTTGGTCAAAATGGTCAATTTCTGACACAATGAACTAAACGTCAACTTTGGTGAAAATGGACAATCCTTGATCCAATGACCAACCCATTGACCCAATTTGTCAACTTTTGAATAAAAAGTTAACTTTGGCCAAAATGGTCAATCCTTGACTCAATGAGCAACCAATTGACCCAAAAGGACAACTTTTGACTAA
The DNA here is from genome assembly GCA_022702705.1 of Papilionanthe hookeriana x Papilionanthe teres. Lineage (NCBI taxonomy): Eukaryota > Viridiplantae > Streptophyta > Magnoliopsida > Asparagales > Orchidaceae > Papilionanthe > Papilionanthe hookeriana x Papilionanthe teres. Next base: position 68,658,671 of record CM040434.1, on the reverse strand, counting down.
AAAGTCAGTTTTGGTCAAAATTTAAAATTTTTGACTTAATAACCACCTCATTCATCCAAAGTTTAACTTTTGACAAAAAGTCAAATTTGGTCAAAATGCTCAATTTCTGACACAATGACGTTAATCTCAACTTTGGTGAAAATGGTCAACCCTTGATCCAATGACCTACCCATTGACCCGTTGTGAACTTCGACTAAAAAGTCAACTTTGGCCAAAATGATTAATCCTTGACCCAATGACCAACACATTGACCCAATAGGTCAACTTTTGACCAAAAAGTAAATTTTAGTTAAAATTGTCGATTTTTGACCTAATGACAGCCTCATTGACCTAAATAGGTCAACTTTTGACCAAAAAGACAACTTTAGTTAAATTGGTCAATCCTTGCCCAATGACCAACCCATTGACACAATAGGTCAATTTTTGACCAAGAAAATCATCTTTGGTCAAAATGGTCAATTCCTGATCCAATTACCCACTCTTTAACCAAATAGGCCAACTTTTGACCAAAAAGTCAACTTTGGTCAAAATGGTCAACTTCTAACCCACTGACCACCCCATCGATTCAATGAGTTAACTTCCACCAAAAATTCAATTTTGGTCAAAATAACCAATTTTATCTAAAGACCAATTATCGAATCTAATAAGTCAATCTCCGAACAAAAAGTCAACTTTCGGTCAAAATTAATAATCCTCGACCTAATGACAAACCCATCAATCTAATAGTTTAACTTTCGACCAAAAAGTCAATTTTGGTCAAAATAAATTAATTCGACTTAACGACCACCCATCGAATCTAACAAGTCAACTTTTGACCAAAAAGTCAATTTTGATAAAAGATAAAGAATTTTTGACCTAATGACCAATTATTGCCCCAGTAGCCAATCTCTGACTAAAAAGCCAACTTTGGTCAAAATGGTTAATCCTTGACTCAATGACCAACCCATTGACCCTAAAGGTCAACTTTTGACTAAAAAATTAACTTTGGTCAAAATGATCAATCCTTAAGACAATGAACATCCCATTGAACAAATAGGTAACCTTTTGACCAAAAAGTCAATTTTGGTCAAAGTAGTCAATTTTTGACCTAATGACCTCCCATTAACCCAATAGGTCAACTTTTGACCAAAAAGTCAACTTTGGTCAAAAAGGATAATTTTTGACCCAATGACTAACCCATTGACCCATTATGTAAAAATTTGACTAAAAAGTCATCTTTGGTCAAAAAGGTCAATTCTTGACCCAATTACCAACTCATTAACAAAATAGAATAACCTTTGACTAAAAAGTCAACTTTGCTCAATATGATCAATTTCCGACACGATGTCCACCCCGTTGACCCGATGTGCTAACTTTTGAAAAAGAAATTCAATTTTGGTCAAAACAGACAATTTTTGACCGAATAATCAATTATTGACCCAAAAAGTCAATCTCTGACCAAAAAGTCAACTTTGGTCAAAATGGTCAATCCTTGACCCATTGACAAACCCATTGACCCAATAGGTCTACATTTGACCAAATAGTCAATTTTTGTCAAAAAAACTCAATTTTTGACCTAATGACCGCCCATTAACCCAATAGGTCATCTTTTGACCAAAAAGTCAACTTTGGTCAAAATCGTCAATTTTTGACACAATGACCAACCAATTGACCCATTATGTCTACTTTTGACCCAAGTGTCATCTTCTGTCAAAATGATCAATTCATGACCCAATTACCAACTCATTGACCAAATAGGTCAATTTTTGACCAAGAAGTCAACTTTGGTCAAAATGGTCATTTTATGACCTAATGACCTCCTAGTTGACCCAATGGGTCAACTTTTTAACAAAAAATCAATTTTAATCAAAATATTCAATTTTTGACCTTATGACCAAATATTGACCTAGTAAGCCAATCTCCGACCAAAAAGTCAACTTTGGTCAATATGGTTAATCCTTGTCCCAATAACGAACCCATTGGCCTAATAGGTTAACTTTTGACTAAAAAGTCAATTTTGGTCAAACTAGTCAATTTTGGAATTAATGATCAATTATTGACCCAATAAGTTAATCTCTGACCAAAAAGTCAACTTTTGTCAAAATGGTTAATCCTTAACCCAATGACGAACCCATTGACCTAATAGGTCAACTTTTGAGGAAAAAAATGTAATTTTGGTCAAAATAGTCAATTTTTGATCTAACGACTACCCATTGACCCAATAGGTCAACTTTTGACCAAAAAGTCAACTTTGGTAAAAATGGTCAATTTTTTACCCAATGACCCAATATGTCAACTTTTGACTAAAAAGTCATCTTTGGTCAAAATAACCAATTTTTGACCCAATTACCAACTCATTGACCAAATGGGCCAAGTTTTGACCAAAAAGTCAACTTCGGTCAAAATGGTCAATTTCTGACCCAATGACCACCCCATTGACCTAATGGGTTAACTATTAACCAAAATTTCGATTAGGGTCAATTTTTGACCGAATGATCAATTATTGACCCCAAAAAGTCAATCTCTGACCAAAAAGTCAACTTTGGTCAAAATGATCAATCTTTGACCCAATGACCAACCCATTCACCCAAAAGGTCAACTTTTGACCAAAAGCTAAGTAGGTCGAAATCGACCGAAGTTGACTTTTGGTCCGAGATCTCACTTACCAGGTCAATAATTGGTCATTAGGTCAAAAAATTTACTATTTTCGACTTCAAAATTAACTTTTGAGTCAAAAGTCGACATATCGGGGTCAATAGTCAGTCATTCGGTCAGGATCGACCATTTCGCCAAAGTTAACTTTTTGGTCAAAAAGTCGACTTATCAGGTCAACTAGTTTATTATTGGTCGAGGATCGACCATTGCGACCGAAGTCGTTTTGGTCAGAGATCGACTTATCGGGTCAATAATCGGTCATTAGGTCGAAAATTTATTATTTTGACTCAAATTTAAATTTTTGTCAAAAGTCAACGACGGGTCAAGGAGGTATTGCTGTCAAAAATCGAACATTTCGATCTCAAATCGACTTTTTCATCAAAAAGTCGACCTATTCGGTCAATGAGTCAGTAATTGGGTCGAGAATCGACCATTTCGATTCAAGACGACTTTTCTATAAAAAGTCGATCTATTGCGTCGGTGGGCTACTATCGGGTCAAAATTGTCCGTTATGACCAAAGTCGACTTTTTCGTCAAAAAGTCGACCTATCAAGTCATCGTGGTCATTAGGTCAAAAATTGAATATCTTGACCAAAATTACAATTTCTAACCTGATGACCACCGCGTTGACCATTTTGGTCAAAATAGTCCATTTTTGACATAATGATCAAATAAGTGAAACTCTGACTTAAAAATCAATTTTGGTCAAAATGGTTAATCCATGACCCAATGACAAACCCATTGACTAAATAGGTCAACTTTTGACCAAAAAGTCAATTTTGGTCAAAATAGTCAATTTTTTATATAATGACCACCTATCTATCCAATAGCGTCTACTTGACCTCAAAATCAACTTCGTCAAGATGGTCAATTTTCTGAGAAATAGATCAACTTTTGACCCAAAAGTCATCTTCGGTCAAAATGGTCAATTCTTGACCTAATTACCAACTCATTAACCAAATATGTCAACTTTTGAGCAAAAAGTCAACTTTGGCCAAAATGCTCAATCCTTGACCTAATAACCAATCTATCGACCGAATGAGTCAACCTCAACAAAAGTCAATTTTACTAAAAAGGTCAATTTTTGACCTCTTGGTCAAAATAAACAACTTTTGACCTAATGACCAATTATTGACCCATTAAGCCAATCTCTGACCAAAAGGTCAACTTTGGTCAAATTAGTTAAACCTTGACCCAATGACCAACCCTTTGAGCTAATAGGTCAACTTTTGACCAAAATGTTAATTTTGGTCAAACTAGTTGAAGATTGAATTAATGACCAATTATTGACCCAATAAGTCAATCTCCAACTAAAAGTCAACTTCTATCAAAATAGTCAAACCTCGAATCTAATGACAAACCCATCAATCTAACAGTCAACATTGACTATAAATTTAAATTTTGGTTAAAATAAATCAATTTTCGACCTAACGACCACCTGATTGACCCAATAGCTGTCAACTATATGACCAAAGTCTACTTTGGTCAAAAATGGTCAATCTTGACCTAATGACCAACCCGTTGATCCTAAGAGGTCAACTTTCGACCAAAAAAGTCATCTTTGGTCAAAATCGTCAATTCTCGACTCAATACCAACTCATCGACCAACAGTCAACTTTCGACGAAAAGTCAACTTTGGTCAAAATGGTAAATTTCGACCAAATGACTCTCCGCCTGCTGACCAGTCAATCTTGACCAAAAAGTCAATTTTGGTGAAAATAGTCAATTTTTGACCTATTCACCAATTATTGACCCAATAAGTCAATCTCTGACAAAAAAGTCAAGTTTCGTCACAATGGTCAATCCTTGACCCAATGACAAACTCACTAACCCAGTAGGTCAACTTTTGACCAAAAAGTCAACTTTGTTCGAAAAGGTCTATTTTTGACCCAATGACCAACCCATTGACCTAATTGATCAAATTTTGACCAAAAAGTCAACTTTGGTCAAAATGATCAAACTTCGACTAAATGATCAAACCCATCGATCTAATAGTCGACTTTTCACCAAAAAGTCAACTTTGGTCAAAATGGTCAATTCTCAATCTACAATGACAAACCCATCGATCTAACATGTCAACTTTTGACCAAAAGTCGACTTTTATGAAATAACCAATTTTTACCAACAAGTCAATCTCTCGCCAAAAAGTTAACTTTAATAAAATGGTCAATCCTCTAATTCAACAAACAAATTATTGACCCAATATGTCAATTTTGACCAAAAAGTCAATTTCGGTCAAAATAGTCAATTTTTGACCTAAAGAGCACCCCATTGACCCAATAAGTCAACTTTTGACCAAAAATTAAAGTTTGATCAAAGAGTCAATTTTTGACCTAATGACCACCTAATTGACCTAATATGTCAAATTTTGACCAAAAAGTTAACTTTGGTCAAAATGATCAAATTCTAACCCAATGACCCTATAGGTCAACTTTTGACAAAAAATCAAATTAGGTCAAAATTATCAGTTTTTGACCTGTTGATCAATTATTGACTTAATAAGTCAATCTCTGACCAAAAAATCAATTATGGCCAAAATGGTCAATCCTTGACTCAATGACCAACCCATTGACCAAATAAGTCAACTTTTGACCAAAAATTAACTTTGGTCAAAATGGTCAATTCTTGTCCCAATGACCAAACCATAAATCCAAAAGGTCAACTTTGACCAAAATAATCAATTTTTGACATAATGACTAATTTATGACCCAATAAGTCAATCTCTGACCAAAATGTCATCTTTGGTCAAAATGGCCAATCATTGACCCAATGACCAACCCATTGAACCAATAGGTCAACTTTTGACCAAAAAGTGAACTTTAGTCAAAAAGTCAACTTTGGTCAAAATGGTCAATCCTTGATCTATGGACCTAATAGATCAACTTTTGACCAAAAGTCAATTCGACAAAACGGTCAATTATCGATCCAATGACCAACCCATTAACCTAATAAGGCCAACTTCGACCAAAAAGTCAATTTTTATCAAAATAAGCTAATTTTTGACCTAATCAACAATTATCGATCCAATTAGTCAATCTCTCGCCAAAAAGTCAACTTTAGTCAAATGGTCAATCTTAATCTAATGACTAACCCATCGATCTCAAATGGTCAACTTTTCGAAAAAAAATCAACTTTGCTTCAAAATTGTCTATCATCGATCTAATGAACAAATTATTGACCTAATATGTCAATTTTAACCAAAAACTCAACTTTGGTCAAAATAGTTAATTTCTGACCTAATTACCACCCCATTGACCCAATAAGTCAACTTTTGACCAAAAAATAAACTTTGGTCAAAATAGTCAATTTCCAACCCAATGACCACATCGTTAACCCAATGGGTGAACTTTTGACCAAAAAAATAATATTAGTCAAAATAGTCAATTTTTGACCTAATGACCACTTAATTGACCCAATATGTCAACTTTTAACCAAAAAATTAACTTTGGTCAAAATGATCAATTTCTGACCCAATGAACAACCCATTGACCCTATAGGTCAACTTTTGACAAAAAATTCAAATTTGGTCAAAATTGTCAGTTTTTGACCTGTTCATTAATTATTGACTTAATAAGTCAATCTCTGACCAAAAAATCAAGTTTGGTCAAAGTGGTCAATCCTTAACTTAATGACAAACCCATTGACCAAATAAGTCAACTTTTGACCAAAAATCAACTTTGGTCAAAATGGTCAATCCTTGTCTCAATGACCAACCCATAAATCCAATAGATGAATTTTGACCAAAAAGTGAACTTCAGTCAAACTAGTAAACCTTGAGACAATGACCAACCCATTAACACAATCGGTTAACTTTTGACTAAAAAGTCAATTTAGGTCAATATAGTCAATTTTTGACCTAATGACCACCCCATTAACCTAATATGTCAGCTTTTGACTAAAAAGTCAACTTTGGCCAAAATGGTTAATTTCTTATCCAATGACCAGTCCATTGACCTACTGAATCTACTTTTGACCAAAAATTCAACTTTGATCAAAATAGTCAATTTTTGACTTAATGACCAGTTATTAACCAAATAAATCAATCTCTGACCAAAAAGTCAACTTTGGTCAAAATGGTCAATACTTGAACCAATGACCAACACATTGACCCAATATTTCAACTTTAGACCAAAATTGTTAATTTTTTACATAATTACCAATAATTGACCCAATAAGTCAATATCTAGCCAAAAAGTAAAGCTTGGTCAAAATGGTCAATCCTTGACTCAATGACCAACCCATTTACCCAATATGTCAACTTGTGATAAAAAAGTGCACTTTAGTCAAAATAGTCAATCCTTGACACAATGACCAACAAATTGATACAATAGGTCAACTGTTGACCAAAAAGTCAATTTTGGTCAATATAGTCAATTTTAGACCTAATAACCCCCCCATTGACCCAATATGTCAACTTTTGTCCAAAAAGTCAACTTTTGGCCAAAAAGTCAACTTTTGGCCAAAAAGTCAACTTTTGGCCAAAAGTCTAATTTTGGCCAAAAAGTCAACTTTTGGCCAAAAAGTCAACTTTTGTCAAAATATGTCAACCTATTGGGTCAACTTTTGACCAAAAATTCAATTTTGGTCAAAATAGTCAATTTTTTACCTAACGACCAATTATTGGACAAATAAGTCAATCTCTGACCAAAAAGTTAACTTTGGTCAAAATGGTCAATCCTTAACCCAATGACCAACCCATTGACCCAATAGGTCAGCTTTTGACGTAAAAAGTCTACTATGGTCAAAATGGTCAATCTGTGACCTAATGAGCCAAAAGGTCAACTTTTGACTAAAAAAGTTAACTTTGGTCAAAATGGTCAATTTTTGACCCAATGACCAACTCATTGACCCAATATGTCAACTTTTGACTAAAAAGTCAACTTTGTTCAAAATGGACAATCCTTGACCAAAAGACCAACCCATTAACCCAATCGGTCAACTTTTGACTAAAAAAATAAACTTTGGTCAAAATGGTCAATCCTTGACCCAATGACCAACTTATGGACCCAAAATGTCAACATTTGACCAAAAAGTCAAAATAATCAAAGTTTGACCTAATGACTACCCCATTGACCCAATAAGTCTACTTTTGACCAAAAAGTCAACTTTGGTCAAAATTGTCAATTTCTAACACAATGACCACTCCGTTAACCCATTGAGTCAACTTTTGACCAAAAAACAATTCTGGTCAAAATAGTCAAATTTTTACCTAATGACCAATTATTGACCCAATAAATCAATCTCTGACCAAAAAGTAAACTTTGGTCAAAATGGTCAATGCTTGACCCAATGACCAACCCATTGACCCTTTCGGTCAGCTTTTTACCAAAAGTCAACTTTAGTCAAAATGGTCAATTTTTTACCCAATGACCAACCCATTGACCCAATAGGTCAACTTTTGACCAATAAGTCAACTTTGGTCAAAATGGTCAATGCTTGACCCAATGACCAAGTCATTCATCCCATACGTCAACTTTTGAACAAAAAGTCAATTTTGGTAAAAAAAGTTAATTTTTGTCCTAATGAGCAATTATTGACCCAATAAGTTAATCTCTGACCAAAAAGTCAAATTTCATCATAATGGTCAATCCTTGACTCAATCACAAATCCATTTACTCAATAGGTCAACTTTTGACCAAAAAAACAACTTTAGACAGAATGATAAATCCTTGATCCCATGACCAACTCACTGAGACAATTGACCTAATGACCACCCAATTAACAAAATAGGTCAACTTTTGACTAAAAAGTTAACTTTGCTCAAAATGGTCAATTTCTGACCCAATAACCAATTCATTGACCCCGTAGGTCAACTTTTGACTAAAAAGTCAAATTTAGTCAAAATAGTCAATCCTGAACCGAATGACCAACCCATTGACCCAATTGGTTAACTTTTGACCAAAAAGTCAATTTTTGTCAAAATGGTCAATTTTTGACCTAATGATCGCCTATCAACCTAACAGTCAATCTCGACCAAAAAGTTAAATTTAGTCAAAATGGCTCATTTCTGACACAATGACCACACCATTAACTGAATGAGTCAACTTTTCACCAAAAATTTAATTTTGGCCAAAATAGTTAATTTTTGACCTAATGACCAATTATTGACCCAATAAGTAAATCTCTGACCAAGAAGTCAAATTTGGTCAAAATGGTCAATCATTAACCCAATGACCAACCCAATTACCAAATAGAACGACTTTTGACCAAAAAGACAATTTTGGTCAAAATAGTCAATTGTTGAGCTAATGACCACCCCATTCATCCAATATGCCAACTTTTGAACAAAAGTCAACTTTTGTCAGAATAGTTAACTTCTCACCCAATGACCAAAAAGTCAACTTTATCAAAATGCTCAACCTCGATCTTATAATCCAACACATCGATCTAACAGTCAACTTTTGACCAAAAATTAAATTTCACAAAATCATCGACCTAATGACCACCCATTAACCCAATAGGTCAACTTTTGACCAAAAAGTCAATTTTGGTCAAAATAGTCAATCTTTTACTTAATGACCACCCCATTGACCGAATAGATCAACTTTTGGCAAAAAAGTTAAGTTTGGTAAAAATGATGAATTTCCGATCCATTGACTAAATCATTGACCCAATAAGTTAACTTTTGACAAAAAGTCAATTTTGGTCAATATTGTCAATTTCTGACTTAATGACCACCAAATTGACCCATTGGGTCAACTTTTGAGGAAAAATTCAATTTTGCTCAAAATAATCAACTTTTGACCGAATTACCAATTATTGACCGAATAAGGCAATCTGTGACCAAAAAGTCACATTTGGTCAAAAAGGTCAATCTTTGAACCAATGACCCAATAGGTCAACTTTTGACCAAAAAGTCAACTTTGGTCAAAATGGTCAATCATTGACCCAATGACCAACCCATTGACCCAATTGATCAACTTTTAACCAAATAGTTAATTTTGATCAAAGTTATCAATTTTTGACCTAATGACCACTCATTAACCCAATAGGACAAGTTTTGACAAAAAAATTAAGAATTGTTAAAATGGTCAATTTCTGACTTAGTGGCCAACCCATTAAACCGATAGGTCAACTATTGACCAAAAAGTTAACCTTGATCAAAATGGTAAATCCTTGACCCAATGACTAACCCATAGACCCAATATGTCAACTTTTGACCAAAATAGTCAATTTTTGACATAATGACCAATTATCAATCTATAAGTCAATCTTTGACCAAAATGTAAACTTTGGTCAAAATGGTCAATCCTTGACCCAATAATCCAACTTTTAACCAACAAGAGAACTTTAGTCAAAATAATCAATCCTTAACACAATGACCAACCCATTGACACAAGAGGTCAACTTTGAACCAAAAAGTCAATTTTTGTTAATATAGTTAATTTTTACCTAATGACCACCCCATTGACCCAATAGGTCAAATTTTGACAAAAAGTCAACTTTGGTTAAAATGGACAATTTCTGACCCAATAACCAACCCATTGATCCAATAGGTCAACTTTTGACTAAAAAGTCAACTTTGGTCAAAATGGTCAAACCTTGACCCAATGACCAACCTATTGATTAAATAGGTCAACTTTTGACCAAAAAGTCAACTTTGGTAAAAATGGTTAATCCTTGAACCAATGACCAACTCATTGACTCAATAGGTTGACTTTTGACAAAAATGTCAACTTTGGTCAAAACTGTCAATCCGTAACCCAACGACTCAATATGTCAACTTTTGACCAAAAAGCAATTTTGGTCAAAATAGTCAATTTTTTACCTAATCATCACCCAATTGACCTAATATGTTAACTTTTGACCAAAAAGTTAACTTTGGTCAAAATGGTCAATTCTTGACCCAATGACCAACCCATTGACCTAATATGTCAACTTTTGATCAAAATGTCAATTTTGGTCAAAATAACTAATTTTTCGACCATCATGTAGATATCGGCCTAATAAGTCAATCACTTACCAAAAAATCAAATTTGGTCAAAATGGTCAATCCTTGACCCAATGACCAATCCATTGACACAATTGGTTAACTTTTGACCAAAATATCAACTTTGGTCAAAATTGTCAATCCTTGACCCAATAACCAACTCATTGACTCAATATTTCAACTTTTGAGAAAAAGGTCGATTTCGACCCGCATTGATAATTAATGCTAATGAGCAACCCTTTATCCGATAAGTCAATTTTAGTCAAATGGCCAACTCAACTTACTGATGTAACTTTTAACCAAAAAGTAATTTTAGTCAAAACGATCAATTTCTTAACTAATGACTGATCCGATTGACCCAATAGGTCAACTTTTGACCAAGTGGTTAACTTTGGTCAAAAGGGTCAATTTCTGACCCAATGGCTAACCCATTGACCCAACAGGTCAACTTTTCACCAAAAAGTCAACTTTAGTCAAAATGGTTAATTCTTGACCCAATGACCAACCCATTGGCCCAATTAGTCAACTTTTGACCAAAAGGCAACTTTAGTCCAAATGGTCATTCCTTGACCCAATGACCAACCCTTGACCTAAAAGGTTAAATTTTGAGTAAAAAGTCAACTTTGATCAAAATGGTCAATCCTTGACCCAATAACAAACCCATTGACCCAATAGGTGAATCTACTCGAAAAATCGAATTAGTTAAATGGTTAACTACTAACGAATTATTTACCCAATAAATCGAATCTCGACTGAAATGTCGACTTTTTGTCAAAATGGACAATCCTCGACTCAATAACCAACCCATTGACCCAATTAGTCAACTTGTGACCAAAAAATAAACTTTGGTCAAAATGGTCAATCCTTGACCCAATGACCAACCCATAGAACCAATATGTTAATTTTTTACCAAATAGTTAATTTTTTACTTAATGACTATTTATTGACCCAATAAGTCAATCTCTGACCAAAAAGTCAACTTTGGTCAAAATGGTCAATCCTTGACTCAATGACCAACCCACTAACCCAATAAGTCAAACTTTTGACCAAAAATCATCTTTGGTCAAAATGGCTAATTTTTGACCCAATGACCAACCCATTGACCGAATAGGTCAACTTTTGATCAAAAAGTCAACTTTTGTCAAAATGGTTAATTTCTGACCCAATGAACACCCCTTTGACCTAATGGGTCAACTTTTGACCAAAAATTCAACTTTGCTAAAAATAGTCAATTTTTTACCTAATTACCAACTATTGACCAAATAAGTCAATCTCTGATCAAAAATCAACTTTGGTCAAAATAGTCAATCCTTGACCCATTGACCCAATAGGTCAATTTTTGACCAAAAAGTCAACTTTGGTCAAAACGGTCAATTCTTGACCCAATGACTAACCCATTAACCCAAGAGGTCAACTTTTGACCAAAAAGTCATTTTTTGTCAAAATAGTCAATTTTTTACCTAATCACCAATTGTTGACCCAGTAAGTCAATCTCTTATCAAAAGGTCAACTTTGGTCGAAGTGGTCAATCTTTGACCCAAAGACCAACCCACTGACCCAATTGGTCAAATTTTGACCAAAAAGTCAACTTTGGTCAAAATGGTTAATCCTTGACCTAAAGACCAAATTATTGACCCATTATGTCAATTTTAACTAAAAAGTCAACTTTGGTCAAAATAATTAATTTTTGACCTAATAAGTCAACTTTTGACCAAAGATTAAACTTTTGTCAAAATAGTCAATTTCTAACCCAATGACCACCCCGTTAACCCATTGGGTTAACTAATGACCAAAAAAATAATATTAGTGAAAATAGTCATTTTTTGACCTTATGACCACCTAATTAACCCAATATGTCACTTTTGACCAAAAAGTTAACTTTGGTCAAAATGATGAATATCTGACCCAATGACCAACCCATTGACCCTATAGGTCAACTTTTGACAAAAAATTCAAATTTGGTCAAAATGTCAGCTTTTTACTAATGATTCAATTATTGACTTAATAAGTCAATCTCTGACAAAAAAATCAACTTTGGTCAAAGTGGTCAATCCTTGACTCAATGACCAACCCATTGACCAAATAAGCCAACTTTAGACCGAAAATCAACTTTGGTCAAATTGGTCAATTCTTGTCCCAATGACCAACCCATAAATCTAATAGGTCAACTTTGACCAAAAAGTGAACTTTAGTCAAACTAGTCAACCTTAAGACAATGACCAACCCATTAACACAATCGTTTAACTTTTGACTAAAAAGTTCATTTAGGTCAAAATAGTCAATTTTTGACCTAATGACCACCCCATTAATCCAATAGGTCAACTTTTGACTAAAAAGTCAACTTCGGTCAAAATGGTCAATTTTTTACCCAATGACCAGTCCATTGACTTATTGAGTCTACTTTTGAACAAAAATTCAACTTTAGTCAAAATAGTCAATTTTTGAGCTTAATGACCAATTATTGCCGAATAAGTTAATCTCTGATCAAAAAGTCAACTTTGGTCAAAATGGTCAATCCTTAACCCAATGACCAACACATTGACCCAATATGTCAACTTTTGACCAAAATAGTGAATTTTTTTACATAATGACCAATTATTAATCCAATAAGTCAATCTCTGACCAAAAAGTAAAATACTGTCAAAATGGTCAATCCTTAACCCAATGACAAACCCATTTACCCAATATGTCAACTTGTGACCAAAAAGTGAACTTTAGTCAAAATAGTCAATCCTTGAAATAATGACCAACACATTGACACAATAGGCCAACTTTTGACTAAAAAGTCAATTTTGGTCAATATAGTCAATTTTTGACCTAATAACCCCCCCATTGACCCAAAAGGTCAACTTTTGGCCAAAAAGTCAACTTTTGTCAAAATGGTCAAATTCTGACACAATGACAACCCCATTAACCTAATGGGTCAACTTTGACCAAAAATTTAATTTTGGTCAAAATAGTCAATTTTTTACCAAACTCCCAATTATTGTCCAAATAAGTCAATCTCTGACCAAAAAGTCAACTTTGGTCAAAATGGTCAATCCTTGACCCAATGACTAGCCCATTGACCCAATAGGTCAGCTTTTGACAGAAAAGTCAACTTTGGTCAAAATGGTCAATCTGTGACCTAAAGAGCCAATATGTCAACTTTTGACCAAAAAGTTAAATTTGGTAAAAATGGTCAATTTCTGACTCAATATGTCAACTTTTGACCAAAAAGTTAACTTTGTTCAAAATGGTCAATCCTTGACCCAATGACTAACCCATTGACCCAATTGGTCAACTTTTGACCAAAAAATCAACTCTGGTCAAAATGGTTATTCCTTGACCTAATGACCAACCTATGGACCCAGAATGTCAACATTTGACCAAAAAGTCAATTCTCGTCAAAATAATCAAATTTTGACTTAATGACTACCCCATTGACCCAATAAGTCAACTTTTGACCAAAAAGTCAACTTTGGTCAAAATTATCAATTTCTAACCCAATGACCACTCCGTTAACCCAATGGGTCAACTTTTGACCAAAAAACAATTCAGGTCAAAATAGTCAAATTTTTACCTAATGACCAATTATTGACCCAATAAGTAAAATTTCTGACAAAAAAGTAAACTTTGGTCAAAATGGTTAATCTTTTACCCAATGACCAACCCATTGACCCTTTAGGTCAACTTTTAACCAAAAGTCAACTTTAATCAAAATGGTCAATTTTTTACCCAATAACCAACCCATTGACCCAATAGGTTAACTTTTGACAAATAAGTAAACCTTGGTCAAAATGGTCAATTCTTGACCCAATGACCAAGTCATTCATCCAATATGTCAACTTTTGAACAAAAAGTCAATTTTGGTCAAAATAGTCAATTTTCAACCTAATGAGCAATTATTGACCCAATATGTTAATCTCTAACCAAAAAGTTAAATTTCATCATAAAGATCAATCTTTGACCCAATCATAAACCCATTGACTCAATAGTTCAACTTTTGACCAAAAAGTCAACTTTGGACAAAATGATAAATCCTTAACTCAATGACTAACTCACTCAGACAATTGACCTAATGACCACCTAATTGACACAATAGGTCAACTTTTGACCAAAAAGTTAACTTTGGTCAAAATGGTCAATTTCTGACCCAATGACCAATTCATTGACCTAGTAAGTCAACTTTTGACCAAAATGTCAATTTTGGTCAAAATGGTCAATTTTTGACCTAATGATCACCTTATTGACCCAATAGATCAACTTTTGACCAAAAAGTTAAATTTGGTTAAAAATGGTCCTTTTCTGACACAATCACCACACCATTAACTCAAAGAGTCAACTTTTGAGAAAAAATTCAATTTTGGTCACAATTGTTAATTTTGACCTAATGACAAATTTTTGACCTAATGACCAATTATTGACCAAATAAGTCAACCTCTGAACAAAAAGTTAACTTTGGTCAGAATGGTTAATCCTTGACCTAATGACCAACCCATTGACCCAATAGGTTAACATTTAACTAAAAAGCTAATTTTGGTCAAAATAGTTAATTTTTCACGTAATTACCAATTGTTAACCCAATAAGTCAATCTCTGACCAAAAAGTCAAATTTGATCAAAATGGTCAATCATTGACCCAATGACCAACCCAACGACCAAATAGGTCAACGTTTGACCAAAAAGACAATTTTGGTTAAAATAGTCAATTGTTGACTTAATGACCACCCCATTCACCCAATAGGTCAAATTTTGACCAAAAAGTAACTTTAGTCAAAATAGTTAACTTCTCACCCAATGACCAAAAAGTCAACTTTGATCAAAATGGTCAATTCTTGACCCAATAACCAACACGTTGACCGAATAGGTCAACTTTTGACCAAAAAATCAAATTTCGTTAAAATCGTCAGACCTAATGACCAACCCATTAACCCAATTGGTCAACTTTTTAACAAAAAAGTCAATTTTGGTCAAAATAGTCAATCTTTTACCTAATGACCACCCCATTGACCCAATTGGTCAACTTTTGACAAAAAAGTTAAGTTTGGTCAAAATGGTGAATTTCTGATCCAATGACCAAATCATTGACCCAATAAGTCATCTTTTGACAAAAAGTCAACTTTGGTCAATATTGTCAATTTCTGATTTAATGACCACCCAAATGACCCATTCGGTCAACTTTTGAGGAAAAATTCAATTTTGCTAAAAAAGAATCAATTTTTAATCGAATTACCAATTATTGACCGAATAAGTCAATCTCTGACCAGAAAGTCACCTTTGGTCAAAATGGTCAATCTTTGAACCAATGACTCAATATGTCAACTTTTGACCAAAAGGTCAACTTTGGTCAAAATGGTCAATCATTGACCCAATGACCAACCCATTGATCCAATAGATCAACTTTTAACCAAAAACATAATTTTGATCTAAGTTATCAATTTTTAACTTAATGACCACTCATTAACCCAATAGGACAACTTTTGACCAAACCATCAAGTATCTTTAAAATGGTTAATTTCTGACCCAATGGCCAACCCGTTAAACCGATAGGTTAACTTTTGACCAAAAATTCAACTTTGGTCACAATGGTAAATCCTTGACTCAATGACAAACCCATAGACCCAATATGTCAACGTTTAACCAAAATAGTTAATTTTTGACATAATGACCAATTATTGACCCAATAAGTCAATCTCTGACCAAAAAGTAAAGTTTGGTCAAAATGATCAATCCTTGACCTAATAGTTCAACTTTTGACCAAGAAGTGAACTTTAGTCAAAATAGTCAATCCTTAACACAATGACCAACCCATTGACACAAGAGGTCAACTTTTGGCCAAAAAGTCAATTTTTGTTAATATAGTTAATTTTTTACCTAATGACCACCCCACTGACCCAATAGGTCAAATTTTGACCAAAAGTCAACTTTGGTTAAAATTGACAATTTCTGACCCAATGACCAACCCATTGATCCAATAGGTCAACTTTTGACCAAAAAGTCAACTTTGGTCCAAATGGTCAAACCTTGACCCAAGGACCAACCCAATAACCAAAAAGGTCAACTTTTAATCAAAAAGTCAACTTTGGTGAAAATGGTCAATCCTCGACCCAATGACCAACAAACTGACCCAATAGGTAAACTTTTGACAAAAAAGTCAAATTTAGTAAAAAAGGTCAATCCTTGACTAAATGACCCAATAGGTCAACTTTTTACCAAAAAGTCAATTTTGGTCAAAACTATCAATCCTTGACCAAACAACTAACCCATTGACCTAATAGGTCAACGTTTGACCCAAAAGTCAATTTTGGTCAAAATAGTTAATTTTTAACCTAATGACCACCCCATTGGGTCATGTTTTAACCAAAATGTGAATTTTGGTCAAAATGGTCAATCCTTGACACAATGAAATACCCATACTCATTGACCCAATTGGTCAACTTATGACAAAGAAGTAAATTTCAGTTAAAATAGTCAATTTTTAACCTAACAACCACCTCATTGACCCAATAAGTCAACCTTTGAACAAAAAGTTAATTTTAGTTAAAATGGTCAAGTTGTGGCCCAATAACCAACCCATTGACCCAATAAGTCAACTTTTGACCAAAAAGAAAACTTTGGTCAAAATGGACAATCCTTGCTCTAATGACTAACCCATTGACTAAATAGGTTAAATTTTGACCAAAAAGTCAATTTTGGTCAAAGTAGTCAATTTTTCACCTAATCACCACCCCATTGTCCAAATAGATGAACTTTTAACAAAAAAGTTAGCTTTGGTCAACATGGTTAATTTCTGACCCAATGAGCAAAAGGTCAACTTTGGTCAAAAGGGTCAATCCTTGACCCAATAACCAACTCATTAAACAAGTAGGTCAATTCTGACCAAAAAGTCAACTTTGGTCGAAATGGTCAATCTTTGACACAATGACCAAACCTCATAGGTTAACTTTTGACTAAAAATTCAACTTTGGTCAAAATAATCAATTTTTGGCTTACTGACCAATTATTGACCCAATAAGTCAATCTCTGATAAAAAAATCAACTTTTGTCAAAATGGTCAATCCTTGACTCATTGACGAACCCATTGACCTAATTGGTCAACTTGTCACCTGGAAATCAACTTTGGTTAAAATGGTCAATTCTTGACTCTCTGACCAACCAATTGACGCTATAGGTCAACTTTTGACCAAAAAGTGAACTTTAGTCAAAATAGTCAATCCTTAACACAATGACCAACCAATTGACACGACACTTTTGACCAAAAGTCAACTTTGGTCAAAATGATCAATTTTTGACCCAATACCACCCCATTGACCTAATGGGTCAACTTTTGATCAAAAAATTAACTTTGGTCAAAATAATCAATTTTTGACTTAATGACCAATTATCGACCAAATAAATCAGTCTTTGACCAAAAAATTAACTTTGGTTAAAATGGTCAATCTTTGACCCAATGACCAACCCATTGACCCAATATGTCAATTTTGACCAAAAAGTTAACTTTTGTCAAAATGGACAATCCGTGACCCAATGCCCCAATATGTCAACTTTTGACCAAAAAGCAATTTACGTTAAAATAGTCAAATTTTGACCTAATGACCACCTAATTGACCCAATAGTTCAACCTTTGACTAAAAAGTTAACTTTGGACAAATGGTTAATTTATGACCTAATGACCAGCCCATTGACCGAATAGGTCAACTTTTGACCAAAATGTCAATTTTGGTCAAAATAACATCTTGACCTAATAACTAACCCATTGGCTCTAATAGGTCATTTTTTGACTAAAAAGTCAATTTCAGTCAAAATAGTCAATTTTTGACCTAATGACCAATTATTGACCCAATAAGTCAATCTCTAAACACAAAGTCAACTTTGGTCAAAATGGTCAATCCTAGAGCCAATGACATACTCATTAACCCAATAGGTCAACTATTGACCAAATAGTCAATTTTTGTCAAAATAGTAAATTTTTAACTTAATGACCACTCAATGACCCAATAGGTCAACTTTTGACCAAAAGTTAACTTTGCTCAAAATGGTCAATTTTTGACTTAATGACCACCCCATTGACCCAATAAGTCAACTTTTGACTGAAAGTCAACTTCATTGAAAATAATTTATTTCTGACCCAATGACCACCTCGTTAACCTAGTGGGTTAACTTTTGACAAAAAACTCAATTTTGTTCAAATAGTCAATTTTGACTTAATGACCAATTATTGACCCAATAAGTCAATCTCTGACAAAAAAGTCAAATTTGGTCATAATGGTCAATGCTTAACCCAATGACAAACCCGTTGACCCAATAAGTCAACTTTGGACCAAAAAGTCAACTTTACTCAATATGATAAATCCTTGACCCAATAACCAACCCACCGATCGAATAGATCGACTTTCAACCAAAAAAACAATTTTGGCCAAAATAGTCAATTTTTGACCTAACGAGCACCCAATTGACCCAATAGGTCAACTTTTGACCAAAAAGTTAACTTTGGTCAAAATGTTCAATTTCTGACCCAATAGCTCAACTTTTGACAAAAAAGTAAAATTTGTTCAAAATGGTCAATCATTGACCTAATGACCAACCCATTGACCCAATGGGTCAACTTTTGACCAAAAAGTCAATTTTGTCAAAAGTTAACCCATTGGGTCAACGGGGTGATCATAAGGTCAAAAATTGACCATTTTGACCGAAGTCAAATTTGTTCAAAATGGTCAATCATTGACCTATTGACAACCTCATTGACCCAATAGGTCAACTTTTGATCAAAAAGTTAAATTTGGTCAAAGTGGTTCATTTCTGACACAATGACCACATAATTGACACATAGGTTAACTTTTGACCAAAAATTTAATTTTTGTCAAAATATTCAATTTTTGACCTAATGACCAATTATTGGCCCAATAAGTTAATCTCTAACCAAAAAGTCAACTTTGGTCAAAATGGTCCATCATTTACCTAACGAACAACCCATTACCAACGCATTGACCTATAGGTCAACTTTTGACCAAAAAGTCAACTTTGGTCAAGATTGTCAATTTCTTACCCAATGACCACCTCATTGATACAATAAGTTAACTTTTGACCAAAAATTCAATTTTTGTCAAAATAATCAATTTTTGAATTAATGACTAATTATTAACCTGATAAGTCAATCTATGACCAAAAAGTAAACTTTGGTCAAAATTGTCAATCTTTGACCCAATGACAAACCCATTGACCCAATAGATCAACATTTGACCAAAAAGTCAAATTTGGTCAAAATAGTCAATTTTTTACCTAACGACCACCCATTAACCCAATAGGTCAACTTTTGACCAAAAAGTCAACTTTGGTCAAAATAGTCAATTTTTTACCCAAAGACCAACCCATTAACCCAATAAATCAACTTTTGACCAAAAGTTATCTTTGGTCAAAATGGTCAATTCTTGACTCAATTACCAACTCATTGACGAAATAGGTCAACTTTTGACCAAAAAGTAAACTTTGGTCAAAATGGTCAACTTTTGACCTTATGATCACCCCGTTGACCCAATGGGTCAACTTTTGAGAAAAAAATTTATTTTTGGTTAAAATAATCAAATTTTGACCTAATCACCAATTATTAAGCCAAAATGTCAATCTCTGACCAAAAAGTCAAGTTTGATGAAAATGGTTAATCCTTGACCCAATGACCCGACCTGCTGACTGATAGGTCAAAGTTTGACGAAAAAGTCGACTTTGGTCAAAATGGTCAACTCCTGATCCGATGACCAACCCATTGATCCAGTAGGTCAACTTTTGACCAAAAAATCAATTTGGTCAAAGTAGATAATTTTTGACCTAATGACCATTTATTGACCCAGTAAGCTATTCTCTAACGAAAAAGTCAACTTTGGTCAAAATGGTTATATCTCGACCTAATGACCAACCTATCGATCTAACAGATCGACTTTTTAATAAAAGGTCGACTTTGGTCAACCGATCAATTATCGACTCAATGACCCAGCCAATCGGCTCTAATCGTCAACTCAACCAAAAAGTTAATTTTTTTCAAAATAGTCAATCTTTGAATTAATGACCAATTATTGACCCAATAAGTAAATCTCTGACCAAAATGTCAACTTTGGTCAAATTGGTCAATCATTGGCCCAATGACAAACACATTGACCAAATAAGTCAACTGTTGACCGAAAAGTCAATTTTGGTCAAAATAGTCAATCCTTGACACAATGACCAACCCATTGACATAATAGGTCAACTTTTGACCAAAAAGAAAATTTTGGTCAATATAGTCAAATTTTTACCTAATGACCACCCATTGATCCAAAAGGTTATTTTTGACCAAAAAGTCAACTTTGGTCAAAATTGTCAATTTTTTACCCAATGACCAACCCGTTGACCTAATAGGTCAACTTTTGACTAAAAAATCATCTATGATTAAAATGGTCAATTATTAACCCTTTTACCAACTTATTGGCCAAATATGTCAACTTTTGACCAAAAAGTCAATTTTTGTTAAAATGGTCAATTTCTAACCTAATGACCACCCCGTTGACCCAATGGGTTAACTTTCAACCATAAATTCAATTTTGGTCAAAATAGTCAATTTTTGACCTAATGACCAAATAATGACCCAATAATTCAATCTCTGACCAAAAAGTCAACTTTGGTCAAAATGGTCAATCCTTGACCCAATGATAAATCCATTGACCAATAGGTCAAGTTTTGACCAAAAAGTCAATTTTTGTCAAATAGTTAATTTTTTACTTAATGACAACCCATTGACCCAATAGATCAACCTTTGACCAAAAAGGCAATTTTGGTCAAAATAATCAATTTTTGACCTAATGACCAATTATTGACCCTATAAGTCAATCATTGACCAAAAAGTCAACTTTGGTCAAAATGGTCAATCACTGACCCAATAACCAACCCATTGACCCAATATGTTAACTTTTGACCAAAAATGTCATCTTTGGTCAAAACGGTCAATTCTTAACCGAATTACCAACTCATTGACCAAATAGGTCAACTTTTGACCAAAAAGTCAACTTTGGTTTTTGAATTAATGACCAATTTTTAACCTAATAAGTCAATCTCTAATAAGTCAACTTTTGTCAAAATGATCAATCCTAACCCAATGACCATCCTATCGGCCTAATAGATCGACTTTCGACCAAAAGTCAATTTTGGTCAAAATAGTCAATTTTTTATATAATGACCAATTATTGTCCGAATAAGTCAATCTCTGACCACAAAGTCAACTTTGGTCAAAATGGTTAATCCTAGATCCAATGACAAACCCACTGACCCAATAGGTCAACCTTTGACCAAATAGTCAATTTTGGGCAAAATAATCAATATTTGACTTAATGACCATTCATTGACCCAATATGTCAACTTTTGACCAAAAAATCAACTTTGGCCAAAATGATCAATTTTTGACCCATTGACCAACCCATTGACCCAATAGGTCCACTTTTTACCAAAAAGTCATATTTGGTCAAAATGGTCAACTCTTGACCAAATTACCAACTCATTGACTAAATGGGTCAAATTTTGACCAAAAAGTCAACTTTAGTCAAAATGGTCAATTTTTAACCCAATGATCACCCTGTTCACCCGATGGGTTAACTTTTGACCAAAAATTCAACTTTGATCAAAATAGTCAATTTTTAACCTAATGACCAATTATTAACCAAATAAGTTAATCTCTGACAAAAAAGTTAACTTTGGTTAAAATGGTCAATCCTTGACCCAATAAAAACCCATTGACCCAATAGGTAAACTTTTGACAAAAAAAGTCAATTTTAATCAAAATAGTCAATTTTTTATTTAATGACCACCCATTGATCCAATAGGCTAACTTTTGACCAAAAAGTCAACTTTGGTCAAAATGGTCAAATTTTGACCCAATGATAACTCATTGGCCAACAGTCAAATTTTGACCAAAAAGTCAACTTTTGTCAAAATGGTCAATTTCTGACCCAATCACCAACTCATTGACCAAATAGGTCAACTTTTGACCAAAAATTCAACTTTTTTTAAAATGGTCAATTTCTGACCCAATCCCCACCCCGTTGACCCAATAGATCAACTTTTGACCAAAAATTTAATTTTTGTCAAAAAAATTAAGTTTTTATAAAATGACTAATTATTGACCCAATAAGTCAATCTCTGACCAAAAAGTCAACTTTTGTTTAAATGGTCAATCCTTGACCCAATGTCCAACCCATTGACCTAAACGGTCAACTTTTGACCAAAAAGTCAACTTCGGTCAAAATGGTCAATCTTTGACCCAATGACCAACCCATTGACCAATAAGGTCAACTTTTAACCAAAAAGTCAATTTTGGTCATAATAGTAAATTTTGGACCTGATGACCAATTATTGACCCATTAAGCCAATCTCTGATAAAAAAAGTCAACTTTGGTCAAAATGGTCAATCCGTGACACAATGACCAACCCTTTGGCCCAATTGCTCAACTTTTGACCAAAAAGTCAACTTTGGTCAAAATGACCAACCCAGTGGCCTAATAGGTCAACTTTTGATCAAAGTTTCAATTTTGGTCGAAGTAATCGATTTTTGAATTAATAACCAATTATTGACTCAATAAGTCAATCTCTGATTAAAAAGTAAACTTTGGTCAAAATGGTCAATCCTTGACCCAATGACAAACCCGTTGACATAATCGGTCAACTTTTGACCAAATAGTTAATTTGGGTCAAAATAGTCAATTTTTGACCAAATGATCACCCATTGACCAAATAGGTCAAGTTTTGAGCAAAAAGTTAACTTAGGTTAAATGGTCAATTTTTGAACCAATGACCAACCCGTTGACCTAATAAGTCAATGTTTGACCAAAAAATCATATTTGGTCAAAATGGTCAGTTTTTGACCAATTACCAACTCATTGACCTAATAGGTCAACTTTTGACCAAAAAGTCAACTTTGGTCATGTGGTTAATTTCTGACCCAATGACTACTTCGTTCATCTAATGGGTTAACTTTTGATCAAAACTTGATTATTTCAACCAAAAATTCTATTTTGGTCCAAATAGTCAATTTTTGACCTAACGACCAATTATTGACCTAATGAGTCAATCTCTGACCAAAAAGTCAACTTTGGTCAAAATGGTCAATCCTTGACCCAATGACAACCCCATTGACCAATAAGGTCAACTTTTGATTAAAAAGTCAACTTTGGTCAAAATGGTCAATTTTTGAATTAATGACCAATTATTAACCCAACAAGTCAATCTCTAACCAAAAAGTCTACTTTGGTATAAATGGTCAATCCTTGACCCAATGACCAACCCATTGGCCTAATAGGTCAACTTTTGGCCAAAAAGTCAAATTTGGTTAAAATAGTAAATTTTTTAAAAAATGACCAATTATAGACCCAATAAGTCAATATCTGACCACAAGTCAACTTTGGGCAAAATGGTCAATCCTAGACCCAAAGTCAAACCCAATGACCCAATCGGTCAACTTTTGACCAAATAGTCAATTTTGGTCAAAATAACTAATTTTTGACATAATGACCACCCATTGACCCAATATGTCAACTTTTGACAAAAAAGTCAACTTTGGTCAAAATGGTCAATTTTTAACCAAATGACCAACTCATTGACCGAATAGGTCAACTTTTGACTGAAAAGTCATCTTTGGTCAAAATGGTCAATTCTTAACCAAATTACGAACTCAATGACGAAATGGGTCAACTTTTGACCAAAAAGTCAACTTTGGTCAAAATGGTATATTTGTAACCTAATGACCACCCCGTTCACCCGATGGTTTAACTTTTGACTAAAAATTCAACTTTGATCAAAAAAGTTAATTTTTGACCTAATGAACAAATATTGACCCAATAAGTTAATCTCTACCCAAAAAGTCAACTTTGGTTAAAATGGTCAATCCTTTACCAAATGACAAACACATTAGCCCAATAGGTCAACTTTTGACCAAAAAGTCAATTTTGTTCAAAATAATCAATTTTTTACCTAATGACCACCCATTGATCCAATAGGCCAACATTTGACCAAAAAGTCAACTTTGGTCAAAATGGTCAATTTTTGACCCAATGACTAACCCATTGACTCAATAGATCAACTTTTAACCAAAAAGTCATCTTCAGTCAAAATTGTCAATACTTGATCCAATTACCAACTCATTGACCAAATTGGTCAACTTTTGAGCAAAATGTTAATCTGGGTCAAAATAGTCAATTTTTGACCAAATGACCACCCATTGAACTAATAGGTCAAGTTTTAACCAAAAAGTCAACTTTAGTTATAATGGTCCATTTTTGACCCAATGCCCAACCCATTGACCCATTAGGTCAACGTTTGACCAAAAAGTAATATTTGGTCAAAATGATCAATTCTTTACCCAATTACCAACTAATTGACCAAATAGGTCAACTTTTGACCAAAAAGTCAACTTTTGTCAAAATGGTCAATTTCTGACCAAATGACTACTCAGTTAAACCAATGGGTTAACTTTTGACCAAAAATTGACTTTTTCAACCAAAAATTCTATTTTGGTCCAAATAGTCAATTTTTGACCTAATAACTAATTATTGACCTAATAAGTCAATCTCTGACAAAAAAGTCAACTTTGGTAAAAATGGTCAATCTTTGACCCAATGACAAACTCATTGACCCATTTGGTCAACTTTTGAATAAAAAGTCAAATTTTGACCAAATGGCCACTCATTGACCCAATAGGTCAACTTTTGACCAAAAAGTCAACTTTGGTAAAAATGGTCAATTTTTTACCCAATGACCAACAAATTGACCCAATTGATCAACTTTTGACCAAAAAGTCATCTTCGGTCAAAATGGTCAATCCTTAACCCAATTACTAACTCATTGACCAAATATGCCAACTTTTGACCAAAAAGTCAATTTTGGTCAAAATGGTCAATCTTTGACCCAAAGACCACCCTGTTGACCCAATGGGTCAACTTTTGACAAAAATTTAATTTTGATCAAAATGGTCAATCCTTGACCCAATGACCAACCCATAGACCCAATAGGTCAACTTTTGACCAAAAAGTCAACTTTGGTCAAAATGGTCAATCCTTGACCCAATGACAAACCCATTGACCAATTAGGTTGACTTTTGATTAAAAAGTCAACTTTAGTCAAAATGGTCAATTTTTTAATTAATGACCAATTATTAACCTAACAAGTCAATCTCTAACCAAAAAGTATACTATGGTCAAAATGGTCAATCCTTGACCCAATGACCAACCCATTGGCCTAATAGGTCAACTTTTGGCCAAAAAGTCAAATTTGTTTAAAAAAGTAAATTCTGAAAAAATGACCAATTATTGACCCAACAAGTCAATCTCTCACCATAAGTCAACTTTGGGCAAAATGGTCATTCCTGGACCCAAAGTCAAACCCAATGATCCAATTGGTCAACTTTTGACCAAACAGTCAATTTTGGTCAAAATAATCAATTTTTGACATAATGACTACCCATTGACCCAATATGTCAACTTTTGACCAAAAAGTCAACTTTGGTCAAAATGGTCAATTTTTGACCAAATTACCAACCCATTGATCCAATAGGTTAACATTTGACCAAAAAGTCTTCTTTGGTCAAAATGGTTAATTCTGGACCAAATTACCAACTCAATGACGAAATGGGTCAACTTTTGACCAAAAAGTCAACTTTGGTCAAAATGATCAATTTCTAACCAAATGACCATCCCGTTAACCCGATGGTTTAACTTTTGACTAAAAATTCAACTTTGGTCAAAAAAAGTCAATTTTTGACCTAATGACCAAATATTGACCCACTAAGTTAATCTCTAACCAAAAAGTCAACTTTGGTCAAAATGGTCAATCATTTACCCAATGACAAACCCATTGACAATTTCATTGTCAACTTCTGACCAAAAATCAATTTTGATCAAAATAGTCAATTTTTTACCTAATGACTACACATTGATCCAATAGGCCAACATTTGACCAAAAAGTCAACTTTGTTAATTTTTGATGCAATGACTAACCCATTGACCCAATAGATCAACTTTTATCCAAAAAGTCATCTTCGGTCGAAATGTTCAATACTTGATCCAATTACCAACTCATTGACCAAATTGGTCAACTCTTGACCAAAAAGTCAACTTTTGTCAAAATGGTCAATTTCTGACCCAATCACCACCCTGTTGAACCAATAGGTCAACTTTTGACCAAAAATTTAATTTTTGCCAAAACAATTAATGTTTGACCTAATGACCAATAATTGACCCAATATGTCAATCTCTGACCAAAAAGTCAACTTTGGTCAAAATGGTCAATCCTTACCCAATGACCAACCCATTGACCCAATAGGTCAATTTTTGACCAAAAAGACAACTTCTGTCAAAATGGTCAATCCTTGACCCAATGACCAACCCATTGGCCCAAAAGGTCAACTTTTGACCAAAAAGTCAATTTTGGTCAAAATAGTCAATTTTCGACTCGATGACTAATTATTAACCCAAATACCAATCTACTCGACCAAAAAGTCAACTTTGGTCAAAATGGTCAATCATTCGCCCAATGACAAACACATTGACCAAATAAGTCAACTTTTGACCGAAAAGTCAATTTTGGTCAAAATAGTCAATCCTTGACACAATGACCAACCCATTGACATAATAGGTCAACTTTTGACCAAAAAGTCAAGTTTTGACCATAAATTCAACTTTGATTTAAATGGTCAATATTTAACCCAATGACCAACCCATTGATCCATTAGGTCAACGTTTAACCAAAAAGTCATATTTGGTCAAAATGGTTTATTCTTTACTCAATTACCAACTCATTGACCAAATAGGTCAACTATTGACCAGAAAGTCAACTTTGGTCAAAAGGGTCAATTTCTGATCGAATGACCATCACATTGACCTCATGGGTTAACTTTTGACCAAAAAATCAATTCTGGTCAAAATAAGTCAACTTTTTGACCAAAAAGTCATCTTTTGTCAAAATTGTCAATTTCTGACCCAATTGCCCTCCCGTTGACCTAATGGGTAAACTTTTGATAAAAAATTTGATTTTGGTCAAAATAGTTAATTTTCGACCTAATGACGAATTATTGACTCCATAAGTCAATCTCAAACAAAAAAAGTCAACTTGGGTCAAAATGGCCAATCCTTGACCAAATGACAAACCCATTGACCCAATAGGTTAAATTTCGACCAAAAAGTCAATTTTCGTCAAATAGTCAATTTTCGTCAAATAGTCAATTTTTAACTTAATGACCACCCACTGACCCAATAGGTCAACGATTGGCCAAAAAGTCAATTTTAGCCAAAATAGTTAATTTTTGATCTAATGACCAATTATTGACCCAGTAAGCCAATCTCGAACCAAAAAGTTAACATTCGTCAAAATGGTCAATCCTTGAGCCAATAAGTCAACTTTTGACAAAAAAAGTCATCTTTGGTCAAAATGGTCAATTCTTGACCTAATTACCAACTCATTGACCAAATAGGTTAACTTTTGACCAGAAAGTCAACTTTGGTCAAAATGTTCAATTTTTGAATTAATCACCAATTATTAACCAAAAAAGTCATTCTCTAACCAAAAAGTCAACTTTGGTCAAAAAGGTAAATCCTTGGCCCAATGACCAACCCATTAGCCTAATAAGTCAACTTTGGGCGAAAAAGTCAGTTTTGGTCAAAATAGTCAATTTTTGAATTAATGACCAATTATTGACCTAATAAGTCAACTTTGACCACAAAGTCAACATTGGTCAAAATGGCCAATCCTAGACCCAATGACAAACCCATTGGCCCAATAAGTCAAATTTTGACCAAATAGTCAATCTTGGTCAAATAATAAATTTTTGACTTAATGACCACCCATTCACCCAATATGTCAACTTTTAACCAAAAAGTTAACATTGGCAAAATTGATCAATTTTTGACCCAATGACCAACCATTGACCCAATATGTCAACTTTTTACCAAAATGTTATCTTTGGTCAAAATGGTCAATTCTTAACCAAATTACCAACTCATTGACCAAATGGGTCAACTTTTGACCAAAAAATTAACTTTTGTCAAAATGGTCAATTTCTAACCCAATAACCACCCTGTTAACCTGATTAGTTAACTTTTGACAAAAAACTCAACTTTAGTCAAAATAGTCAATTTTTGACCTAATGATCAATTATTAACGCAAATAAGTTAATCCCTGACCAAAAAGTCAAATTTGGTCAAAATGGTCAATCCCTGACCCAATGACAAACCCACTAACCCAATACGTCAACTTTTGACCAAAAAGTCAATTTTGATCAAAATAGTTGATTTTTTACCTAATGACCACCCATTGATCCAGTAGGCCAACTTTTGACCAAAAAATCAACTTTGGTCAAAATGGTCGATTTTTGACCTAATGACCAACCCATTGACCCAATAGATCAACTTTTAAACAAAAAGTCATCTTCGATCAAAATGGTAAATTCTTGACCCATTTATCAACTCATCGACCAAATAGGTCAACTTTTGACCAAAAAGACAAGTTTTGTCAAAATGATTAATTTTTGACCCAATCACCACCCCGTTGACCCAAAAGGTCAACTTTTAACAAAAAATTTATTTTTTTTAAATAATTAATTATTGACCTAATGACCAATTATTGACCCAATAAGTCTATCTCTGACCAAAATATGAACTTTTGTCAAAATGGTCAATCCTTGATCCAATGACCAACCTATTGACCCAATAGGTGAACTTTTCACCGAAAAGTCAACTTCAGTCAAAATGGTCAATCCTTGACCCAATGACCAACAAATTGACTCAAAAGGTCAACTTTTGACCAAAAAATCAATTTTGGTCAAAATAGTCAATTTTTTACATGATCACCAATTATTGACCCAGTAAGCCAATCTCTGAACAAAAAGTCAACTTTGGTCAAAATGTTCAATTCATGACCCAATGACCAACCCTTAACCCAATAGGTCAACTTTTGACCAAAAAGTTAACTTTTGTCAAAATGATCATTCGTTGACCCAATGACCAACCCAGTAGCCTATTAGGTCAAATTTTGACTAAAAAGTCAATTTTGGTCAAAGTAGTAAATTTTTTAATTAATAACCAATTATTAACCCAATAAGTCAATCTTTGATTAAAAAGTCAACTTTGGTCAGAATGGTCAATCCTTGACCCAATGACAAACTCATTAACCTAATAGGTCAACTTTTGACCAAAATGTTAATCTAGGTTAAAATAGTCAATTTTTTACCAAATGACCACCCATTGAACCAATAGGTCAGGTTTTGATCAAAAAGTCAACTTTGGTTAAAATGGTCAATTTTTGACCCAATGACCAACCTATTGACCCATTAGGTCAATGTTAGTCCAAAAAAGTCATCTTTGGTCAAAATGATCAATTATTTATCCAATTACCAACTCATTGACCAAATAGGTCAACTTTTGACCAAAGAGTCAACTTTGGTCAAAATGGTCAATTTCTGACCAAATGACCACTCAGTTCACCTAATGGGTTAGCTTTTGACCAAAAATTGACTTTTTCAACCAAAAATTCTATTTTGGTCAAAATAGTCAATTTTTAACCTAATAACCAATTATTGACCTAATAAGTCAATCTCTGACAACAAAGTCAACTTTGGTCAAAATGGTCAATCCTAGAACCAATGACAACCCCATTAACCCAATAGGCCAACTTTTAACCAAATAGTCAATTTTGGTCAAAATAGTCAATTTTTAACTTAATGACCACCCATTGACCCAATATGTCAACTTATGACCAAAAAGTTAACTTTGCTCAAAATGGTCAATTTTTGACTTAATGACCACCCCATTGACCCAATAAGTCAACTTTTGACCGAAAGTCAACTTTGTTCAAAATGATTTATTTCTGACCCAATGACCACCCCATTAACCTTGTGGGTTAACTTTTGACAAAAAACCCAATTTTGGTCAAATAATCAATTTTGACTTAATGACCAATTATTGATCCAATAAGTCAATCTCTGACCAAAAAGTCAAATTTGGTCATAATGGTCAATGTTTAACCCAACGACAAACCCGTTGACCCAATAAGTCAACTTTTGACCAAAAAGTCAACTTTGCTCAATATGGTAAATCCTTAACCTAATAACCAACCCACTGATCCAATAGATCGACTTTCAACAAAAAAATAATTTTGGCCAAAATAGTCAATTTTTGACCTATTGACCACCCAATTGACCCAATAGGTCAACTTTTGACCAAAAAGTTAACTTTGGTCAAAATGTTCAATTTCTGACCCAATAGCTCAACTTTTGACCAAAAAGTCAAATTTGTTCAAAATGGTTAATCATTGACCTAATGACCAACCGATTTACCCAATGGGTCAACTTTCGACCAAAAAGACAATTTTGGACAAAATTGTTAGTTTTTAACCTATTGACCACCTCATTGACCCAATAGGTCAACTTTTGACCAAAAAGTTAAATTTGGTCAAAGTGGTCCATTTCTGACACAATGACCACGCAATTGACTCAATAGGTTCACTTTTGACCAAAAATTCAATTTTTGTCAAAATATTCAATTTTTGACCTAATGACCAATTATTGACCCAATAAGTTAATCTCTAACCAAAAAGTCAACTTTGGTCAAAATGGTCCATCATTTACCTAACGAACAACCCATTACCAACACATTGACCTATAGGTCAACTTTTGACAAAAAAGTCAACTTTTGTCAAAATGGTCAATTTCTTACCCAATGACCAACCTATTGACCCAATAGATCAACTTTTGATAAAAAGGTCAGCTTTGGTCAAAATGATCAATTATTGACCCAATGACCAACCCCTTGACCTAATTGGTCAACTTTTGACCAAAAAGTTAATTTTGGTCAAAATAGTTAATTTTGGTCAAAATAGTTAATTTTTGAATTAATGACCAATTATTGACCCAATAAGTAAATCTCTGACCAAAAAGTCAAGTTTGGTCAAAGTGGTCAATCATTGGCCCAATGACAAACACATTGACCAAATAGGTCAACTTTTGACCGAAAAGTCAATTTTGGTCAAAATAGTCAATCCTTGACACAATGACCAACCCATTGACATAATAGGTCAACTTTTGACCAAAAGAAAATTTTGGTCAATATAGTCAATTTTTTACCTAATGACCACCCATTGATCCAAAAGGTCAACTTTTGACCAAAAAGTCAACTTTGGTCAAAATGGTCAATTTTTGACCCAATGACCAACCCATTGACCTAATAAGTCAACTTTTGACTAAAAAATCATCTATCGTTAAAATGATCAATTCTTAACCCATTTACCAACTACTGACCAAATAGCTCAACTTTTGACCAAAAAATCAACTTTGGTTAAAATGGTCAATTTCTGACCAAATGACCACCCCGTTGGCCCAATGGGTTTAACTTTCGACCATAAATTCAATTTTGGTCAAAATAGTCAATTTTTGACCTAATGACCCAATAATTCAATCTCTGACCAAAAAGTCAACTTTGGTCAAAATGGTCAATCCATTGACCAAATAGGTCAACTTTTGACCAAATACGTCAACTTTTGACCAAAAAGTCAATTTTTGTCAAATAGTTAATTTTTTACTTAATGACAACCCATTGACCCAATTGATCAACTTTTGACCAAAAAGACAATTTTGGGCAACATAATCAACTTTTGACCTAATAACCAATTATTGACCCTATAAGTCAATCGCTGACCAAAAAGTCAACTTTGGTCAAAATGGTCAATCACTGACCCAATAACCAACCCATTAAACCAATAGGTTAACTTTTGACCAAAAATGTCATCTTTGGTCAAAATGGTCAATTCTTAACCCAATTACCAACTCATTGACCAAATAGGTCAACTTTTGACCAAAAAGTCAAATTTGGTTAAAATCACTAATTTCGAATTAATGACCAATTTTTAACCCAATAAGTCAATCTCTAACCAAAAAGTCAACTTTGGTCAAAAAGGTCAATCCTTGACCTAATGACCAACCCATTGGCCTAAAAGGTCAACTTTTGACCAAAAAGCCAATTTTGGTCAAAATAGTCAATTTTTTATATAATGACCAATTATTGTCCAAATAAGTCAATCTCTGACCACAAATGATTAATCCTAAACCCAATGACAAACCCATTGACCCAATAGGTCAACCTTTGACCAAATAATCAATTTTGGTCAAAATAATCAATATTTGACTTAATGACCATTCATTGACCCAATATGTCAACTTTAGACCAAAAAATCAACTTTAGCCAAAATGGTCAATTTTTGACCCAATGACCAACCCATTGACCCAATAGGTCCACTTTTTACCAAAAAGTTATATTTGGTCAAAATGGTTAACTCTTGACCAAATTACCAACTCATTGACCAAATGGGTCAAATTTTGACCAAAAAGTCAACTTTAGTTAAAATGGTTAATTTTTAACCCAATGACCACCCCGTTCACCCGATGGGTTAACTTTTGACCAAAAATTCAACTTTGATCAAAATAATCAATTTTTGACCTAATGACCAATTATTAACCAAATAAGTTAATCTCTGACAAAAAGTCAACTTTGGTTAAAATGGTCAATCCTTGACCCAATGACAAACCCTTGACCGAATAAGTCAACTTTCGACAAAAAAGTCAATTTTGATCAAAATAGTTAATTTTTTACCTAATGACCACCCATTGATCCAATAGGCCAACTTTTGACCAAAAAGTCAACTTTGTTCAAAATGGTCAAATTTTGACCTAATTATTAACTCATTGACCAAATAGGTCAACTTTTGACCAGAAAGTCCACTTTTGTCAAAATGGTCAATTTCTAACCCAATCACCAACTCATTGACTAAATAGGTCAACTTTTGACCAAAAAGTTTAACTTTTGACTAAAAAGTCAAATTTGGTCAAAATGCTCAATTTCTGGCACAATGATGTAAATGTCAACTTTGGTGAAAATGGTCAATCATTGATCCAATGACCAACCCATTGACCAAATTAGTCAACTTTTGACTAAAAATTCAACTTTGGCCAAAATGGTTAATCCTTGACCCAATGACCAACACATTGACCTAATAGGTCAACTTTTGACCAAAAAGTAAATTTTAGTCAAAATCGTCAAGTTTTGACCTAATGACCGCCTCATTGACCTAAACAGGTCAACTTTTAACCAAAAAGAAAACTTTGGTCAAAATGGTCAATCCTTGCCCAATGACCAACCCATTGACCCAATAGGTCAACCTTTAACCAAGAAAATCATCTTTTGTCAAATTGGTGAATTCCTGACCAGATTACCAACTCTTTAACCTAATAGGTCAATTTTTGACCAAAAAGTCAACTTTAGTCAAAATGGTCAATTTATAACCCAATGACCACCCCGTTCACCCAATGGGTTAGCTTTTGACCAAAAATTCAATTTGGATCAAAATAGATAATTTTTGACCTAATGACCAATTATTGACCCAATAAGTCAATCTCTAACCAAAAAGTTAACTTTAGTCAGAATGGTCACTCCTTTACCCAATGACAAACCCATTGACCCAATAGTTCAACTTTTAACCAAAAAGTCAATTTTGGTCAAAATAGTCAATTTTTGGCTTAATGACCACCCATTGACCCAATAGGTTAACTTTTGACCAAAAAGTAAATTTTGGTAAAAAATAATCAATTTTAGACCTAATGACCAATTATTGGCCCAGTAAGCCAATCTCTTACTAAAAAGTCAACTTTGGTCAAAATGGTCAATCCTTGACACAATGACCAACCCATTGACCCAAAAGGTCAACTTTTGAACAGAAAGTCAACTTTGGTCAAAATGGTCAATCCTTGATCCAATGCCCAACCCATTGTTCTAATAGGCCAACTTTTTTCGAAAACGTCAAATTTGTCAAAATAGTCAATTTTTGATTTAGTGATCAATTATTGACCCAACAAGTCAAGCTATAACCAAAAAGTCAACTATGGTCAAAATGGTCAATCCTTGACCCAATGATCAACCTATTGACCAAATAGGTCAACTTTTGATCAAATGGTCAATTTTGATCAAAATAGTCAATTTTTGACCTAATGACCACCCTTTGACCCAATATGTCAACTTTTGACAAAAAAGTCAACTTTGGTCAAAATGGTTAATTTTTTACCCAATGACCAACCCATTGACCCATTATGTCAACTTTTGACTAAAAAGTCATCTTGGGTCAAAATGGTCAACTGTTGACCCAATTACGAACTCATTGACCAAATAGGTCAACTTTTGACTAAAAAGTCAACTTTAGTGAAAATGGTCAATTTCTGACGAAATGACCACCCCGTTCACCCGATGGGTTAACTTTTGAAAAAAATTCAATTTGGTCGAAATAGACAATTTTTGACCTAATGATTAATTGTTGACCCAATAAGTCAATCTTTGACCTAATAGTTAACTTTGGTCGAAATGGTCAATCTTTGACCCAATGACAAACCCATTGACCCAATAGGTCAACTTTTGACCAAAAAGTTAATTTTTGTCAAAATACTCAATTTCTAGCCTAATGACCACTCATTAACCCAATAAGTCAACTTTTGACCAAAAAGTTAACTTTGGTCAAAATGGTCAATTTTTAACCCAATGACCAACACATTGACCCATTATGTCAACTTTTGACACAAGAGTCATCTTCGGTCAAAATGGTCAATTCCTGACCCAATTACCAACTTATTGACCAAATAGGTCAATTTTTGACCAAGAAGTCAACTTTGGTCAAAATGGTCAATTTCTGACCAAATGACCACCCCGTTGACCCAATGGGTCAACTTTTGAACAAAAAATCAATTTTAGTGAAAATATTCAATTTTTGACCGAATGACCAATTATCGACATAGTAAGCCAATCTCTGACCAAAAAGTCAACTTTGGTCAAAATGATCAATCATTGACCCAATGACTATCCCATTGGCCTAATAGGTCAACTTTTGACCAAAAAGTCATATTTAGTCAATCCTTGACCCAATAGGTCAACTTTTGACAAAAAAGTCAATTTTTATCAAAATAGTCAATTTTTGACCTAATGACCAATTATTGACCCAATAAGCCAATCTGTGACCAAAAAGTCAACTTTGGTCAAAAAGTTCAATCCTTGATCCAAAGACCAACTAATTGACCCAATAGATCAACTTTTGACAAAAAAGTTAACTTTGGTCAAAAATTTAACTTTGGTTAACACCAGAACTGCCCCAACTAAGGGGCGGGCTAGGCTGAGCGGTTCCATGCGATAGTGCCCTGAGCGAACTTCATCGAGAAGCGGAGACAGAGGCTCTAGTGAACTCTCTTTTCTCTAACTTCAACCGGATCTCATCCCGGAGAGGTTCTTTTGAAATATACTTTCCTTTGTCCGATCCAGCTCTATCGCAGCTCCTGAGCTCAAGCCACTGGACCCTCCCCGTCATCCAATGCTAATTTGCTAGAAAAGAAAGTGCTAGTTGTCGACTAGTTACTTTCATTCCGTCTCTTGAGAGTTTCGTCAAGCAAGCATTAGAGTAAAGGAACTAGTATCCTAAACTCTTCTAGCGCCTTTGGCTCGAGCATAAAGGGGGAAATCTAGCTTCTTCCAAATCTAATTGAGCCAGTCTTCATAACTTCTTTCACTAGTGTCGTTTTTTAAGTCCTTTTTTCAGGTAATTTCTACTTTCACTTTACTTTCATTGCAGCTAGTAGTCGTCCTTCTCCTTGAAAGCAAACAAGGGCTAGGTAAAGGGGTAAAGAATCCATCAATCGATCACGGGATCTAGTCAAGTCCGAAGGTGAGCTCTCCCCATAAGCGCAGTTGCCTCATCCAATGAGAAGCTCGTATCAACCTTTACACTTCGGCCACTGAAAGCATGCTCGGAAAGGTTCGGACCGTGAAGGAGAAAGAAAGTGAAAGCAAGCGAAAGGTAAATAGAGTGACTCGACTTGAAAGTGTGTCAGTCCTGGCCATATAGTTCCAGGCCCTCTAGTTCTAGTGCGAATTCCCAGCCATCCCTAAAAAAACACTACGTGCCTTAAAAAGAATCTGGTTCCAAAGTCTCCCCCTATCCCGATTGGAGAGAAGAGGGCAGCAAGGTGAAAGGGGTTAGGGCTAATGAACTAACGTGCCAACGAGCTTGCAGTTGTAGTTTGAGTCTTTAGGCGATCTCGGGCTAGTCCCCATTTTGATAAATTTGATTGGTATCTCTGACTAGTTTGAGAAGGCTGGTTAGGGCCTCTACATCGGCTTCGGGGGATTCGGACTTCAATTCCCCGGCAGGAATTTCATGCGCAGATCCGAGAAAGACGAAGCTCTCTCTTCCTCTCGAGCGACCTTTGCCGTAAAACCGATTACAAAATTTTGAGAGTTTTTCTTCATTTCAGTTTTCCCGTCGAAAAAGATGCTTCCTTGGCGTGTGGAACATGGATGAGCATTCTTTCATTCCTACAAGTGATCCTACTGGAAGAAGTGTTATATGAGGACTTCGAGATCAAATAGAGAATGTTCCTTTCAATTACTTATGAGCCACTGATTTCTCCAAAACAAGAGATCAAAGTTCTTCGTAGCCTTTTTCCCAATAAGTCGACAGTCTGACACCATTGGGATACTTCGAAGAAAGTGGAGTACATATATGAGACAACGGTGCTAAAACCTTTTCTCTAGATATCTTCCAAACTGTTAGGGTCGTTGCTCCGGATCTTGTTCCCCTGGTGCGAAATTAGTTGGTTTCGTAGTTTGAGAATTCTGCTGATCCCAAGTATTCCATCTCCATCATTGCATACCAAAATCAAAAAAGTAAAAAAGAGAAGGCATAACCAGAAGAATTGTGTCAAATAAGTCAATTTATCCAGTTGAGGCATTCTGTTTTGAACAAATCAACCTCCGGACAGTAAAAAGACTCCTTCTTGTATGAGTAGTCGATGGAGAACTCTCGAGTTTTTGAGTTCTCGACCAACGGAAAGAAGTTTGCGTAGCAAAGAAAGATGCGAAAAGATTCCTTTCTTCGATCTAGGATCCACTAGAATCTTAGGCGAGAAAGAGAGCTTTGATCGCGCACTGATACTAACGCCTCGACCCGAGCGCTATAGGAGACTTCGGAGAGACTCTTCATTGACGTCGTTTGTCAGCCGTGTCAACAAAAATCGCGCATGGCGAGGTAGTCACCATTGTGGAGCCCCTCTCGATTTGAACTTCGACGAAATTTCTCGAAAGTGTGTCGAGAATCTCCGAGTGTCGGGCCCAGTTCGGAGGCGACTTTCTTCTCTTCGGAGCGAGAGGAGAGGTCGTCCATCCCTCCCCGATCCGGAGAGGTTGTGTTCCGCCGGGCCCTCCGGCAGTTTCTTGTCATTTTCCACTTACTCGAGTGTGGTAAGTGGTGGAACATCGAGATCGACCTTCAGAAGACTTCTCATTCAGTGAAGTGGCTCTTGTTCGACAAACTCCTCTTTGTTGGTCCTGAGGAACTCGGTAAGAGATTCATTCTATGTGGGAGCCAACAGAGTCTAAAGGACCGCCCATCCAAAGGTCTTGGAGGTTCGCAATTCTCATAATCAGAAGGCTTCCAAGCTAGGCAAGCAGTTCTCTCTTGTTCCCTCCTCGCCGGGAGATGAAATAGTTAATTTTTGACCCAATAAGTCAACTTTTGACTAAAAAGTCAATTTTGGTCAAAATAGTTAATTTTTAACCTAATGACCAATTATTGACCTAGTAAGCCAATCTATGACCAAAAAGTCAACTTTAATAAAAAAGGTCAATTCTTGACCCAATGACCAACCCATTGACCCAATAGGTCAACTTTTGACCAAAAAGTCAACTTTGGTCAAAATGGTCAATCCTTGACCCAATGACCAACCCATTATCCTAATAAGTCAACTGTTGACCAAAAAGTCAAGTTCGGTTAAAATGGTCAATTTCGGACTCAATGACCAACCCATTAACCCAATTGGTCAAATATTGACCAAAAAGTCAACTTTGGTCAAAATTGCCAATTTCTAACCCAATGACCTCCTCGTTGAACCAATGAGTTAACTTTTGACCAAAAATTCCATTTTGGTCAAAATAGTCAATTTTTTCCTAAATAACCACCCATTAACCCAATAGGACAACTTTTGACAAAAAAGTCAACTTTGGTCAAAATGTTATTTTTGACCAAATGACCAACTCATTGACCCGATAGTTTAAATTTTGACCAAAAAGTCATTTTTGTTCAAAATGGTCAATTCTTGACCCAATTACCAACTCATTGAACAAATAGGTAAACTTTTGACCAAAAAGTCAACTTTGGTCAAGATGGTCA
Organism: Papilionanthe hookeriana x Papilionanthe teres; assembly: GCA_022702705.1. Lineage (NCBI taxonomy): Eukaryota > Viridiplantae > Streptophyta > Magnoliopsida > Asparagales > Orchidaceae > Papilionanthe > Papilionanthe hookeriana x Papilionanthe teres. Next base: position 68,619,875 of record CM040434.1, on the reverse strand, counting down.
ATATCTAACACAATGACTACCCCGTTGACCCAATGAGCCAACTTTTAAGCAAAATTTTAATTTTGGTCAAAATAATTAATTTTTGACCTATAACCAATTATTGACACAATAAGTCAATCTCTAACACAAAAGTCAACATTGGTCTAAATGGTTAATCCTTGACCCAATGACCAACCCATTTACCGTATAGGTCAACCTTTGACCAAAAAGTCAACTTTGCTCAATATGGTCAATCCATGACACAATGACCAACCCATTGACTCAATAGGTCTACTTTTGATCAAAAAGTCAATTTTGGTCAAAATAATCAATTTTTGACCTAATGACCAATTATTGACCCAGTAAGCCAATATCTGACAAAAAAGTCAACTTTGGCCAAAATGATCAATCCTTGACCTAATGACCAACACATTGACCCAATAACTCAACTTTTGACCAAAAAGTCAACTTTGGTCAGAATGATCAATCCTTGACATAATGACCAACCCATTTGCGTAAATGTCAACTTTTGACCAAAAAGTCAATTTTGGTCAAAATAGTCAATTATTGAATTAATGACCAATCATTGACCCGATATGTCAATCTCTGACAAAAAAGTCAACTTTGGTCAAAACAATCATTCCTTGACCCAATGACAAACCCATTGACCGAATCGGTCAACTTTTGACCAAAACATCAACTTTAGTCAAAATAGTCAATTTTTGACCTAATGACCACCCATTGACCCAATAGGTCAACAATTGTCCAAAAAGTCAACTTTGGTTAAAATGGCTAATTTTTGACCCAATAACCAACCCATTGACCCAATTGTTCAACTTTTGATCAAAAAGTTAATTTTGGTCAAAATGGTCAACTCTGGACTCAATTACTAACTCATCGACGAAATTGGTCAACTTTTGACTAAAAGTCAACTTTGGTCAAAATGGTCAATTCTGACCCAATGACCACTCAGTTGACCCAATGGGTTAACTTTTGACAAAAAATTAACTATTTTGACAAAAAATTCTATTTTGGTCAAAATAATCAATTTTTAACCAAATGACCAATTATTGACCCAATAAGTCAATCTTGACCAAAAAGTTAACTTTTGTCAAAATGGTCAATCCTTCACCCAATGACAAATTCATTGACCCAATAGATCAACTTTTGACCAAAAAGTCAATTTTTCTCAATATATTCCATTTTTCGCCTAATGACCACCCATTGACCCAATAGGTCAACTTTTGAACAAAAATTCAATTTTGGTCAAAATGGTCGACACTTGAACCAATGACCAACCCACTAACACAATAGATCAACTTTAGACCGAATATTCATCTTTAGTCAAAATGATCAATTCTTGACCCAATTACTAACTCATTGACCAAATAGGTCAACTTTTGACCAAAAAGTCAATTTTGGTCACAATTGTTAATTTTTGACCTAATGATCACCTACTTGACACAATGGGTCAACTTTTAACAAAAAATTTAATTTTGGTCAAAATAATTAATTTTTGACCTAATGACCAATTATTCACCCAATAAGTCAATCTCTGACAAAAAAGTCAACTTTCGTCATAATGGTCAATCCTTGACCCAATGACCAACCCGTTGACCCAATAGATCAACTTTTGACCAAAAAGTCAACTTTTTGTCAAAATTATCAATTTTTGACCTAACGAATAATTACTGAACCAGTAAGCCAATCTCTGACCAAAAATTCAACTTTGGTCACAATGGTCAATCCTTGACTAAATGACCAACCCATAGACCCAATAGGTTAACCTTTGACCAAAAAGTTAATTTTGTTCAAAATGAGCAATCCATGAAGCAATGGAAAACTCATTGACCCATTAGGTCAACTTTTGACCAAAAAGTCAATTTTAGTCAAAATAGTCAATTTTGATCTAATGACCACCCATTAACCCAATAAGTCAACTTTGGTTAAAATTGTCAATGTCTGACCCAATAGGTCAACTTTTGTCCAAAAAAGTCATATTTGTTCAAAATGGTTAATTCTTGACCCAATTACCAACTCATCGACCAAATAGGTCAACCTTTGACCAAAAGTCAACTTTGGTCAAATTTATTAATTCTGACACAATGACCACTCAGTTCACCCAGTGGGTTAACTTTTGACCAAAAATTGTATTTTAATCAAAATAGTCAATTTTTAACCAAATGACCAAATATTGACCCAATAAGTCAAGCTCTGACCAAAAAGTCAAATTTGGTCAAAATGGTCAAACCTTGACCCAATGACAAACCCATTGACTCAATAGATCAACTTTTGACGAAAAAGTCAATTTTGGTCAAAATATTCAATTTTTGACCTAATGACCACCCATTGACCCAATAGGTCAACTTTTAACCAAAAAGTCAACTTTGGTCAAAATGATCAACTCTTTCCCAATGACCAACCCACTAACACAATAGATCAACTTTTGAACGAAAAGTCATCTTCGTTCAAAATGGTCAATTCTTGATCCAATTACCAGCTCATTGACCAAATTTGTCAACGTTTGACAAAAAAATCAATTTTGGTCAAAATGGTCAATTTTTGACCAAATCACCGTTCCTTGACACAATGGGTCAACTCTTGACAAAAAATTGAATTTTGGTCAAAATATATAATTTTTTATCTAATGACCAATTATTGACCCAATAAGTCAATCTCTGAGCAAAAAGTCAACTTTTGTCATAATGGCCAATCCTTGACCCAATGACTACCCATTGACCCAATAAGTCAACTTTTGACCAAAAAGTCAATTTTGGTCAAAATTATCAATTTTTGACCTAAAGACCAATTATTGACCCAGTTAGCCAATCTCTGACCAAAAAGTCAACTTTAGTCAAAATGGTCAATCCTTGACCTAATGAACAACCCATTGACCCTATAGGTCAACTTTTGACCAAAAAGCCAACTTTGGTCAAAATGTTCAATCCTTGACCCAATAACCTAGCCGTTGGCCTAATAGTTCAACTTTTAACCTAAAGTCAATTTGGTTAAAATAGTAATTTTTTGAATTAATGACCAATTATTGACCTGATAAGTCAATCTCTGACTAAAAAGTCAACTTTGGTCAAAATGGTCATCCTTGACCCAATGACAAAGCCATAGACCCAATATGTCAACTTTTGACCAAAAAGTCAATTTTCATTAAAATAGTCAATTTTGACCTAATGATCACCCATTGACCCAATAGGTCAACTTTTGACAAAAAAAGTCAGCTTTGGTTAAAAGGGTCAATTTTTAACCCAATGACCAACCCATTGACCCAATAGGTCAACTTTTAACTAAAAAGTCATCTTCGTTCAAAATGGTTAATTGTTGACCCAATTACCAACTCATTGACCAAATAGGTCAACTTTTGACCAAAAAATCAACTTTAGAAAAAATGATCAATTTCTGACCCGATGACCACCCTGTTGACCATTTTAGTTAAAATAGTTAATTTTTGACGTAATGACCAATTATTGACTCAATAAGTCAATCTCGGACCGAAAAGTTCACTTTGGTCAAAATGGTCAAACTTTGACCTAATGACAAACCCATTGACCCAGTAGGTCAATTTTTGAACAAAAGGTCTATTTTAGTCAAAATAGTCAATTTTTTACATAATGACCACCCATTGACCCAACAGGTCAATTTTTGACCAAAAGGTCAATTTTGGTCAAAATGATCAATTTTTTATATAATGACCACCCAATGACCCGATAGGACAACTTTTGACCAAAAAGTCAACTTTGGTCAAAATGCTCAATTTTTACCCAATAAATTAATTTTTGATCCAAAAGTCATTTTCGGTCAAAATGGTCAATTCTTGACCCAATTACCAACTCATTGATAAAATATGTCAACTTTTGAGAAAAAAGTCAACTTTGGCCAAAATGGTCAATCCTTATCCTAATGACCAACCCATTTACCCAATAGGTCAAGTTTGGTTAAAATAGTCAATTTTTGATGTAATGACTAATTATTGACACAGTAAGTCAATCTCTGACCAAAAATTCAGCTTTGGTTAAAATAATTGGTCGTTCACAAAAATACAAACCCATTGAACCTATAGGTCAACTTCTAAACAAAAAGTTAAATTTGGTCAAAATGGTCAATTTCTGACCTAATAACCAACCCATTGACCGAATAGGTCAACTTTTGACCAAAAAGTCAACTTTGGTTAAAATTGTCAATCCTTGACTCAATGGCCAACCCATTGAACCAATCGGTCAACTTTTGACTAAAAAGTCAACTTTGGTTAAAATGATCAATCCTTGACCCAATGACCAACCCATTGGCCTAATAGGTCAACTTTTGACCGAAAAGTTAATTTTGGTTAAATATTCAATTTTTGCTTTAATGACCAATTATTGACCCAATAAGTAAATCTCTGACCATAAAATCAACTCTGGTCAAAACGGTCAATCCTTAACCCAATGACAAACCGATCGATCTAACAAAGTCAACTTTAGCTAAAACGTCAATTTTAGTCAAAATACAATACTTCAACTAATGACCACCCATTGACCCAATAGGTAGACTTTTGAGCAAAAAGTCAAATTTGGTTAAAATGGTCAATTTTTGACCCAATGACCAACCCATTGACCTAATAGATCAACTTTTGACCAAAAAAGTCTTATTCGATCAAAATTCTCAATTCTTGACCCAATTACCAACTCATAGACCAAATAGGTCAACATTTGACCAAAAAGTTAACTTTGGTCAAAATGGTCAATTTCTGACCCAATGACCACTCCGTTGAACCAATGGGTTAACTTTTGACCAAAAATTCTGTTTTTGTCAAAATAGTTAATTTTTAACCAAATGACCAATTATTGATTCAATAAGACAATTTCTGACCACAAAGTCAACTTTGGTCAAAATGGTCAATCCTTGACCCAATGACAAACCCATTGACTTAATAAGCTTCAGCCGACTGAAAAGTCTATTTTGGTCAAAATTTTCATTTTTCGACCTAATGACTACCCAATGACCCCATAGATCAACTTTTCGATAAAAAAGTCAACTTTGGTCAAAAAGGTTAATTTTTGACCCAATGACCAAGCCACTGACACAATAAATCAACTTTTGACCGAAAAGTCATGATCGGTTAAAATGGTCAATTCTTAACCCATTTACCAACACAATGACCAAATAGGTCAACTTTTGATGAAAAAGTCAATTTTGGTCGAAATGTTTAATTTTTGACCCATTGAACACCTCCCTGATCCAATAGGTCAACTTTTGACAAAAAAATTTAAATTTTGTCAAAATAATCAATTTTTTAACTAATGACCAATTATTGACCCAATAAGTCAATCTCTGACCAAAAAGTCAACTTTGATCATGACGGTCAATCCTTGACTAAATGACAAACCCGTTGACCAAAAAGGTCAACTTTTGACCAAAAAGTCAACTTTGGTCAGAATGGTCAATTCTTGACCCAAAGACAAACCCATTGACCAAATAGATAAACTTTTGATTAAAAAGTCAATTTTGGTCAAAATAGTCAATTTTTCACCTAATGACCAATTATTGACCCAGTGAGCCAATCTCTGACCAAAAAGTCAACTTTGGTCAAAATGGTCAATCATTGACCCAATGACCAACCAATTGACACAATAGATCAACTTTTGACTAAAAATTCAACTTTGGTCAAAATGATCAATCCTTGACCCAATGACCAACCCATTGGCCTAAAGGTCAACTTTTGGCAAAAAAAAGTCAATTTTTGTTAAAACAAGAAATTTTTGAATTAATGACTAATTATTGACCCAATAAGTCAATCTCTAACTAAAAAGACAACTTTGGTCAAAATGGTCAATCCTTGACCCAATGACAAAGTCATTAGCCCAATAGGTCAACTTTTGACCAAAATGTCAATTTTGGTTAAAATAGTCAATTTTTTACCTAATGACACCCAATAGGTCAACTTTGGACCAAGAAGTTAACTTTGGTCAAAAGGTCAATTTTTGACCTAATGACAACACATTGTCCCAGTAGGTCAACTTTTGACTAAAAAATCATCTTTGGTCAAAATGGTCAATTCTTGACCCAATTACCTACTCATTGACCAAACAGGTCTACTTTTGACCAAAATGTTAACTTTGGTAAAATGGTCAATTTCTGGCTCGATGACCACCGTGTTGAGCATTTTGGTCAAAATAGTCTATTATTGACCTAATGACCAATTATTGACCCAATAAGTCAAAATCTGGTCGAACAGTCAACTTTGGTCAAAACGGTCAATCATTGACCCAATGACAAACTCGTAGACCCAATAGGTTAACTTTTGACCCAAAAATCAATTTTGGTCAAAATAGTTAATTTTTTATATAATGACCACCCATTAACCTAATAGTTCAACTTTTGACCAAAAAGTCAACCTTGGTCAAAATGGTCAATTTTTGACCCAATAGATCAACTTTTGACCCAAATGTCATCTTCGGTCAAAATAGTCAATTCTTGACCTAATTACCAACTCATTGACCAAATATGTCAACTTTTGAGCAAAAAGTCAACTTTGGTCAATCCATGATTTAATGACCAACCCATTGACCCAATAGGTCAACTTTTGACCAAAAAGTCAATTTTGACCAAAAGACAAATTATTGATCCAGTAAGCCAATCTTCGACTCAAAAAGTTAACTTCGTCAAAATGGTCGATCTTTGATCGAATGACAAACCCGCTGAACCAATAAGCCAACTTCGACTAAAAAGTCAAATTCGTCAGAATGGTCAATTTACGATCTAATGACTAACCCATCAATCTAATAGTCAACTCTCATCCAAAAAGTCAACTTTGGTCAAAATCATCAAACCTCGATCTAATGACTAACCCATTGAATCCAACAGTCAACTTTCGACCAAAAAATTAAATTTGGTCAAAATAATCAATTTCGACCTAATGACAACCAATCGACCAAACAGTCAACTTTGACCAAAAAGTCAACTTTGGTCAAAATTGCCAATTTTTCAATCTAATAACCAACCCATCGAACCAATAAGTCAACTTAGAAAAAGACAACTTTGGTCAAAATGGTCAATTCTCGACCTAATGACTAAACGCATCGATCCAACAAGTCAACTTTTGAACAAAAAGTCTATTTGGGTTAAAATAGTCCATTTTTCCTTAATGACAAATTTTTGATCAAATATGTCAATCTCTGACCAAAAAGTCAACTTTGGTCATAATGGTCAACCATTGACCCAATGACAAACCCATTGTCTCAATAGGTCAACTTTTGACCAAAAAGTGAACATTGGTCAAAATGGTCAATCCTTGACAAAATGACCAACCCTTTGACCCAATAGATGAACTTCTGATAAAAAGTCAATTTAGGCCAAAATAGTAAATTTTTGACTTAATGACCAATTATTGACTCAATAGGTTAACTTTTGGCCAAAAAGTCAACTTTGTCAAAATGCTCAATCCTTGACCCAATGACCAACTCATTGACCCAATAGGTCAACTTTTGATCAAAAAGTCAAATTTGGTCAAAATTGTCAATCCTTGACCGAATGACTAACTCAATGACCAAAAAGGACAACGTTTCACCAAAAAGTCAATTTTGGTCAATTGTCAATTTTTGACCTAATGACCACCTCATTGACCCAAAATGTCAACTTTTGACCAAAAAGTCAAATTTGGCCAAAATGGTTAATCCTTGACCCAATGACCAACACAATAACCCAATAGGTTAACTTTTGATGAGAAAAGTCAATTTTGCTCAAAATTGTCGATTTTTGACCTAATGACCGCCTCATTTACCTAAATAGGTCAACTTTTGACCAAAAAGACAACTTTGGTCAAAATGGTCAATCCTTAACCCAATGGCCAACCCATTGATCTAATAGGTCAACTTTTGACCAAAAAGTCAATTTTTGTCAAAATAGTCAATTTTTGATCTAGTGCTAATCTTTGACGAAAAAGTTAACCTTTGTTATAATGGTTAATCCCTGACCCAATGACCAAACCATTGACCCAATAGGTTAACTTTTGATCAAAAAGTTAACTTTGGACAAAATGATCAATCCTTGACCCATAGACCAACCCATTGGTCTAATAGTTCAACTTTTGACCAAAAAATAAATTTTGGTCAAAATAGTCGATTTTTGAATTAATGAAAAATCATTGACCCAATAAGTCAATCTCTGACCAAAAAGTCCACTTTGGTTAAAATGGTCAATCCTTGAACCAATGACAAACCCATTGAGCCAATAAGTCAACTTTTGACCAAAAAGTCAATTTTGGTCAAAATAGTCAATTTTTGACCTAATGACCAATTATTGACTCAATAAGTCAATCTCTGACCAAAAAATTAACTTTGGTCAAAATGGTCAATCTTTGACCCAATGACAAACCCATTAACCCAATAGTTCAACTTTTGACCAAAAACTTAATTTTGGTCAAAAGAGTCAATTTTTGACTTAATGAACTCTTATTGACCCAATATGTCAACTTTTAACCAAAAGGTATATTTTGGTCAAAGTAGTTAATTTTTGACCTATTGACTTATTATTGACCCAGCAAATCAATCTCTGACCAAAAGTCAACTTTGGTCAAAATGGTCAATCCTTTGCCCAATGACCAACTCATTGACCCAATAGGTCAACGTTTGACCAAAAAGTCAACTTTGGTCAAAATGGTCAATCCATGATCTAATGACTAACTCATTGACCCAAAAGGACAACTTTTGACCAAAAAGCCAATTTGGTAAAAATTGACAATTTTTGATCTAATGATCACCTCTTTGACCCAAAAAGGTCAAGTTTTGACCAAAAAGTCAAATTTGGTCAAAATGGTCAATTTCTAACACAATGACCTAAATGTCAACTTTGGTGAAAATGGTCAATCGTTAATCTAACTGACCAACCCATTGACTCTGACTGATCAACTTTCGAACTAAAAACGCCAGCTTTGGCCAAAATGGTTAATCCTTGACCCAATGACCAACAATTGACCCAATAGGTCAACTTTTAACCAAAAAGTCAATTTTGTTCAAAATTATCAATTTTCGACCTAATGACAGCCTCATTGACCTATATAGGTCAACTTTTGACCAAAAAGACAACTTTCATCAATATGGTCAATACTCGACCCAATGACCAACCCATTGACCCAATAGGTCAACTTTTGACCAAAATGTTAATTTTGGTCAGAATAGTTAATTTTTGACCTAATGAACAATTTATGACCAAGCCAATCTCTGGCCAAAAAGTCAACTTTGGTTAAAATGATCAATCCTTAACCCATTGACCTAATAGGTCAACTTTTGAAAAAAAAGTCAACTTTGGTCAAAATGATCAATCCTTGAGCTAATGACCAACCCATTGACCTAATACGTCAACTTCGACCAAAAGGCAGTTTTGCTCAAAATACCAACTTTTCGAATTAATGACCAATTATTGATCCAATAAGTCAATCTCCGATCAAAAAGTCAACTTTGGTCAAAACGGTCAATCCTGACCCAATGCACGAAATCCATCGACTCTAACAGGTCAAGTTTCAACAAAAAGTCTTATTTCGGTTAAAATTATCAATTTTCGACTTAATGGCCACTCATTGACCCTATAGGGCAACATTTGACCCAAAAGTCAACAGTGGTCAAATTGGTCATTTTTTGACCCAATGACCGACTCATTGACCCAGTAGGTCAACTTTTGGCTAAAAAGTCATCTTTCGTCAAAATGGTCAATGCTTGACCCAATTACCAACTCATTAACCAAATAAGTCAGCTTTTGACCAAAAAGTCAAATGGGTCAAATGAGTCAATTTATGACCCAATGACCTCCTCGTTCACCCAATACGTTAACTTTTGACAAAAAAATCAATTTTGGTCAAAATAGTCAATTTTTTACCTAATAACCAATTATTGACCCAATTGGTCAATCTCTAACCAAAAAGTCAACTTTGATCAAAATGGTCAATCCTTGATCCAATGACAAAACCATTGACCAAATAGTTCAACCTTTGACCAAAATGTCAAATTTAGTCAAAATAGTCAATTTTTGACCCAATGACCAAACAATTGGCCCAATATATCAAATTTTGACCAAAAAGTCATCCTCGGTCAAAATGGTCATTTCTTGACCCAATTACCAACTCATTGATCAAATAGTTTACTTTTGATCAAAAAGTCAACTTTGGTCAAAATGGTCAATTTCTAACCCAATGAACACCCCGCTGACCCAATGGGTCAACTTTTGACCAAAAAAATTAATTTTGGTCAAAATAATTAACTTTTGACGTAATTACCAATTATTGACCCAATAAGTCAATCTCTGACAAAAAAGTCAACTTTGGTCAAAATGGTCAATCCATGACCCAATTACCAACCCATTGACCCAATAGGTCAACTTTTGACAAAAAAGTCAACTTTGGTCAAAATGGTCAATCCTCGACCCAAAGACCAAACCATTGATCCAATAGTCAAACTTTCGACCGTAAAAATCAATTTTGTCAAAATACCATTTTTGACCTAATGACCAATTATTGAATCTAATAAGTCAACCTTCGACCAAAAAGTCAACTTTGGTCAAAATGGTCAATCCTTGACCCGATGACAAACCCATTGACCCAATAGGTCAACTTTTGGCCAAAAAGTTACTTTTGACCTAATAAACACCCAACACAATTTATGACCCAATGACCAACTCATTAACCCAATAGATTAAATTTTAACCAAAAAGCTATCTTCGGTCAAAATGGTCAATTCTTAATCTAAATACAAACTCAATGACTAAATAGTTTAACTTTTGACCAAAAAGTCAACTTTGGTCAAAATTGTCAATTTCTGACCCAATGACCACCCTGTTGACCAGCTAAGTCAACTTTTGACCAAAAAATTAATTTTGGACAAAATAATCAATTTTTTACCTAATGACCATTTCTTTACCCAATAAGTCAACCTCTAACCAAAAAGTCAACTTTGGTTGAAATGGCCAATCTTTGACCCAATGACCAACCCATTAACCCAATAGGTCAACTTTTGAACAAAAAGTCAACTTTGGTCAAATGGTCAATCCTTAACCCAATGACCAACTCATTGACCCAATAGCTAAACTTTGACCAAAAAGCTAAATTTGGTTAAAATTGCCAATTTTTGACCTAATGACCACCCCATTAACCCAATAGGTCAAATTTTGACTAAAAAGTCATGTTTGGTTAAAATGGCCAATTTCTAACCCAATAAGTCAACTTTTGACCAAGAAGTCAACTTTGGTCAAAGTGGTCAATCCTTGACCCAATGACAACTCATGGACCCAATAGATCAACTTTTGATCAAAATAGTTAATTTTTTACATAATGACCAATTGTTGTCCTAATAAGTCAATCTCTGACCAAAAAGTCAACTTTGGTCAAATTGGTCAATCCTTGACCAAATGACCAACCCATTGACTCAATAGGTCAACTTTTGACCAAAAAGTTAACTTTTATCACCAAAAGGTCAATTTTTGTCAATATAGTCAATTTTTGACCTAATAACCACCCCATTAACCCAATAGTTCAACTTCTGACCAAAAACTCAACTTTGGTCAAATTGGTTAATTTCTGACCAAATGAACACCCCATTGAGCTAATGGGTCAACTTTTAACCAAAAATCTAATTTTGGTCAAAATAGTCAATTTTTGACGTAATGACCAATTATTGACCAAATAAGTCAATCTCTGACCAAAAAGTCAGCTTTGGTCAAAACGGACAATCCTTGACCCAATGACTAACCCATTGACCCAATAGCTCAACTTTTGACAAAAAAGTCAACTTTGGTCAAAATGGTCAATTCATGACCCAATGACCTAATATGTCAACTTTTGACCAAAAAGCAATTTTGATCAAAATAGTCAATTTTTTACCCAATGACCACCCAATTGACCTAATATTTCAACTTTTGACCAAAAAGTTATATTTGGTCAAAATGGTCAACTTTCGATCTAATTACCAACCCATTGACCCAATAATTCAACTTTTGACCAAAAAGTTAACTTTGGTCAATATGGTCAATTCTTGGCCCAATGACCCACCCATTGACCCAATAGGTCAAGTTTTCACCAAAAAGTCAATTTTGGTCAAAATAATCAATTTTAACCTAATGACCAATTATTGACCCAATAGGTGAATATCTTACCAAAAAGTCAACTGTGGTCAAAATGGTCAATCCTTGACCCAAAGACCAACCCGTTGACCCTATAGGTCAACTTTTGACCAAAAAGTGAACTTTAGTCAAAATAGTCAATCCTTAACACAATGACAAGTCCATTGACAAAATAAGTCAACATTTGACCAAAAAGTCAATTTTGGTCAAAATAGTTAATTTTTGACCTAATGAGCACATTAACCTAAAAGGTCAACTTTTGACTAAAAAATCAACTTTAGCTAAAATGGTTAATTTCAGACCCAATGACCACCCCTTTGACCTAATGGGACAATTTTTGACCAAAAATTCAATTTTGATCAAAATAGTTAATTTTTGACCTAACTACCATTTATTAACCCAATAAGTCAATCTCTGACCAAAAAGTCAACATTGGTCAAAATAGTCAATCTTTGACTCAATGACCAACCCATTAACCTAATAGGGCAACTTTTGACCAAAAAATCATCTTTGGTCAAAATGGCCAATTTTTTACCCAATGACAAAACCATTGACCCAATTGGCCAACTTTTGACCAAAAAATCATCTTTGGTCAAAATGGTCAATTTTTAATCCAACGACCAAACCATGGACCAAATAGGTCAACTTTTGACCAAAAAGTCAACATTGGTCAAAATGGTCAATTTCAGGCCCACTGAACACCCCTTCGACCTAATGGGACAACTTTTGACTAAAAACTCAACTTTGGTCAAAATAATCGATTTTTTAACTATTGACCAACTATTGACCAAATAAGTTAATCTCTGACCAAAAATTAACTTTGATCAAAATGGTCAATCCTTGACCCAATGACCAACCTATTGACTCAATATGTCAGCTTTTGACCAAAAAGTCAACTTTGGTAAAAAAAAGTCAATTCTTGACACAATGACCAACTCATTAACCCAATAGATCAACTTTTGACCAAAAAGTATATTTTGGTCAAAATAGTTAATTTTGACCTAATCACAAATTATTGACTCAATAAGTCAATCTCTTGCCAAAAAGTCAACTTTGGTCAAAATGGTCAGTCCTTGACCCATTGACCAACCCATTGACCCAATTGGTCAATTTTTGAAAAAAAAGTAACTTTGGTCAATATGGTCAATCCTTAACCCAATGACGAAATTATTGACCCAATATGTCAACTTTTGACAAAAAAGTCAATTTTGGTCAAAATAGTCAATTTTTGACCTAATGACCGCCCCATTGAACCAATAAGTCAACTTTTGACCAAAAAGTCAACTTTGGTCAAAATAGTCAATTTCTAACCAAATGACCACCCCGTTAACCCAAAGGGTTAACTTTTGACCAAAATAAAAACTTTGGTAAAAAAAGTCAATTTTTGACCACCTAATTGACCCAATATGTCAACTATTTACCAAGAAGTTAACTTTGGCCAAAATGATCAATTTCTGACCCAATGACCAATCCACTGACCCAATAGGTCAACTTTTGACAAAAAAATCATTTTTTGTCAAAATAGTCATTTTTTGACCTGTTGACCACTTATTGACGAATTAAGTCAATCTCTGACCAAAAAGTCAACTTTGGTCAAAATGGTCAATCCTTGACTCAATGACTAACCGATCAATCTAATAGGTCGACTTTCGACAAAAAATTCAACTTTGTCAAAATGGTCAATCCTCGACCTAATGACCAACCCATAGCACCCAGCAGGTCAACATTCGAACAAAAAGTGAACTTTAGTCAAACTAGACAATCCTCGAAACAATGACCCACCCATTAACACACAGTCAACTTTCGACCAAAAGTTAATTTCGGTCAATATAACCAATTTTCGACCAAATGACTACTCCATCGCGAAAATGTCAACTTTTGACCAAAATTTAACCTTGGTCAAAATAGACAATTTCTGACCTAATGGCCACCCCATTGACCAAATGGGTCAACTTTTCATAAAAAATTCAATATTGGTCAAAATAATCAATTTTTGACCTAATGACCAATTATTAACCAAATAAGTCAATCTCTAACCAAAAATTCAACTTTGGTCAAAATTGTCAATCCTTAACCCAATGACCAACCCAGTGAATCAGTAGGTCAACTTTTGACAAAAAAAGTCAACTTTGGCCAAAAGGTTAATCTGTAACCCAATGAACCAATGTGTCAACTTTTGACCAAAAAGCAATTTTGGTCAAATAGTCAATTTTTTACCTAATGTCCACCCAATTGACCAAATAGGTCAAATTTTGACAAAAAGTTAATTTTGGTCAAAATGGTCAATTTCTGACCCAATGACCAACCCATTGACCCAATAGGGTTAACTTTTAACCAAAAAGTTAACTTTGGTCAAAATGGTCAATACTTAACCCAATGACCAAACCATTAACCCAGTAGCTCAACTTTTGACCAAAAAGTCAAGTTTGGTCAAAATAATCAATTTTTGACTTAATGACCAATCATTGACCCAGTAAGTCAATTACTTACCAAAAAGTCAACTTTGGTCAAAATGGTCAATCCTTGACCCAATGACCAACCCATTGACTCAATTGGTTAACTTTTGACCAAAAAATCAACTTTAGTCAAAATATTCAATCCTTGTCCCAATAACCAACTCATTGACGCAATATTTCAACTTTTTACCAAAAAGTCAATTTTGGTCAAAATAGTCAATTTTTTACGAAATGACCACCCCATTGATCCAATAAGTCAACTTTAGTCAAAATGGTCAATTTCTAATCCAATGACCACCTTGTTAACCCAATGGGTAAATATTTGACCAAAAAAATAATTTTGTTCAAAACAGTCAATTTTTGACCTAATGACCACCCGATTGACCTAATAGGTCAACTTTTGACCAAAAGGTTAACTTCTGTCAAACTTGTCAATTTCTGACCCAATGATCAACCCATTGACCCAATAGGTCAACTTTTGACCAAATAGTCAACTTTGGTCAAAATGGTCAATTCTTGACCTAATGACCAACCTATTGGCCCAATAAGTCAACTTTTGACAAAAATGTCAACTTTGGTGAAAATGGTCAATCATTGACCCAATGACCAACCCATTGACCCAAAAGATCAACTTTTGACCAAAAAGTCAACTTTGGTCAAATTGGACAATCCTTGACCGAATGACCAACCTATTGACCCAACAGGTTAACTTTTGACCAAAAATTCAGTATTAGTCAAAATAATCAACTTTTGACATATTGACCAATTACTGAGCCAATAAGTCAAACTCTGACCAAAAAATTGACTTTTGTCAAAATGGATAATACTTGACTCAATAACCTACCCGTTGACCCAATTGGTCAATTTTTGGCTAAAAATACATCGTTGGTCAAAATGGTCAATTCTTGACCCAATTAGCAACTCATTGACCAAATATGCAAACTTTTGACCAAAAAGTCATCTTTGGTCAAAATGGTCAATTTCTGACCCAATGACCACCCTGTTGACCCGTTAGGTTCACTTTTGACCAAAAAATCAATTTTCGTCAAAATAGTCAATTTTTTACCTTATGACATATTATTGACCCAATAATTCAATCTCCGATCAAAAAGTCAACTTTGGTCAAAATGGTCAATCCTTGATCCAATGGCAAACCCTTTGACCCAAAGGTCAACATTTGATAAAAAAGTTAATTTTGGTTAAAATAGTCAATTTTTGACCTAATGACCACCCATAGACCCAATGGGTCAACTTTTGACCAAAAAGTCAGCTTTGGTCAAAATGGTCAATTTTTGACACAATGACAAACCCATTTACCCAATAGATCAACTTTTGACTAAAAAGTCATCTTCGGTCAAAATGGTCAATTCTTAACCCAATTACCATCTCATTGACCAAATAGGTGAACTTTTGACCAAAAAATCAACTTTGGTCAAAATGGTCAATTTCTGACCCAATGACCACCCCGTTGACCCAAAGGGTCAACTTTTGACCAAAAAATTAATTTTGGTCAAAATAATCAATTTTTGACCTAATGAATAATTATTGGCCCAATAAGTCAATCTCTGACCAAAAAATCAACTTTGGTCAAAATGGTTAATCCTGGACCTAATGACCAACCAAATGACCCAGTAGGTCAACTTTTGACTAAAAAGTCAACTTCGGTCAAAACGGTCAATCCTTGACCTAATGACCAACCCCATGACCCAGTAAGTCAACTTTTAACTAAAAATTTAACTTTGGTCAAAACGGACAATCCTTGACCCAATAACCAACCCATTGACTCAATAGGTCATCTTTTGGCTAAAAAGTGAATTTTGGTCAAAATAGTCAACTTTTGACCTAGTGACCAATTATTGACCTAGTAAGTCATTCTCTAACAAAAAATTCGACTTTGGTCAAAATGGACAATCCTTGACCCAATAACCCACCCTTTGACCCAATAGGTCAACTTTTAACCAAAAATTTAACTTTGGTCAAATGATCAATCCTTGACCCAATGACCAACCCATTGGCCTAATAGGTCAACTTTTGACCAAGTTGTCAATTGTGGTCAAAATAGTCAATTTTTGAATTAATGACCAATTCTTGAACCAATAAGTCAATCTCTGACCAAAAAGTCATCTTTTTGTCAAAATGGTCAATCCTTGACCCAATGACAAACCCATTGACTCAATAGGTCAACATTGGAAAAAATGTAAATCCTTGACCCAATGACCAACACAATGACCCAATAGGTCAACTTTTGACCAAAAAATCAAATTTGGTAAAAATAATCAATTATTGACCTAAGGACCACTTATTAAGCAAATAAGTCAATCTCTTTCAAAAAAGGCAAATTTGGTCAAAATGGTCAATAATTGACGCAATGACCAACACATTACATAATAGGTCAACTTTTGACCAAAAAGTCAACTTTGGTCAAAATAGTCAATCTTTGACCCAATCACTAACACATTAACCCAATAGGTCAACATTCGACTAAACAGTGAATTTTAGTCAAAATAGTCAATTTTTGACCTAATGACAAATTATTGAGCCAATAAGTCAATCTCTGACCAAAAAGTCAACTTTGGTAAAAATGGTTGATCCTTGACCCAATCACCAACCCTTTGACCCAATTAGTCAACTTTAGAACAAAAAAATAACTTTGGTCAAAATGGTAAATCATTGACCCAACGACCAACCCATTGACCCTATAAGTTAACTTTTGTCCAAAAAGTCAATTTTGGTCCAAATAGTCAATTTTTGACCTAATGACCAATATTGACCCAATAAGTCAATCTCTGACCAAAAAAGTTAACTTTGGTCACAATGGTCAATCCTTGACCCAATAACAAACCATTTGACCCAATACGTCAAATTTTGATCAAAAAGTCAACTTTGGTAAAAATTGTAAATGCTTGACCCAATGATAAATCCACTGACCCAATATATGACCAAAAAGTCAATTTTGGTCAAAATAGTAAATTTTTGACTTAATGACCAATTAATGACCCAATAGGTCAACTTTTGACCAAAAAGACAACTTTGGTCAAAATGGTCAATCCTTGACTCAATGACGAACCCATTGACCAAATAGGTCAACTTTTGACAAAAAAGTCAACTTTGGTTAAAATGGTCAATCCTTGACCCAACGACCAACTCATTGACCCAAAAGGACAACTTTTGACAAAAAAGTTAATTTTAGTCAAATTTGATAATTTTTGACATAATGACTATCTCATTGACCCAAAAGGTCAACTTTTAACAAAGAAGTCTAATTTGGTCAATATGGTCAATTTCTAACACAATGACCATCCGATTGACCCTATTTGTCAACTTTTGACTAAAAAGTCAACTTTGGCCAAAATGGTTAATCCTTGACCTAATGACCAACCCGTTGACCCAATAGTTCAACTTTTGATTAAAAAGTTAATTTTGGTCAAAATTATGAATTTTTGACCTAATGACCGCCTCATTGACCGAAATAGGGAAACTTTTGACCAAAAAGACAACTTTGGTCAAAATGGTCAATCCTTGACCCAATGACAAACCCATTGACTCGATAGGTCAACTTTTGACCAAAAAGTTAATTTAGGTCAAAATAGTCAATTTTTGACTTAATGACCAATTATTAACCAAGCCAATCTCTGAGAAAAAGTTAACTTTCGTCAAAATGGTCAATCCTTGACCCAATTACTATCCCATTGACCAACCCATTGACCCAATAGTTCAACTTTTGATCAAAAAACCAACTTTAGTCAAAATCATCAATCCTAGACCTAATGACAAACCCATTGGCCTAATAAGTCAACTTTTGACCAAAAATTCAATATTGGTTAAAATAGTCAATTTTTGAATTAATGACTAATTATTGACCCAATAAGTCAATCTCTGACCAAAAAGTCAACTTTGGTCAAAATGGTCAATCCTTGAGACAATGATAAAACTTTTGACCCAATAGGTAAACTTTTGACCAAAAAGTTAATTTTTGTCAAAATAGTCAACTTTTGACCTAATGACTACCCATTGATCCAATAGGTCAACGTTTGACCAAAAAGTCAACTTTGGTCAAAAAGGTCAATTTTTGACCCAATGACCAACCCACTTACCCAATAGGTCAACTTTTTACCAAAAATGTCATCTTTGGTCAAAATGGTCATTTCTTGACACAATTACCAACTCATTGACCAAATAGGTCAGTTTTTGACTAAAAACTCAACTTTGGTCAAAATGGTCAATTTCTGACCCAATGACGTCCCTGTTCACCCAATGGGTTAACTTTTGAGCAAAAATTTAATTTTGGTCAAAATAATTAATTTTTGACCTAATGACCAATTATTGACCCAATAAGTCAATCTCTGACCAAAAAGTCAACATTGGTCAAAATGGTCATTCTTGACCTAACGACAAACCCATTAACCCAATAGGTCAACTTTTGATCAAAAAGTCAATTTTAGTGAAAATAGTCAATTTTTAACCTAATGATCACCCATTAACCCAATAGGTCAACTTTTGACCAAAAAGTTAACTTTGGTCAAAATGGTCTATTTTTGGTCCAATAACCAACTTATTGACCCAATAGATCAAATTTTGGCTAAAAAGACAACTTTGATCAAAATGGTCAAACCTTGACCCAATGACCAACCCATTGACCAAATAGGTCAACTTTTAATCAAAAAGTCAAATTTGGTCAAAATGGTCAATTCTTGACCCAATGACCATCCCATTGATCCAATAGGTCAACTTTTGACCAAAAAGTAAATTTTGGTCAAAATAATCAATTTTTAACCTAATGACAATATATTGACCCGATAAGTCAATTTCTTGCCAAAAAGTCAACTTTAGTTAAAATGGTAAATCTTTGACCCAATGACCAACCCATTGACCCAGTTGGTCAACTTTTGACCAAAAAATCAACTTTGGCCAAAATGGTCAATTGACCTAATGACCAAATTATTGACCCAATATATCAACTTTTGACCAAAAAGTCAATTTTGGTCAAAATAGTTAATTTTTGACCTAATGACCACCCCATTGACCTAATAAGTCAACTTTTGACCAAAAAGTAAACTTTGGTCAAAATAGTCAATTTATAACACAATGACCACCCCATAAACCCAATGGGTCAACTTTGGACCAAAAAATAATTTTTGTCAAAATAGTCAATTTCTGACCCAATGACTAACCCAATGACCCAATATGTCAACTTTTGACAAAAAATTCAAATTTGGTCAAAATTGTCAGTTTTTAACCTGCTGATCAATTATTGACTTAATAAACCAATGTCTGACCAAAAAATCAACTTTGTGAAAATGGTCAATCCTTGACTCAATGACCAACACATTGACAAATTGGTCAGCTTTTGACAAAAAATCAACTTTGGTCAAAGTGGTCAAACGTTGTTCCAATGACCAACACATAGACCCAATCGGTCAACTTTGACTAAAATAGTCAATTTTTAACATAATGACCAATAATTGACCCAATAAGTCAATCTTTGACCAAAATGTCAACTTTGGTCAAACTGGTCAATCCTTTACCCAATGACCAACCCATTGACCCAATAGATCAAATTTTGACCAAAAAGTGAACTTTAGTCAAAATAGTCAATCCTTAAGACAATGACAAACCCAATAACATAATAGGTCAACTTTTGACCAAAAAGTTAATTTTGGCCAATATAGTTAATTTTTGACCTAAAGACCACCCCATTGACCCAATAGTTCTACTTTTGACCAAAAAGTCTACTTTGGTTAAAATGGTCAATGTTTGACCTAATGACCAATTATTGACCAAATAAGTAAATCTCTGACCAAAAAGTCAACTTTGGTCAAAATGGTTGATCCTTGACCCAATGACCAACCCATTGACCTAATAGGTTAACTTTTGACAAAAATGTCTACTTTGGTCAAAACGGTCATTCTCTAACGCAATGACCCAATATGTCAACTTTTGGCTAAAAAGTTAACTTTGGTCAAAATGGTCAATTTTTTACCTAATGACAACCCAATTGACCTAATAGGTCAACTTTTAACCAAAAAGTTAACTTTGGTCAAATTGGTCATTTCTTGACCCAATGACCAACCCATTGACCCAATAGGTCAACTTTTGACCAAAAAGTCAATTTTTGTCAATAATCAATTTTTGACCTAATGACATATTATTAACCAAATAAGTCAATCAATTACCAAAATGTTAAATTTGGTCAAAATGGTCAATCCTTGACTTAATGACCAACTAATTGACACAATTGGCCAACTTTTAACCAAAAAATCAACTTTGGTCAAAATGGTCAATCCTTGACCCAATAACTAACTCATTGACCTAATATTTCAACTTTTGACCAAAAAGTCAATTTCAGTTAAAATCGTCAATTTTTGACTTAATGACATTGTCCCAATAAGTCAATTTTATTCAAAATGGTCAATTTCTAACCCGATGACCCCCCGTTAACCCAATGGGTCAACTTTTGAGCAAAAAAAATTTTAGTCAAAATAGTCAATTTTTGACCTAATGACCATCTGATTGATCCAATAGGTCAACTTTTGACGAAAAGGTTAACTTTGGTCGAAATGGTCAATTTCTGACTCAATTACCAACTCATTGAACTTTTGACCAAAAAGTCAACTTTGGTCAAAATGGTTAATTCTTGACCCAATGACTAACGCATTGGCCCAATAGGACAACTTTTGACCAAAAAGTCAACTTTGGTAAAAATGTTCAATCCTTGAACCAATGACCAACCCATTGACCCGAAAGGTCAACTTTTGACCAAAAAGTCGACTTTTGTCAAAATGGACAATCCTTGGCTCAATAACAAATCCATTGACCCAATTTGTCAACTTGTGACAAAAAAATCGACTTTTGTCAAAATGGTCAGTCCTTGACCCAATGACCAACCCGTACACCCAATATGTCAATTTTTTACCAAAATAGTTAATTTTTTAACTAATGACTATTTATTGACCCAATAAGTGAATCTCTGACCAAAAAGTCAACTTTGGTCAAAATGATCAATCCTTGACTCAATGACCAACCATTGACCCAATAGGTCAACTTTTGACCAAAAAGTCATCTTTGGTCAAACTGGGCAATTTTTGACCCAATGACCAACTGATTGACCCAAAAGGTCAACTTTTAACCAAAAAGTCAAAATTTGTCAAAATGGTCAATTTCAGACCCAATGAACACCCCATTGACCTAATGGGTCAACTTTTTACAAAAAAATTCAACTTTGTTAAAAATAGTCAATTTTTGACCTAATGACCAACTATGGACCAAATAAGTCAAACTCCGACCAAAAAGTAAACTTTAGTTAAAATGGTCAATCCTTGACCCAATGACCAACCCCTTGAGCCAATAGGTCAACTTTTGACCAAAAAGTCAACTTTGGTCAAAATGGTCAATTCTTGACCCAATGACCAACCCATTAACCCAATTGGTCAACTTTTGAGCAAAAAGTCAATTTTGGTCGAAATAGTCAATTTTTTTCTAATGACTAATTATTGACCCAATAAGTCAATCTCTTGCCAAAAAGTTAACTTTGGTAAAAAAGGTCAATCCTTGACCTAATGACCAACCCATTGATCTAATGGTCAGCTTTTGACTAAAAAATCAACTTTAGTCAAAATTGTTAAACATTGACCCGATGACCAAATTATTGACCCAATATGTCAACTTTTGACTAAAAAGTTAATTTCTGTCAAAATAGTCAATTTTTGACCAAATGACAACCCCATTGTCCCAATAATTCAACTTTTGACCAAAAAGTCAACTTTGGTCAAAATAGTCAATTTCTTACCAAATGACCACCCTGTTAACACAATGGGTCAACTTTTGACCAAAAAAATAATTTTGGTCAAAAAGTCAATTTTTTACCTAATGACCACCTAATTGACCTAATATGTCAACTTTTAACCAAAAAGTTAACTTTGGTCAAAATGATTAATTTCTGACCCAATGACCAATCCATTGACCCAATAGGTCAACTTTTGACAAAAAACTAAATTTTGGTCAAAATAGTCAATTTTTGACCTGTTGACCAAGTATTCACCCAATAAGTCAATCTCTGACCAAAAAGTCAACTTTGGTCAAAATGGTTAATCATTTACTCAATCATCAACCCATTGACCCAATAGGTCAACTTTTGACCAAAAAATCAACTTTGGTCAAAATGGTCAATCCTTGACCCAAAGACCAACCCATAGACCCAATATGTCAACATTTGACTAAAAAGTGAACTTTAGTCAAACTAGTCAATCCTTGAGACAATGACCAACCCATTAAAACAATAGGTTAACTTATGACTAAAAAACAATTTTGTTCAATATAGTCAATTTTTGACCTAATGACCATCCCATTAACCCAATAGGTCAACTTTTGACCAAAAAGTCAACTTTATTCAAAATGGTCAATTTCTTACCTAATGACTAGTCCATTGACCTATTGAGTCAACTTCTGACCAAAAATTCAACTTTGGTCAAAAAGTAAAAAATAGTCAATTTTTGACTTAATGACGAGTTATTGACCAAATAAGTCAATCTCTGACCAAAAAGTCAACTTTGGTCAAAATGGTCAATCCTTGACCCAACGACCAACCCAATGATTGACCCAATAAGTTAATTTCTGACCTCAAAGTCAAAGTTGGTCAAAATGGTCAATCATTGACCCAACGACCAACCCAATGATCAAATAGGTCAACTTTTGACCAAACAGACAATTTTGGTCAAAATAGTCAATTTTTGACCTAATACCTCCCCATTCACCCAATAGGTCAACTTTTGACCAAAAAGTCAACTTTAGTCAAAATAGTTAACTTCTCAACCAAAGACCAAAAGTTTAACTTTGGTCAAAATGGTCAATTATTGACCGAATAACCAATACATTGACCGAATAGGTCAACTTTGACCAAAAAGTCAAATTTTGTCAAAATGATCAGACCTAATGACCAACCTATTGACCCAATAAGTCAATTTTTGACCAAAAAGTCAATTTTTGTCAAAATAGTCAATCTTTTACCTAAAGACCATTATTTTTGACATAATAACCAATTATTGGCTAAGTCAAATACTTACCAAAAAGTCAACTTTGGTCAAATTGGTCATTCCTTGACCAAATGATCAACCCATTTACACAATTGGTCAACTTTTGACCAAAAAATCAAATTTGTCAAAATGGTCAATCCTTGACCAAATAACCAACTCATTGACGAAATATTTCAACTTTTGACCAAAAAGTCAATTTTGGTCAAAATAGTCCATTTTTGACCAACTGACCAAGCCATTGACCCAATAAGTCAACTTTTGTCAAAATGGTCAATTTCTAACTAAATGAACACCTCGTTAACTCAATGGGTCAACTTTTGACAAAAAAAAATAATTTTGGCCAAAATAGTCAAGTTTTGACCTAAGGACCACCTGATTTACCTAATATGTCAACTTTTGACCAAAAGGTTAACTTTGGTCAAAATGGTCAATTTCTGACCCAATGACCAACCCATTGACCAATAGGTCAACTTTTGACCAAAAGTCAACTTTGGTCAAATGCTCAATTCTTGACCTAATGAACAACCCATTTGCCCAATAGGTTAATTTTTGGGCAAAATGTTAACTTTAGTCAAAATGGTCAATCATTGACCTAATGACCAACTAGAGACCCCAAAGGTCAACTTCTGACCAAAAAGTCAACTTTTGACCAAAAAGTCAACTTTGGTAAAATGGTCAATCCTTGACCGAATGACCAACCCATTGACCCAATAGATTAACTTTTGACAAAAAATTCAATTTCGGTCAAAATAGTCAACTTTTGACCTATTGACCAACTATTGAGCCAATAAATCAATCTCCGACCAAAAAGTCAACTTTTGTCAAAATGGATAATCCTTGACTCAATAACCAACCCATTGACCCAATATGTTAACTTTCGACTAAAAAGACAGACATCTTTGGTCAAAATGGTAAATTCTTAACCAAATTACTAACTCATTGACCAGATAGGTCAACTTTTGACCAAAAAGTTAACTTTTGTCAAAATGGTCAATTTCTAACCCAATGACCACCCCGTTGACCCGATGGGTTAACTTTTAACCAAAAAATCAATTTTGGTTAAAATAGACAAGTTTTGACATAATGACTAATTATTGACCCAATAATTCAATCTCTAACCAAAAAGTCAACTTTGGTCAAAATGGTCAATCCTTGATATAATGACAAACCCATTAACCTAGGTCAACTTTTGACCAAAAAGTCAATTTTGGTCAAAATAGTCAATTTTTGACTAAATGACCACCCATTGACCCAATAGGTCAACTATTGACCAAAAAGTCAACTTTGGTCAAAATTGTCAATTTTTGACCCAATGACCAACCCATTGACACAATAGATCAACTTTTGACCAAAAACTCATCTTCAGTTAAAATGGTAAGTTCTTGACCCAATTACCATCTCATTGACCAAATAAGCCAACTTTTGACTAAAAAGTCAACTTTGGTCAGAATGATCAATTTCTGACCCAATAACCACCCCGTTGACCCAATGAGTTAACTTTTGACAAAAACGTGTAATTTTGGTCAAAATAATCAATTTTTGACCTAATGACCAATTATTGACCCAATAAGTCAATCACTGATAAAAAAGCAACTTTGGTCAAAATGGTCAATCATTGACCCAATGACCAACCCACTGACCCGATAAGTTAGCTTTTATCTAAAAAGTCAACTTTGGTTAAAATGGTCAATCCTTGACCTAATAACCAACCCATTGACCCAATAGGTCAACTTTTAGCCAAAAAGTCAATTTTGGTCAAGATCGCCAACTTTTAACCTAATTATCAATTATTGACCCAGTAAGCCAATCTCTGACGAAAAGGTTAACTTTGGTCAAAATGGTGAATCATTGCTCCAATGACCAACCCTTTGACCCAATAGGTTAACTTTTGACAAAAAAGTCAACTTTTGTCAAAATGGTCAATCCTTGACCCAATGACAAACACATTGACCCAATAAGTCAACAATGGACCAAAATGTAAATTTTGGTTAAAATATTTAATTTTTGACCTAATGACCACCCATTCACCCATTATGTCAACTTATGACCCAAAAGTCAACTTTGGTCAAAATGGTCAATTTTTGACCCAATGACCAACCCTTCGACATAATATGTCAACTTTTGACCAAAAAAGTCATCTTTGATCGAAATGGTCAATTCTTGACTCAATCACCAACACTTTGACCAAATAGGTTAACTTTTGACCAAAAAGTCAACTTTGGTCAAAATGGTAAATTTATGGCCCATGACCTCCCTGTTGACCCAATGGGTCGACTTTTGACCAAAGAGCCAATTTTGGTCAAAATAGTCACTTTTTGACTTAATGACCAATTATTGACCCAATAAGTCTATCTCTGACTAAAAAATCAACTTTGGTCAAAATGGTCAATCCTTGACCCAATGACAAACCCATTGACCCAATAGGTCAACCTTTGACCAAAAAGTGAACTTTGGTAAAAATGATAAATCCTTGACCCAATGACCAACCCACTGTCCCAATATATCGACATTTAACTAAAAAGTTAATTTTGGTCAAAATAGTGAATTTTTGACTTAATGACCAATTATTGACCCAATAGGTTAACTTTTGACCAAAATGTCAACTTTGTACAAATCGGTCAAACCTTGACCCAATGACCAACACATTGACCCAAAAAGATATCTTTTGACAAAAAAGTCACTTTTGGTCAAAATTGTCAATTTTTGACATAATGACCATCTCATTGACCCAAAAGGTCAACTTTTAACAAAAAAGTCAAATTTGGTCAATATGGTCAATTTCTGAAACAATGACCAACTGATTGTCCCAATTTGTCAACTCTTGACTGAAATATCAACTTTGGCCAAAATGATTAATCCTTGGCCCAAAGACCAACCCATTGACCCAATAGGTCAACTTTTGACCCAAAAGTTAATTTTGGTCAAAATTGTGAATTTTTTACTTAATGACCGTCTCATTGACCTAAATAGGTCAACTTTTGACCAAAAAGACAACTTTGGCCAAAATGGTCATTCCTTGACCCAATGACAAACCCATTGGCCCAGAAGGTCAACTTTAGGCCAAAAAGTCAATTTTGGTCAAAATAGTCAATTTTTGACCTAATGACCAATTATTAACCAAGCCAATCTCTGAGCAAAATGTCATCTTTGGTCAAAATGGTCAATCCTTGACCCAATTACTAACCATTGACCCAATTGGTCAACTTTAGATCAAAAAGCCAAATTTGGTCAAAATGATCAATCTTTGACCCAATGACCAACCCATTAGCCTAATAGGTCAACTTTTGACCAAAAAGTCAACTTTGGTTAAAAATGGTCAATCCTTGACACATTGACAAAACCATTGATCCAATAGGTTAACTTTTGACCAAAATGTCAATTTTGGTCAAAATTGTCAACTTTTGACCTAATGACCACCCATTAACCTAATAGGTCAAGTTTTGACCAAAAAAGTCAACTTTAGTCAAAATGCTCAATTTTTTACTCAAAGACCAACCCATTTACCCAATCGGTCAACTTTTGACCAAAGTCAATTTTGGTCAAAATAGTCAATTCTAGACACAATTACCAACTCAATGACCAAATAGGTCAGCTTTTGACCAAAAAGTAAACTTTGGTCAAAATGGTCAAATTCTGACCCAATGACCTCTCTGTTCACCCAATGGGTTAACTATTGACAAAAAATTCAATTTTGGTTAAAATAATTAATTTTTGACCTAATGACCAATTATTGACCCAATAAGTCAACCTCTGAAAAAATGTCAACTTTGGTCAAAATGGTCAAACCTTGACCTAATGACAAACCCATCGACCCAATAGGTCAACTTTTGACCGAAAAGTCAACTTTGGTCAAAATAGTAAATTTTTGACCTAATGACCCAATAGATCAACTTTTGCCAAAAAGTAAACTTTGGTTAAAATAGTCGATTTATAACCCAATGACCACCCCGTTAACCCAATGGGTCAAATTTTGAACAAAAAAAAATTTGGTAAAAAATAGTCAATTTTTGATCTAATGATCGCCTAATTGACCAAAAATGTCAACTTTTGACCAAAAAGTTAACTTTGGTCAAAATGATCAATTTCTGACCCAATGACCAACCCATTGGCCCAAAAGGTCAACTTTTGACAAAAATTTAAAATTTAGTCAAAATTGTCAGTTTTTCAGCTGTTGATCAATTATTGACTTAATAAGTTAATCTCTGACCAAAAAATCAACTTTGGTCAAAATGGTCAATCATTGACTCAATGACCAACCCATTGACCAAATAGGTCAACTTTTGACAAAAAATCAACTTTGGTAAAAATGGTCAATCCTTGTCCCAATGACCAACACATAGAACCAATGGTCAACTTTGTCCAAAATAGTCAATTTTTGACATAATGACCAATTACTGACCCAATAAGTCAATCTATGACCAAAATGTCAACTTTGATCAAAATGGTCAATCCTTGACCCAATGACTAACCCATTGACCTAATAGGTCAACTTTTGACCAAAAAGTGAACTTTAGTCAAAATAATCAATCCTTAAGACAATGAACAACCCATTAACACAATAGGTCAACTTTTGACTAAAAAGTTAATTTTGGTCAATATAGTCAATTTTTTGGCCTAATAACCACCCCATTGACCCAATACGTCAACTTTTGACCAAAAAGTCAACTTTGGTCAAAATGGTCAATTTTTGACCTAATGGCATTCCCAACGACCTAATGGGTCAACTTTTGACCAAAAATTCAATTTTGGTCAAAATAGTGAATTTTTCACCTAATGACTAATTATTGACCAAATAAGTCAATCTCTGACTAAAAAGTCAACTTAGATTAAAATGGTTAATCCTTGACCCAATGACCAACCCATTGACCCAATAAGTTGACTTTTGATAAAAATGTCAACTTTGGTCAAAACGGTCAATCCGTAACCCAATGACCCAATATGTCAACTTTTGACCAAAAAGCAATTTTGGCCATAATAGTTAATTTTTTACCTAATGCCCACCTAATTGACCTAAATAGGTCAACTTTTGACTAAAAAGTTAACTTTGGTCAAAATGGTCAATTCTTGACCCAATGACCAACCCATTGACCCAATAGGTCAACTTCGGACCAAAAAGTCAATTTTGGTCAAAAAAGTCAATTTTGGTCAAAAAAAGTCAATTCTTTACCCAATGACCAATTATTGACCTATTAACTCAAACACTTACAAAAAAATCAAATTTGGTCAAGATGGTCAATCCTTGACCCAATGACCAATTAACTAACTCATTGACCCAATATTTTAACTTTTGACCAAAAGGTAATTTCAGTCAAAATATTCAATTTTTGACATAATGACCACCCCATTGTCCCAATATGTTAATTTTAGTTAATATGGTCAATTTCTACCCCAATGACCACCCCGTTAAACCAATGGGTCAACTTTTGACCAAAAAATAATTTTGGTCAAAATAATCAATTTTTGACATAATGACCAAACAGGTCAGCTTTTGACTAAAAGGTTAACTTTGGTCAAAATTGTCAATTTCAGACCCAATGACAAACCCATTGTCCCAATAGGTCAACTTTTGACCAAAAAGTCAACTTTGGTCAAAATGGTCAATTCTTGGCCTAATGACTAACCTATTGGACCAATAGGTCAACTTTTGACCAAAAAGTCAACTTTGGTTAAAATGGTCAATCCTTGACCCAAGGACCAATCCGTTGACCCAAAATGTCAACATTTGAGCAAAAAGTTAACTTTGGTCAAAATGGTCAATCCATGACCCAATGCCAACCCAATGACCCAATAGGTCAACTTTTGACCGAAAATTTAATTTTGGTCAAAATAGTCAACTTTTGACATACTAACCAATTATTGACCCAATAAGTCAATCTCCGACCTAAAAGTCGACTTTTGTCAAAATAAACAATCCTTGACTCAATAACAAACCCATTGACCCAATTGGTCAACTTGTGACAAAAAAATCAACTTTGGTCAAAATGGTCAATCCTTGACGTAATGACCAATCCATAAACCCAATACGTCAATTTTTGACCAAAATAGTTAATTTTTGACCTAATGATTATTTATTGACCCAATAAATCATTCTCTGACCAAAAAGTTAACTTTGGTCAAAATAGTTAATCCTTGACTCAATGACCAACCCATTGACCCAATAGGTCAACTTTTGACCAAAAAATCATCTTTGGTCAAAATGGTCAATTTTTTACCCAATGACCAACCCATTGACCCAACAGGTCAACTTTTGATCAAAAAGTCAACTTTAGACAAAATGATCAATTTCTGACCCAACGAACACCCCTTTGACCTAATGGGTCAACTTTTGACTAAAAATTCAACTTTGGTAAAAATTGTCAATTTTTGACCTAATGACCAACTATTGACCAAATAACTGAATCTCTGACCAAAAAATCAACTTTGGTCAAAATGGTCAATCCTTGACCCAATGAACAACCCATTGACCCAATAGGTCAACTTTTGACCAAAAAGTCAACTTTGTCAAAATGGTCAATTCTTGACCTAATAACCAACCCATTAACCCAATAGTTCAGCTTTTGACAAAAAATTCAATTTTGATCAAAATTGTCAATTTCTGATCGAATCACCAATTATCGACCCAATAAGTCAATCTCTCGCCAAAAGTCAACTTTGGTTAAAATGGTCAATCCTTAACCCAATGACTAACCAATTGATCCAATTCGTCAACTTTCGACCAAAAAATCAAATTTGGTCAAAATGGTCAATCCTTAACATATTGACCAAATTATAGACACAATATGTCAACTTTTGACCAGAAAGTCAATTTTGGTCAAAGTAGTTAATTTTTGACCAAATGACCACCCCATTGACCCAATAAGTCAACTTTTGTCCAAAAAGTCAACTTTGGTCAAAATAGTCAATTTTTAACCTAATGACCACCCTGTTAATCTAAGGGTCAACTTTTGACCAAAAAATAATTTTGGTCAAAAAAGTCAATTTTTGACATAATGACCACCTAATTGATCTAATATGACAGCTTTTAACCAAAAGTTGACTTTTTGATCAAAAGTTGACCCAAAGACCGAAAACCAACCTATAGACCAAATATGTCAACTTTTGACCAAAAAGTGAACTTTAGTCAAACTAGTCAATCATTGAGACAATGATCAACCCATTAGTACAATAGGTCAACATTTTGACCAAAAAGTCAATTTAGGTCAATATAATCAATTTTTCATCTGACGACCACCCCATTAGCCCAATAGGTCAACTTTTGATAAAAATTAACTTTGATCAAAATGATCAATTTCTTACCCAGTGACCTGTCCATTGACCTACTGAGTCAACTTTTGACCAAAAATTTAAATTTTGGTCAAAATAGTTAATTTTTGACCTAATGACCAATTATTGACCAAATAAGTCAATCTTTGACCAAAAAGTCAACTTTTGTCAAAATGGTCAATCCTTAACCCAATGACCAACCCATTGACCCAATATGTCAACTTTTGACTAAATCAGTTAATTTTTGACATAATGACCAATTACTGACCCAATAAGTCAATCTGTGACCAAAAAAGTAAACTTTGGTCAAAATGGTCAATCCTTGACCAACTAACCAACCCATTGACCCAATATGTCAACATGTGACAAAAAAGTGAACTTTAGTCAAAATAGTCAATCCTTAAAACAATGTCCAACCCATTGACACAATAGGTCAACTTTTGACCAAAAAGTCAATTTTAGTCAATATAACCAATTTTTGACCTAATAACCACCCCATTGACCCAATAGGTCAACTTTTGGCCAAAAAGTGAATTTTTGTCAAAATGGCCAATTTCTGACCCAATGACCACCCCATTGACCTAATGGGTCAACTTTTGACCAAAAATTTAATTTTAGTCAAAATAGTCAATTTTTGACCTAATGACCAATTATTGATCCAAAAAGTCAATATCTTACCAAAAAGTCAACTTTAGTCAAAATGGTCAATCCTTTACCTAATGACCAACCCATTGACCCAATAGGTCAACTTTTGACCAAAAAATCATCTTTGGTCAAAATGGGCAATTTTTTACCCAATGACCAACCCATTGACCCAACAGGTCAACTTTTGATCAAAAAGTCAACTTTAGACAAAATGGTCAATTTCTGACCCAATGAACACCCCTTTGACCTAATAGGTCAACTTTTGACTAAAAATTTAACTTTGGTAAAAATAGTCAATTTATGACCTAATGACCAACATTTGACCAAATAACTGAATCTCTGACCAAAAAATCAACTTTGGTCAAAATGGTCAATCCTTGACCCAATGAACAACCCATTGACCCAATAGGTCAACTTTTGACCAAAAAGTCAACTTTGTCAAAATGGTCAATTCTTGACCTAATGACCAACCCATTAACCCAATAGGTCAACTTTTGACAAAAAATTCAATTTTGATCAAAATTGTGAATTTTTTACCGAATCACCAATTATTGACCCAATAAGTCAATCTCTTGCCAAAAAGTCAACTTTGGTTAAAATGGTCAATCCTTAACCCAATGACTAACCAATTGACCCAATTCGTCAACTTTCGACCAAAAAATCAAATTTGGTCAAAATGGTCAATCCTTAACATAATGACCAAATCATAGACACAATATGTCAACTTTTGACCAGAAAGTCAATTTTGGTCAAAGTACTTAATTTTTGACCAAATGACCACCCCATTGACCCAATAAGTCAACTTTTGACCAAAAAGTCAACTTTAGTCAAAATAGTCAATTTCTAACCAAATGACCACCCTGTTAATCTAAGGGTCAACTTTTGACCAAAAAATAATTTTGGTCAAAAAAGTCAATTTTTGACCTAATGACCACCAAATTGATCCAATATGTCAGCTTTTAACCAAAAGTTGACTTTTTGGTCAAAAGTTGACCCAAAAACCGAAAACCAACCTTTAGACCCAATATGTCAACTTTTGACCAAAAAGTGAACTTTAGTCAAACTAGTCAATCATTGAGACAATGATCAACCCATTAGTACAATAGGTCAACATTTTGACCAAAAAGTCAATTTAGGTCAATATAACCAATTTTTCATCTAATGACCACCCCATTAGTCCAATAGGTCAACTTTTGACAAAAGTTAACTTTGATCAAAATGATTAATTTCTTACCCAATGACCTGTCCATTGACCTACTGACTCAACTTTTGACCAAAAATTTAACTTTTGGTCAAAATAGTCAATTTTTGACCTAATGACCAATTATTGACCAAATAAGTCAATCTTTGACGAAAAAGTCAACTTTGGTCAAAATGGTCAATCCTTGACCCAATGACCAACCCATTGACCCAATATGTCAACTTTTGACTAAATCAGTCAATATTTGACATAATGACCAATTATTGACCCAATAAGTCAATCTGTAACCAAAAAAGTAAACTTTGGTCAAAATGGTCAATCCTTGACCAACTAACCAACCCATTAACCCAATATGTCAACTTGTGACCAAAAAGTGAACTTTAGTCAAAATAGTCAATCCTTACAATAATGTCCAACCCATTGACACAATAGGTCAACTTTTGACCAAAAAGTCAATTTTAGTCAATATATCCAATTTTCGACCTAAAAACCATCCCATCAATCCAATAAAGTCAACTTTCGCCAAAAAGTGAATTTTTGTCAAAATGGTCAATTTCTGACCCAATGACCACCCCATTGACCTAATGGGTCAACTTTTGACCAAAAATTCATTTTTGGTCAAAATAGTCAATTTTTGACCTAACGACCAATTATTGACCAAACAAGTCAATCACTGACCAAAAAGTTAAATGACCCAATAGGTCAACTTTTGAAAGAAAAGTCAACTTTGGTCAAAATGGTCAATCCATGATCCAATGACCCAGTATGTCAACTTTTGACCAAAAAGTTAACTTTGGTCAAAATGGTCAATTTCTGACCTAATGACCAACTCATTGACCCAATATGTCAACTTTTCACCAAAAAGTCAACTTTGTTCAAAAGGGTCAATCCTTGACCCAATGACCCACCCATTGAAACAATTGGTTAACTTTTGACCAAAAAATTAATTTTGGTCAAAATGGTCAATCCTTGACCTAACAACCAAATTTTGACCTAATGACTACCCCATTGACCCAATAAGTTAACTTTTAACCAAAAAAGTCAACTTTGGTCAAAATTATCAATTTCTAACCCAATAACCACTCTGTTAACCCAATGGGTCAATTTTTAACCAAAAAACATTTCTGGTCAAAATAGTCAAATTTTTACCTAATAACCCAATATGTCAAAATTTTACCAAAAAGTCAATTCTCGTCAAATAATCAAATTTTAACCTAATGACTACCCCATTGACCCAATAAGTTAACTTTTAACCAAAAAAAGTCAACTTTGGTCAAAATTGTCAATTTCTAACCCAATGACCTCTCTGTTAACGCAATGGGTCAATTTTTAACCAAAAAATAATTCTGGTCAAAATAGTCAAATTTTTACCTAATAACCAATTATTGACCCAATAAGTCAATCTATGACCAAAAAGTAAACTTTAGTCATAGTGGTCAATCCATGACCTAATGACCAACCTAGTGACCAAATAAGTCAACTTTTAACAAAAAGTTAACTTTGGTCAAAATACTCAACTTTTTACCCAATGACCAACACATTAACCCAATATGTCAACTTTTGACCAAAAAGTCAACTTTAGTCAAATTGGTCAGTTCTTGACCCAATGACCAAGTCATTCATCCAATACGTCAACTTTTAAACAAAAAGTCAATTTTGGTCAAAATAGTCAATTTTTTACCTAATGAGCAATTATTGACCAATAAGTCAATCTCTGACCAAAAAGTCAAATTTCGTCATAATGGTTAATCCTTGACCCAATCACAAACCCATTAACCTAATATGTCAACTTTTGACCAAAAAGTCAACTTTGGACATATGATAAATCCTTGACCCAATGACCAACCCACTGACCCAAAAGATTGACTTTTGACTAAAAAACAATTTTGGTTAAAATAGGTAATTTTTGACCTGATGACCACCCAATTGACACAATAGGTCAAATTTTGACCAAAAAGTTAATTTTGGTCAAAATGGTCAATTTCTGACCCAAAGACTAATTCATTGACCCAGTAGGTCAACTTTTGACCAAAAAGTCAAATTTGGTCAAAATAGTCAATCCATGACCTGATGACCAACCCATTGACCCAATTGGTCAACATTTGACCAAAAAGTCAATTTTGGTCAACATTGTCAATTTTTGACCTAATGAGCACCTCATTGATCCAATAGGTCAACTTTTTACCAAAAAGTTAAATTTGGTCAAAATGGTCCATTTCTTACATAATGACCACCCCATTAACTCGATGAGTCAACTTTTAACCAAGAATTTAATTTTGGTCAAAAAAGTTAATTTTTGACCTAATGACCAATTATTGACCAAATAAGTCAATCTTTGAACAAATAGTCAACTTTGGTCAAAATGGTTAATCATTGAGCTAATGACCAACCCATTGAACCAATAGGTTAACATTTAACCAAAAAGCCAATTTTGGTCAAAATAGTTAATTTTTGACCTATTTACCAATTATTGACCCAATAAGTCAATCTCTGACCAAAAAGTCAAATTTGGTCAAAATGAACAATCATTGATCCAATGACCAAATAGGTCAACTTTAGTCAAAATAGTCAATCTCTGACCAAAAAGTCAACTTTGGTCAAAATGGTCAATTCTTGACCCAACAACCAACACATTGACCAAATTGGTTAACTTTTAACCAGAAAGTCAAATTTTATCAAAATGGTCAGACCGATTGACCAACCTGTTGACCCAATAAGTCAACTTTTGACCAAGAAGTCAATTTTGCTCAAAATAGTCAATCTTTTACCTAATGACCACTCCATTGATCCAATAGGTCAACTTTTGACAAATAAGTAAAGTTTGGACATAATGGTGAATGTCTGATCCAATGACCAAATCATTGACCCAATAAGTCAACTTTTAACAAAAAGTCAACTTTGGTCAATATTGTCAATTTGTGACTTAATGACCGCGCAATTGACCCATAGGGTCAACTATTGACGAAAAATTCAATTTTGCTCAAAATAATCAATTTTTGATCGAATGAGAAATTATTGACCAAATAAGTCAATCTCTGACCAAAAAGTCACCTTTTATCGAAATGGTCAATCTTTGTACCAATGACTAACCCAATGACCCATTAGGTCAACTTTTAACCAAAAAAGTTAACTTTTGTCAGAATGGTCAATCATTGACCCAATTACCAACCCATAGACCCAATAGGTCAACATTTGACCAGAAAGTTAATTTTGATCAAAATTGTCAATTTTTGACCTAATGACCACTCATTAACCCAATAGGACAACTTTCAACCAAAACATCAAGTTTGGTTAAAATGGTCCATTTCTGACCCAATGACCAACCCATTAAACCGATAGGTCAACTTTTGACCAAAAAGTCAACTTTGGTCAAATTGGAAAATCCTAGACCCAATCACAAACCCATAGACCTAATATGTCAACTTTTGACCTAAATAGTCAATTTTTGAAATAATCACCAATTATGGACCCAATAAGTCAAACTCTGACCAAAAAGTAAACTTTGGTCAAAATGGTCAATCCTTGACCCAATGACCAAACCATTGACCCAATAGGTCAACTTTTGACCAAAAGTGAACTTTAGTCAAAATAGTCAATCCTCAACACAATGGCCAACCGATTGACACATGAGGTCAACTTTTGACCAAAAAGTTAATTTTCGTTAATATAGTCAATTTTTTACCTAATGACCACCCCATTGACCTAATAGGTCAACTTTTGACCAAAAGACAACTTTGGTTAAAATGGACCATTTCTGACCCAATGACCAACCAATTAATCCAATAGGTCAACTTTTTACCGAAAAGTCAACTTTGGTCAAAATGGTCAAACCTTGACCCAATGACCAACCCATTAACCCAATAGATCAAATTTTGACCAAAAAGTCATCTTTGGTCAAAATGGTCAATCCTCGACCCAATGACCAACCAATTGACCCAATAAGTCAACTTTCGACAAAAAGTCAAATTTAGTCAAAAAGGTCATTCCTTGCCCCAATGACGCAATAGGTCAGTTTTTTACCAAAAGGTCAACTTTGGTCGAAACTATCAATCCTTGACCAAATAACTAACCCTTTGACCCAATAGGTCAACTTTTGGTCAAAAAGTTAATTTTGGTCAAAATAATTAATTTTTAACCTAATGACCATCCCATTAACCCATTGGGTCATCTTTTTACCAAAATGTGAGTTTTGGTCAAAATGGTCAATCCTTGACACAATGAAATACCAATACTCATTGACCTAATTGGTCAACTTTTGACAAAAAAGTAAATTTTAGTCAAAATAGTCAATTTTTAACCTAACAACAACCCCATTGACCCAATAAGTCAACCTTTGAACAAAAAGTCAACTTTAGTTAAAATGGTCAGGTTCTGGCCCAATAACTAACCCATTGACCCAATAGGTCAACTGTTGACCAAAAAGATAACTTTGGTCAAAATGGATAATCCTTGACCTATTGACCAACCCATGGACTAAATAGGTTAATTTTTGACCAAAAAGTCAATTTTTGTCAAAATCGTCAATTGTTGACCTAATGACCACCCCATTGACGAAATAGATGGACTTTTGACAAAAAAGTCAGCTTTGGTCAACATGGTTAATTTCTGACCCAATGACCAAAAAGTCAACTTTGGTCAAAAGGGTCAATCCTTGACGCAATAACCAACTCATTAAATAAGTAGGTCAACTCTGACAAAAAAGTTAACTTTAAATGGTCAATCGTTGGCCCAAAGACCAAACCCAATAGGTCAACTTTTGACCAAAAATTCAACTTGGTCAAAATAGTCAATTTTTGACGTACTGACCAATTATTGACCCAATAAGTCAATCTCTGACCAAAAAGTCAACTTTTGTCAAAATGGTCAATCCTTGACTCAATGACAAAAACATTGACCCAATTTGTCAACTTGCGATGTGAAATTCAACTTTGGTCAATCCTTGGCCCAATGACATACCCATTAACCCTATAGGTCAACTTTTGACCAAAAAGTGAACTTTAGTCAAAATAGTCAAACCTTGACATAATGACCAACCAATTGACACGACAATTTTGACCAAAAAGGTCAATTTGGTCAATTTCTGACCCAATGACCACCCCAATGACCTAATGGGTCAACTTTTGTCAAAAAATTCAACTTTAGTCAAAATTGTCAATTATTGACTTAATGACCAATTATTGACCAAATAAGTCTGTCTCTGGCAAAAAAGTCAACTTTGGTTAAAATGATCAATGTTTGACCCAATGACCCAATTTGTCAACTTTTAACCAAAAAACAATTTTTGTTAAAATAGTCAACTTTTGACCTAATGACCACCTAATTGATTCAATAGTTTAACTTTTGACCAAAAAGTTAACTTTGGACAAATGGACAATTTCTGACCTACTGACCAACCAATTGATCCAATAGGTCAACTTTTGACCAAAAAGTCAACTTTGGTTAAAATGGCCAGTTCTTGACCCAATAACCAACCTATTGACCCAATAGGTCATCTTTTGACTAAAAAGTCAATTTTGGTCAAAATAGTCAATTTTTGACCTAGTGACAAATTATTGACCCAATAAGTCAATCTCTTACCAAAAGATAAACTTTGGTCAAAATGGTCAATCCTTGATCCAATGACCAACCCATTAACTCAATTGGTGAACCATTGACCAAAAAATCAACTTTGGTCAAAATGGTCAATCCTTGACCCAACGACCAACACATAGACCCAATATGTCAACTTTTGACAAAAAAAGTTAATTTTGGTCAAAATTGTAAATTTTTGACTTAATGACCACCCCATTGACCCAATAAGTCAACTTTTGACCGAAAGTCAACTTTGTTCAAAATGATCTATTTCTGACCCAATGACCACCTCGTTAACCTAGTGGGTTAACTTTTGACAAAAATTCAATTTTTGTCAAAATAGTCAATTTTTGACCTAATGACCAATTATTGACCCAATAAGCTAATCTCTGACCAAAAAGTCAAATTTGGTAATAATGGTTAATGCTTGACCCAAAGACAAACCCGTTGACCTAATAGGTCAACTTTTGATCAAAAAGTTAACTTTGGTCAAAATTGTAAATCCTTGACCCAATAACCAACCCACATATCCAATAGATCGACTTTGGACAAAAAAATAATTTTGGTAAAAATAGTCAATTTTTTACCTTATGACCACCGAATTGACCTAATAGGTCAACTTTTGACAAAAAAGTTAAATTTGGTCAAAATGGTCATTCTCTGACCCAATGACTAACCCTTTGACCCAATAGGTCAACTTTTGAACAAAAAGTCAAATTTGTTCAAAATGGTCAATCATTGACGTATTGGGTCAATGGGTTGGTCATTATGACTACCCCATTGACCCAATAGGTCAATTTTTGACCAAAAAGTCAATTTTTGTTAAAATTGTCAGTTTTTAACCTAATGACCACCGCATAGACCCAATAGGTCAACTTTTGACCAAAAAGTTAAATTTGGTCAAAATGGCCCATTTCTGACACAATGACCACCCCATTGACTCAATAGGTCAGCTTTTGACCAAAAATTCAATTTTGGTCAAAATATTCAATTTTTGACCTAATGATCAACTATTGCCCCAATAGGTTAATCTCTGACCAAAAAGTCAACTTTGGTCAAAATGGTCAGACATTAACCTAATGAACAACCTATTGACCTAATAAGTTATTTTTTGACCAAGAAGCCAACTTTGGTCAAAATGGTCAATCTTTGACCCAATAACCAACCCATTTTTGTCAAAAGTTCATTTATTTGGTCATTAGGTCAAAAATTGACTATTTTGACCAAAAATGAGTTTTTTTGTCAAAAGTTGACCTAATTTGTTAATGGGTTGGTCATGATGTCAAGGATTGACCATTGTGACCAAAGTTGTCTTTTTGGTCAAAAGTTGACCTACTAGGTTAATGGGTTGGTTATTGGGTCAGAACTTGACCATTTTAACTAAAGTTGACTTTTTGCTCAAAAGTTGACCTATTGGGTCAAATTTTGACAAAAAAGTGAAGTTTGGCCAAAATGGTTAATTTCTTACCCAATGACCAACTCATTGACCCAATGGGTCAACTTCTGAAAAGAAGTCAACTTTAGCCAAAATGGTCAATTTTTGACATAATGACCACCCAATTAACCCAATGGGTCATCCTTTGACCAAAAATTTAATATTGGTCAAAATAATCCATTTTTGATCGAATGACCAATTATTGACCCAATAGGTCAATCTCTGACCAAAAAGTCAACTTTGGTCGAAATGGTCAATCTTTGACCCAATAGGTCAACTTTTAACCAAAAAGTAAACTTTAGTCAAGGTGGTCAATCCTTTACCCAATGACCAACCCATTGACCCTATTGGTGAACTTTTGACCAAAAAGGCAATTTTGGTCAAAATAGTCAATTTTTTACCTAATGACCACCCCATTGACCCAATAGGTTAACTTTTGACCAAAAAATCAACTCCGGTCAAAATAGTTAATTTCGCACCCAATGAACAAAAAGTCATCTTTCCTCAAATGGTCAATTCATGTCCTAATAACCAACACATTGACCCAATATGTCAAATTTTGACCAAAAAGTCGAATTTGGTCAAAATGGTCAGTCCTTGACCTTATGACCAATCCATTCACCCAATAGGTCAACTTTTGACCAAAAAGTCAATTTTGGTCAAACTAGTCAATGTTTTTCCTAATGACCACCACATTGACCCAATTGGTCAACTTTTGACGAAAAATCAACTTTGGTCAAATTGGTCAATTTCTGACTTAATGACTGCCTTATTGATCCAATGGGTTAACGTTTGACGAAAAATTCAATTTTTGACCGTATGACCAATTATTAACCTACAAAGTCAATCTCTGACCAAAAAGTCATCTTTCGTCGAAATGGTCAATCTTTGACCCAATAACTAACCCATTGACCAAATAAGTCAACTTTTAACTAAAATGATAACTTTGGTCGAAATGGTCATTCCTTGACCTAATGACCAATCCATTGACCAAATAAGTTAACTTTTTACAAAAAATCTAATTTTGATCAAAATTGTCAATTTTTGACCAAATGACCACCCCATTAACCCAATAGGACAACTTTTGACCAAAACATCTAGTTTGGTTAAAATCGTCAATTTCTGACCTAATGACCAACTCATTTACCAGATAGGTCAAGATTTTAACAAAAGTCAACTTTGGCCAAAATGGTCAATCCTTGACCCAATGACCAACCCATTGACCCAATAGGTCAACTTTTGACCAAAAAGTCAACTTTGGTCAAAATGGGCAATCCTTGACCCAATGGCCAACTCATTGACCCAAAAGGACAACTATTGACCAAAATGTCAATTTTTGTTAAAATTGTCAATTTTTGACCTAATGACCACCTCATTGAACCAAAAGGTCAACTTTTGACCAAAAAGTCAAATTTGGTTAAAATGATCAATTTCTGACACAAAGACTTTAATGTCAACTTTGGTGAAATTGGTCAATCCTTGATAAATGACCAACCCATTGACCCAATTTGGCAACTTTTCGCTAAAAAGTCAACTTTGGCCAAAATGGTTAGTCCTTAACCCATTGGCCAACAATTGACCTAATAGGTCAACATTTAACCAAAAAGTCAATTTTGTTTAAAATTATCAATTTTTGACCTAATGACCGTCTCATTGACCTAAATGGGCCAGCTTTTGACCAAAAAGAAAAATTTGGCCAAAATGATCAATCCTTGACCAATGACCAATCCATTGACCCAATAGATCAACTTTTGACCTAATGACCAATTTATGACCTAATGACCAATTTATGACTAAGCCAATCTCAGAACAAAAAGTCAACTTTGGTTAAAAAGGTCAATCCTTGACCCAATGACCGACTCATTGACCCAATAAATCAACTTTTGGCCAAAAAGTTTACTTTGGTCAAAATGATCAATCCTTGACCCGTAGACTAATCCATTGGCCTAATAGGTCAATTTTACTCAAAATAGTCAATTTTTAAATTAATGACCAATTATTAACCTAAAAATTCAATTTTGGTCAAAATATTCTTTTTTTACCTATTGACCAATTATTGACCCAACAAGTTAATCTTTGACCAAAAAGTCAACTTTGGTCAAAATGGTCAATCCTTGACCCAATGACCAACCCATTGACCAAGCAAGTCAACTTTTCACCAAGAAGACAACTTTGGTCAAAATGGTTAATCCTTGACCCAATGACCACCCCATTGACTGAATGGGTCAACTTTGGACAAAAATGTAAATTTTGGTCAAAATGGTCAATCCTTGACACAATGACATACCCATTAACCCAATTGGTCAACATTTTACAAAAAAGTAAATTTTGGTCGAAATAGACAATTTTTAACCAAAAGACTACTCCATTGACCCAATGGTCAAATTTTGACCAAAAATTCAACTTTATTTAAAATGGTCAAGTTCTGACCCAATAACCAACCGATTGACATAATAGATTAACTTTTGACCAAACAGACAACTTTGGTCACAATGGTCAATCCTTGACATAATGACCAACCCATTGACTAAATAGGTCAACTTTTGAGAAACAAGTCAATTTTGGTCAAAATAGTCAATTTTTTACCTAATGACCACCCCATTAACCAAATAGATGAACTTTTGACAAAGAAGTCAGCTTTGGTCGCCATGGCTAATTTCTGACCCAATGACCAAAAAGTCAACTTTTGTTAAAAGGGTCAATCCTTGACACAATAACCAACTCATTAAACCAATAGGTACTATTAACCAAAAAGTCAACTTTGGTCAAAATGGTCAATCCTTGACCCAATGACCAACCAATTGACCCAATAGTTCAACTTTTGACCAAAAAGTTAATTTTGGTCAAAATAGTTAATTTTTTTATCTAATGACGCCCCATTGACCCAATAGATTAACTTTTAACCAAAAAGTCAACTTTGGTAAAAACGGTCAATCCTTGACCAAATAACCAACCCATTGATCTAATAGTCAATTTTTGACCTAATGACCACCCATTGAGCCAATGGGTCAACTTTTGACAAAATGTGAATTTTGGTCAAAATGGTCAATCCTTGACACAATGACATATCCATTGACCCAATTAGTCAACTATAGACAAGAAAGTAAATTTTGGTCAAAATTGTCAATTAATAACCTAACAACCACCCCATTGACCTAATATGTCAACTTTTAATCAAAAAGTCAACTTTGGTTAAATTGGTCAATCCTTGACCCAATGACCCAATAGGTCAACTTTTGACCAAAAAGTCAAATTTAGTTAAAATGGTGAAGTTCTGACAAAATAACTAACTCATTGACCCTATAGGTTAACTTTTGACCAAAAAGACAACTTTGGTCAAAATGGTCAATCCTTGACCTAATGACCAACCCATTGACTCTATAGGTCAACTTTTGACCAAAAAGTTAATTTTGGTCAAAATAGTCAATTTTTGCCCTAATGACCACCCTATTGAACAAATAGATGAACTTTTGACAAAAAAGTCAGCTTTGGTCGACATGGTTAAATTCTGACCCAATTACCAAAAAGTCAACTTTTGTTAAAAGGGTCAATCCTTGACCCAATAACCAACTCATTAAACCTATAGGTCAACTATTAACCAAAAAGTCAACTTTGGTCAAAATGGTAATCCTTGACCCAAATACTAACCAATTGACCCAATAGTTCAACTTTTGACCAAAAAGTCAATTTTGGTCGAAATAGTCAATTTTTTACCTAATGACCCCCCATTGACCCAAAAGGTCAACTTTTGACAAAAAAATCAATTTTGGTAAAAATGGTCAATTTCTTAGCCAATGCCCAACCCATTGACCCAATAGGTCAACTTTTGACAAAAAAGGTCAAGTTTGGTCAAAATGGTCAATTTCTTACCCAATGACCACCTCATTGACCCAATAGGTCAAGTTTTGGCCAAAAAGTTAAATTTGGTCAAAATGGTCCTTTTCTGACACAATGACCACCCCATTGACTCAATGGGTCAACTTTTGACCAAAAATTCAATTTTGATCAAAATAGTCAA
Organism: Papilionanthe hookeriana x Papilionanthe teres; assembly: GCA_022702705.1. Taxonomy (NCBI): domain Eukaryota; kingdom Viridiplantae; phylum Streptophyta; class Magnoliopsida; order Asparagales; family Orchidaceae; genus Papilionanthe; species Papilionanthe hookeriana x Papilionanthe teres. Next base: position 68,576,182 of record CM040434.1, on the reverse strand, counting down.
TTTTTGACCTCATGACCAATTATTGACCCAATAAGACAATCTCTGACAAAAAAAACTAACATAGGTCAAAATGGTCTATCGTTGACCCAATGACCAACTCATTGACCCAATAGGTCAAACTTTAACCAAAACCTAATTATCAATTATTGACCTATAATTCAATCTTTTACCAAAAGTCAACTTTGGTCAAAATGGTCAATCATTGACCCAATGACCAACCGATTGACCAAATAGGTCAACTTTTAACCAAAAAGACAATTTTGGTCAAAATATTCAATTTTTGACCTAATGACCACCCGTTGACCCAATAGGTCAACTTTTGACCAAAAAGTCAACTTTGGTGAATATAGTCAATTTTTTAACTAATGACCACCCCATTGACCAAATAAGTCAACTTTTGACCAAATGTCAACTTTGGTAAAAATGGACAATTTCTGACCCAATGACCAACCCATTGATCCAATAGGTCAACTTTTGATAAAAAGTCAACTTTGGTAAAAATGGTCAATCCTTGACCCAATGACCAACCTAATGACCCAATAGGTCACTTTTAACCAAATAAGTCAACTTTGGTCAAAATGGTGAATTCTCGACCCAACGACCAACCAATTGACTTAATAGGTCAACTTTGGACCAAAAAGTCAATTTTAGTCAAAATGGTCAATCTTTTACCCAAGGACCTACCAATTGACCCAATATGTCAACTTTTACCAAAAAGTCAACTTTGGTCAAAACAGTCAATCCCTGACAAAATTACCAACCCATTGACCCAATAGGTCACCGTTTAACCAAATAGTTAATTTTTGACCTAATGACCACCCATTGACCCAATGGGTCAACTTTTGACCAAAATGTGAATTTTGGTCAAAATGGTCAATCCTTGACAAAATGACATGCCCATTGACCTAATTGGTCAACTTTTCACCAAAAAGTAAATTTTAGTCAAAATATTCAATTTATAACCTAACAATCACCGCATTAACCCAATATGTCAACTTTTGATCAAAAGGTTAACTTTGGTCAAAATCGTCAATTCTTGACCCAGAGACCCAATAGGTCAACTTTTAACCAAAAGTCAACTTTAGTTAAAATTATTAAGTTCTGACCAAATAACCAACCCATTGACCCAATAGGTGAATTTTTGACCAAAAAGACAAATTTGGTCAAAATGGTCAATCCTTGACCAAATGACCAACCCATTGACTAAATAGGTCAACCTTTGACCAAAAAGTCAATTTTAGTCAAAATATTCAATTTTGACCTAATGATTACCCCATTAACAAAATAGATGAACTTTTGACAAAGAAGTCAGCTTTGGTCGACATGGCTAATTTCTGACCCAATGGCCTAAAAGTCAACTTTTGTTAAAAGGGTCAATCTTTGACCAATAACCAACTCATTAAACCAATTGGTCAACTTTTAACTAAAAAGTCAATTTTGGTCAAAATAGTCAATTTTGGTCAAAATAGTCAATTTTTGACCTAATGACCATCTCATTGACCCTATAAGTCAACTTTTGACCAAAAAGTCAACATTGGTTAAAATTGTCAATTTCTAACCAAATGACCACCCCGTTAATCCAATGGGTGAACTTTTGACCAAAAAAATATTTTGATTAAAAAAGTTAATTTTTGACCTAATGACCACCCAATTGATCCAATATGTCAACTTTTAACCAAAAAGTTAACTTTGGTCAAAATGATCAATTTCTGTCCCAATGTCCAATCCGTTAAACCAATAGGTCAACTTTTGGCCAAAAAGTTAAATTTGGTCAAAATGGTCCTTTTCTGACACAATAACCACCCAATCGACTCAATGGGTTAACGTTTGATCAAAAATTTAATTTTGATCAAAATAGTCAACTTTTGACCAACTAATTGACCAAATGGGTCAACTTTTGATAAAAAAGATAAATTTGCTCGAAATATTCAATTTTATACCTAATGACCACCCCATTGACCCAATAGGTCAACTTTTGACAAAAAAGTCAACTTTGGCCAGAATAGTTAATTTCTCATCCAATGACCAAAAAGTCAACTTTGTTCAAAATGGTCAATTCTTGACCCAATAACCAACACATTGACCCAATAGGTCAACTTTTGACCAAAAAGTCAAATTTGGTGAAAATGGTCAATCATTGACCTATTGACCAACCCATTGACCCAATAGGTCAACTTTTGACCAAAAAGTCAATTTTGGTCAAAATAGTCAATTTTTTACTTAATGAGCACCCCAATGACCTAATAGGCCAACTTTTGACAAAAAGTTAAGTTCGGTCAAAATGGTGAATTTTTATCCAATGACGAACCCATGACCTAAAAAGTCAACTTTTGACAAAAAGTCAACTTTGGTCAAAATGGTCAATTTCTGACTTAAAGACCCCCCAATTGACCCAATGGGACAACTTTTGACAAAAAATTCAATTTTGGTCAAAATAATCAATTTTTGACTGAATGACTAATTATTGACCCAATAAGTTAATCTCTGATGAAAAAGTCAACAATGGTTGAAACGATCAATCTTTGACGTAATGAGTAACACGTTGACTGAAAAGGTCAACTTTTGAACAAAACGACAACTTTGTTCGAAATGGTCAATCCTTGAGCCAATGACCAACTCATTGACCCAATAGGTCAACTTTTGACCAAAAAGTTAATTTTGATCAAAATTATCAATTTTTAACCTAATGACCACCCCATTAACCCTATAAGACAACTTTTGACTAAAACATCAAGTTTGGCGAAAATGGTCAACTTCTGACCCAATGTCCAACCCAGTAACCCGATAGGTCAACTTTTGAGCAAAAGGTCAACTTTGGTTAAAATGGTCAATCATTGACCCAATGAGAAACCCATAGACCCAATAGATCAACTTTTGACCAAACTAGTCAATTTTTGACGTAATGACCAATTATTGACCTAATAAGTCAATCCTGAACAAAAAGTCAACTTTGGTCAACATAGTTCATCCTTGACCCTATGACCAACCTATTGACCCAATAGGTAAACTTTTGACAAAAAAGTCAACTATGATAAAAAGGTCAATCTTTTACCTAATGACCTAATTGATCAACCTTTGACGAAAAAGCGATTTTTGTCAAAATAGTCAATTTCTGACCCAATGACGAACCCATTGACCCAATAGGCCAACTTTTAACCCAAAAGTCAACTTTTGTCAAAATGGTTAATCCTTGACCCAATAACCAACCCATTGACCCAATAGGTCAATTTTTTAACCAAAAAGTCAATTTTGGTCAAAATAGTCAATTTTTGACCTAATGACCAACTATTGACCCAGTAAGTAAATATCTTACAAAAAAAGTTAATTTCGGTAAAAATGGTCAATCTAAGACCTAATGACCAACCCATTGACCCAATAGGTCAGCTTTTGACCAAATTGTCAACTTTGGTAAAGATGGTCAATCCTTGACCAAATGACCAACCCATTGACCCAATAGGTCAACTTTTGATCGAAAAGTCAACTTTGGTCAAAATGGTCAATCCTTGACCCAATGACCAACCCGTTGACACAATAGGTTAACTTTAGAACAAAAATTCAATTTCGGTCAAAATAGTCAATTTTTGACATACTGACCAAGTATGGACCCGATAGGTTAATCTCTGACCAAAAGTCAACTTTGGTCAAAATGATCAATCCTTGACTCAATGACCAACCCATTGACCCAATTGGTCAACTTTTGGCCAAAAAATCAACTTTGGTCAAAATGGTGAATACTTGACCAAATGACCAACCCATAGATCCAATAGGTCAACTTTTGACAAACATAGTTAATTTTTGACACAATGACCAATTATTGACCCAACAAGTCAATCTCTGACCAAAAAGTCATCTTTGGTCAAAATTTTCAATCCTTGACGCAATGACCAACCCATTGACCCAATTGGTCAACTTTTGACCAAAAAAGTAAATTTAGTCAATATAGTCAATCCTTGAGACAATGACCAACCCATTGGCACAATAGGTCAACCTTGACCAATAAGTCAATTTTGGTCAATATAGTCAATTTTCGACCTAATGACCACCCCATTGAAACAATAGATCAACTTTTGACCTAAAAGTCAACTTTCGTCAAAATGATCATTTTCTGACCTAATGACCAGCCCATTGACATAGTGGGTTAACTTTTAACAAAAAATTCTATTTTGGTCAAATAGTCAATTTTTGACCTAATGACCAATTATTGACCAAATTAGTCAATCTCTGATAAAAATGTCAACTTTAGTCAAATAAGTCAATCCTAGACCCAATTACTAACCCTTTAACAAAATAGGTCAACTTTTGACATAAAAGTCAACTTTGGTCAAAATGGTCAATCCATGACCCAATTACCCAATATATCAACCTTTGACCAAAAAGCAATTTTGGTAAAAATTGTCAATTTTTTACCTAATGACCATCGAATTGACCCAATTGGTCAACTTTTGACCAAAAAGTTAACTTTGGTCAAAATGGTCAAGATCTGACCCAAAGACCAACGCATTGACCCATTAGGCGAATTTTGAAAAAAATTCAAATTTGGTCAAAATGGTAAGTTCTTGACCCAATGACCAACCCATTGACCAAATAGGTCAACTTTTGACCAAAAAGTCAATTTTGGTCAAAATGTTCAATTTTTGACCTAATTACAAATTTTTAACCCAATAACCAATTTTTGACCCAATAAGTCAATCTCTTACCAAAAAGTTAACTTTGGTCAAAATGGTCATTCATTGACCCAATGACCAACCCATTGACCCAATTGATCAACTTTTGACCAAAAAATCAACTTTGGTCAAAATGGTCAATCCTTGACCCAATGACCAACCCATTGACCCAATATGTCATCTTTTAACCAAAATGTCAATTTTGGTCAAAATTCTCAATTTTTGACTTAATGACCATCGCATTGACCAAATAAGTCAACTTTTGTCAGAAAGTCAACTTTGTTCAAAATGATCTATTTTCAACCCAATGACCACTCCGTTACCCAATATGGTCAATTCTTGACCCAATGACCCACCCATTGACCCAATAGGTCAACTTTTCACCAAAAAGTCAATTATGGTAAAAATAGTTAATTTGTGACTTAATGACCAATTATTGACCCAATAAGTGAATCTCTTACCAAAAAGTCAACTTTGGTCAAAATGGTCAAACCTTGACCCAATGACCTACCCGTTGACCCTAAAGGTTAACTTTTGACCAAAAAGTGAACTTTAGTCAAAATAGTCAATCCTTGACACAATGACCAAACCATTGACACCATAGGTCAACTTTTGACCAAAAAGTCAATTTTGGTCAAAATAGACAATTTTTGACCTAATGAGCACCTTATTAACCCAATAGGTCAACTTTTGACAAAAAAGTCAACTTTAGTCAAAATGGTCAATTTCTGACCCAATGACCACCCCATTAACCTAATGGGTCAACTTTTGCCCAAAAATTCAATTTTGGTCAAAATAGTCAATTTTTGACCTAATGACCATTTAATGACCCAATAAATCAATCTCTGACCAAAAAGTCAACTTTGGTCAAAATGGTTAATCCTTGACTCAGTGACCAACCCATTGACCCAATAGGTCAACTTTTGACCAAAAAATCATCTTTGGTCAAAATGGTCAATTTTTGACCCAATGACCAATCCATTGACCTAATAGGTCAACTTTTGACCAAAAAGTCAACCTTGGTCAAATTGGTCAATTTTTGACCCAATGAATACCACTTAGACCTAATGGGTCAACTTTTGACCAAAAATTCAACATTCGCCAAAATAGTCAATTTTTTACCTAATGACCAACTATTGGCCAAATAAGTCAATCTCTGACCGAAAAGTCAACTTTGGTCCAAATGGTCAATCCATGACCCAATGACCAACCCATTGACCCAATAGGTCAACTTGTGACCGAAACGTCAACTTTGGTCAAAATGGTCAATTCTTGGCTCAATGACCAACCCATTAACCCAATAGGTCAACTTTTGACCAAAAAGTTAATTTCGTCAAAAAATAGTCAATTTTCGAACTAATCACCAATTATTGGCCCAATAAGTGAATCTATTGCTAAAAAAGTCATCTTTGCTCAAAATGGTCAATCCTTGACCCAATGACCAACCCATTGACCCAATTAGTCAACTTTTGACCAAAAAATTAACTTTGGTCAAAATGGTCAATCCCTGACCGAATGACCAAATTATTAACCCATATGTCAACTTTTGGCAAAAAAGTCAATTTTGGTCAAAATTGTCATTTTTTGACCTAATGAGCACCCCATTGACCCTATAAGTCAACTTTTGACCAAAAAGTCATCTTTTGTCAAAATAGTTAATTTCTAACCTAATGACCACCACATTGACCTAATTGGTCAACTTTTGACGAAAAATTTAATTTTGGTTAAAATAGTCAACTTTTGACCTACTGACCAATTATTGAGCTAATAAGTAAATCTCTGACTAAAAAATCTACTTTTATCAAAATGGACAATCCTTGACTCTATAACCAAACCATTGACCCAATAGGTCAACTTTTGACTAAGTTGTCATCTTTGGTCAAAATGGTCAATTCTTGACTTATTTACCAACTCATTGACCCAAAAGGTCAAATTTGACCAACAGGTCAAGTTTTGTCAAAATGGACAATTTCTGACCCAATGACCACCCTGTTAACTCGATGGGTTAACTTTTGACCAAAAAGTCACTTTTGGTCAAAATAGTCAATTTTTTACCAAATGGCCAATTATTGACCCAATAATTCAATCTCTGACTAAAAACTCAACTTTGGTCAAAATGGTTAATCTTTGATCCAATGACAAACCCATTGACCCAATTGGTCAACTTTTGACAAAAAAATCAATTTTGGTCAAAATAGTCCATTTTTGACCCAATGACCAACCCATTGACCCGATAGATCAACTTTTGACAAAAAAGTCATCTCCGGTCAAAAGGATCAATTCTTGATCCAATTACGAACTCATTGATCAAATAGGTAAACTTTTGACCAAAAAGATAACTTTGGTCAAAATGGACAATTTTTGACCAAATGACCACCCTGCTGACCAAAGGGTCAACTTTTGACCAAAAATTTAATTTTGGTCAAAATAATCAATTTTTGACCTAATGAACAATTATTGACCAAATGTCAATCTCTGACCAAAAAGTCAACTTTGGTCAAAATGGTCAATCATAGACCCAATGATAAACCCATTGAACAAATAGGTCAGCTTTTGACCAAAAAGTCAACTTTGGTCAAAATGGTCAATCCTTGACCCAATGATAAACCCATTAAACAAATAGGTCAACTTTTGACCAAAAAGTCAACTTTGGTCAAAATAATCAATCCTTGACCCAATGAACAACTCATTGAACCAATAGGTCAACTTTTGACCATAAAGTCAATTTTGGTCAAAATAGTTAACTTTTGACCTAATGACCAATTATTGACCCAGTAAGCCAATCTCTGACTAAAAAGATAACTTTGGTCAAAATGACCAATTCTTGACACATTGACCAACCCTTTGATCCAATAGGTCAACTTTTGACCAAAAAAGTTAACTTTGGTCAAAATGATCAATTCTTGACCCAATGACCAAGCCATTGGCCTAATTAGTCAACTTTTGACCAAAATGTCAATTTTGGTCAAAATAGTCAATTTTTGAATTAAAGACCAATTATTGACCCAATAAGTCAATCTCTGACCAAAAATTCAACTTTGGTCAAAATGGTCAAACCTTGACACAATGACAAACCTATTGACCCAATAAGTGAACATTAGACCAAAATGTCAATTTTGGTCAAAAATATCAATTTTTGATCTATTGACCACCCATTGACCAAATAGGTCAACTTATGACCCAAAAGCTAACTTTGGTCAAAATGGTCAATTTTTGTTCCAATGACCAACCCATTGACCTAATAGGTCAACTTTTGACCAAAAAAGTCATCTTTGGTCAAAATGATCAATTCTTGACTCAATTACCAACTCATTGAACAAATAGGTCAACTTTTTACCAAAAAGTCAATTTTGGTAAAAATAGTCAATTTTTGACCTAATGACCAATTATTGACCTAATGACCAATTATTGACCCAATAAGTCAAACTTTGACCAAAAAGTCAACTTTGGTCATAATGGTCATTCCTTGACCCAATGACAAGCCCATTGACCTAATATGTCAACTTTTGACCAAAAAGTTATATTGGTCAAAATGGTAAATTCTTGACCCAATGAGCAACCCACACCCGATGTATCAACTTAATGACCAATTATTGACCCAATAAGTCTACTTTTGACCAAAAGTTCAACTTTGGCCAAAATGAGCAATCCTTGACCCAATGACCAACCCATTGACCCAATAGGTCAACTTTTGACCAAAAGTCAACTTTGGTTAAAATGGTCAATTCTTGACCCAATGACCAACTCATTAACCCAAAAGGATAACTTTTGATCAAAAAGTCAATTTTTGTCAAAATTATAAATTTTTGACCTAATGACCATCTCATTGATCCAGAAGGTCAATTTTTAACCAAAAAGACAAATTTGGTCAAAATGAACAATTTCTGACACAATGACCAGCCAATTTACCCATTTTGTCAACTTTTGACTAAAAAGTTAACTTTGGCCAAAATGGTTAATGCTTGACCCAATGACCCACCCATGACCCAATAGGTCAACTTTTGACAAAAAAGTCAATTTTGGTCAAAATTGTCAAATTTTAACCTAATGACCGCCTCATTGACCTACATATAACAACTTTTAACCAAAAAGACAACTTTGCTCAAAATGGTCAATCCTTGACCCAATGACAAACCCATTGACCCAATAGGTCAACGTTTGACCATAAAGTAAAATTTTGACCAAATGACAATTATTAATCAAGCCAATATGTGAGCAAAATGTCAACTTTGGTCAAAATGGTCAATCTTTTGCCCAATGACCAACCCATTGACTAACTCATTGACCAAATAGGTCAACTTTTGACTAAAAAGCCAACATTGGTCAAAATGATCAATCATTGACCCAATAACCAACCCTTAGGCCTAATAGGTCAACTTTTGACGAAAAAGTCAATTTTGGTCAAAATAGTTAATTTTTGAATTAATGACCAATTATTGACCCAATAAGTCAATCTCTGACCAAAAAGTCAACTTTGGTCAAAATGATTAAACCTTGACCCAATGATAAACAATTAACCCAATAGGTCAACTTTTGACCAAAAGGTCAATTTTCATCAAAATAGTCAATTTTTGACCTAATGGCCACCCATTGACCTAATTGGTCAACTTTTGAGCAAAAAGTTAACTTTGGTCAAAATGGCCAATTTTTGACCCAATCACCAACTCATTCACCCAACAGATCAACTTTTGACTAAAAAAATCATCTTTGGTTAAAATGGTCAATTCTTGACGCAATTACCAACACATTGACCAAATAGTTTAACTTTTAACCAAAAAGTCAACTTTGGTCAAAATGGTCAATTTATTACCCAATGACCTCCCCGTTGACCCAATGGGTTAACTTTTGACCAAAAATTTAATTTTAGTCAAAATAATCAATTTTTTTACCTAATGACCAATTATTGATCCAATAAGTCAATCTCTGACCAAAAAGTCAACTTTGGTCAAAATGGTCAATCCTCGACCCAATGACAAACCTTTTGACTCAATAGGTTAACTTTTGACTAAACAGTCAATTTTGGTCAAAATAGTCAATTTTTGACCTAATGACAACCCATTAACCCAATAGGTTAACTTTTGACCAAAAAGTCAACTTCGGTCAAAATGGTCTATTTTTTACCCACTGACCAACTCAATGACCCAATAGATCAAATTTTGACCAAAAAGTTATCTTTGGTTAAATTGGTCAATTCTTGACCCAATTACCAACTTACTGACCAAATAGTTTAACTTTTGATCAAAAAGTCAACTTTGGTCAAAATGATCAATTTCTGACCTATTGACAGCCCAGTTGACCCAATGAGTCAACTTTTGACCACAAATTTTATTTTGGTCAAAATAATCAATTTTTGACCTTATGACCAATTATTGACATAATAAGTGAATCTCTTACGAAAAAGTCATCTTTGGTTGAATTGATCAATCTTTGAGCCAATCACCAACCCATTGACCTAATAGGTCAACCTTTGACCAAAAAGTCAACTTTGGTCAAAATGGTCAATCCTTGACCTAATGACCAACTGATTGACCTAATAGGTCAACTTTTGACCAAAAAGTTAATTTTGTTCAAAATTTTCAATTTTTGACCTAATGACCACCCCATTAACCAGTAGGTCAACTTTTGACCAAAAAGTCATGTTTGGCTAAAATGCTCAATTTCTGACCCAATGAAAAACCCATTGACCCACCAGGTCAACTTTTGACCGAAAAGTCAACTTTTGTCAAAATGGTCAATCCTTGACCCAATGACCAACCCATAGACCCAATAAATTAACTTTTGACCAAAATAGTCAATTTTTGACATAATAACTAATTATTCACTCAATAAGTCAACGTCAGGCCAAAAAGTTAACTTTGGTCAAAATGGTCAATCCTTAACCTAATGACCAAGCCATTGACCCAATAGGCCAACATTTGACCAAAAAGTAAACTTTAGTCAAAATAGTCAATACTTGAGACGATGACCAACCCATTAACGCAATAGGTCAACTTGTGACCAAAATGTCAATTTTGGTCAATATAGTCAATTTTTGACCTAATGACCACTCCCATTTACCCAATCAATCAACTTTTGACTAAAGAGTCAACATTGGTCAAAATGGTCAACCCAATGACCACCCGATTGACCTAATGGGTCAACTTTCGACCAAAAATTCAATTTTTGTCAAAATAGTTAATTTTTGAACTAATGACCAATTATTGACCAAATAAGTCAATCTCTGACCAAAAAGTAAAATTTGGTCAAAATGGTTAATCCTTGACACAATGACCAACCCATTAACACAATAGCTCAATTATTGACCAAAAAGTCAATTTTGGTCAAAATGTTCAATCCATGACCCAATGACCCAATAAGTCAACGTTTGACCAAAAAATAATTTTGGTCAAAGTAGTCAATTTTTTACCAAATGACCACCTAATTGACCAAATAGGTCAACTTTGGGCCAATAAATTAACTTTGGTCAAAATGGTCAAATTCTGACCCAATGACCAACCCATTGAGCCAATATTGAACTTTGGACCAAAAATTCAACTTTGGTCTAAATGGTCAATTCTTGACCTAATGACCCACCCATTGACCCAATATGTCAACTCTTGACAAAAAAGTTAATTTTGGTTAAAATAATCAATTTTTGACCTAATGACCAACTATTAACCCAAAAAGTCAATCTCCTACCAAAAAGTCAACTTTGGTCAAAATGGTCAATCGTTGACCTAACGACCAACCCATTGACCCTATATGTCAACTTATGACCAAAAAGTAAACTTTAATCAAAATAGCCAATTCTTAACAAAATGACCAACCCATTGACACGATAGGTCAATTATTTGACCAAAAAGTCAATTTTGTTCAATAAGGTCAATTTTTAACCTAATGAGCACCCCATTTACCCAACAGGTCAAGTTTTGACCAAAAAGTCAACCTTGGTCAAAAAGGTCAATTTTTGACGCAATGACCACCCCATTGACCTAATGAGTCAAGTTTTGACCAAAAATTCAACTTTGGTCAACATAGTCAACTTTGAACTATTAACCAATTATTAACCCAAATTCGTCAATCTCTGACCAAAAAAGTCAACTTTGGTCAAAATGGTCAATTCTTGACCCAATGACCAACCTATTGACCTCATATGTCAACTATTAACCAAAATAGTAAATTTTTGACATAGTGACCAATTATTGACCCAATAAGTCATTCTCTGACCAAAAAGAAAACTTTGGTCAAAATGGTCAATCCTTAACCTAATGACCAACCCATTGACCCAATATGTCAACTTTTGACCAAAATGTGAACTTTAGTCAAAATAGTCAATCCAAGTCACAATGACCAACCCATTGACACAATAGGTCAACTTTTGAGCAAAAAGTCAAATTTGGTCAATATACTTAATTTTTGACCTAATGACCACCCCATTGACCCAATAGGTCAACTTTTGGCCAAAAAGTTAACTTTTGTCAAAATGGTCAATTTCTGACCCAATGACCACCCTATTGACCTAATGGGTCAACTTTTGTCCAAAAAGTCAACTTTTGATGCAATATCTCATCTTTTGACCAAATGACCAACCCATTGACCCAATAGGTCAAATTTGACCAAAAAGTCAATTTTGGTTAAATTGGTCAATCCTCGACCCAATGACCAACCCTTTGACCCAATAAGTCAACTTTTAACTGAAATGTCAACTTTGGTCAAAATGTTCAATCCTTGACCGAATGACTAACCCATTAACCCAATTGGTAAACGTTTGACCAAAAAGGTAATTTTGGTCAAAATAGTCAATTTTTTACCTAATAACCACTACATTGACCCAATAGATCAACTTTTGACCAAAACATCAACTCCGGTCACAATAGTTAATTTTTCACCCAATGACCAAAAAGTCAACTTTTGTCGAAATGGTCAATTCTTGACTTAAAAACCAACAGATTGACCCAATATGTCAACTTTTGACCAAAAAGTCAAATTTGGTCAAAATGGTCAATCCTTGACTCATTAACCTAATGACCCAATGACTAACCCATTGTTTCAATAGGTCAACTTTTGACCAAAAAGATAATTTTGATGAAAATTGTCAATTTTTAACCTAATGACCACCACTTAACCCAATAGGACAACTTTTGACCAAAACATCAAGTTTGGTTAAAATGGTCAATTTATGACCCACTGACCAACCCATTAAACCGATAGGTCAACTTTTGACCAAAAAGTCAACTTTGGTAAAAATGGTACATCCTTGACCTAAAGACAAGCCCATAGACCCAATAGGTCAACTTTTAACCAAAATAATCAATTTTTGACATAATGACCAATTACTGACCAATAAGTCAATCTCTGACCAAAAAGTCAACTTTGGTCAAAATGTTTAATCCTTGACTCAATGACCAAACCATTGACCCAATAGGTCAACTTTGACCAAAAGGTGAACTTTAGTCAAAATAGTCAATCCTTAACTCATTGACCATCCCATTGACACAAGAGGTCAAATTTTTACCAAAAAGTGAATTTTCGTTAATTTAGTCAATTTTTGACCTAATGATCACCCCATTGACCCAATAGGTCAACTTTTGACCCAAAGTCAACTTTGGTTAAAATGGACAATTTCTGACACAATGACTAACCCATTGATCCAATATCTTAGCTTTTGACCAAAAAGTCAACTTTTTCAAAATGGTCAAACCTTGACCCAATGACCAACCCATTGACCCGATAAGTCAAATTTGACCAAAAAGTTAATTTTGGTCAAATTGGTCAATCCTCGACACAATGACCAATCCTTGACCGAATGACCAACCCATTAACCCAATTGGTCAACGTTTGACCAAAAAGGTAATTTTGGTCAAAATAGTCAATTTTTTACTTAATAACTACTACATTGACCCAATAGGTCAACTTTTGACCAAAACATCAACTCCGGTCAAAATAGTTAATTTCTCACCCAATGACCAAAAAGTCAACTTTCGTCAAAATGATTAATTCTTGACTTAATAACCAACACATTGACCCAATATGTCAAATTTTGACCAAAAAGTCAAATTTGGTCAAAATGGTCAATCCTTGACCTAATGACCAACCCATTGACCCAATAGGTTAACTTTTGACCAAAAAGTGAATTTTGGTCAAAATAGTCAATTTATTTTCCTAATAACCGATTGACCCAATAGGTCAACTTTTGACAAGAAAAGTCAACTTTAGTCAAAATGGTCAATTTCTGACTTAATGAACACCCAATTGACCCAATGAGTCAACTTTTGATGAAAAATTCAATTTTGGTAAAAAAAATCAATTTTTGACCGTATGGCCAATTATATACCTAATAAGTCAATCTCTGACCAATAAGTCAACTTTGGTTGAAATGGTTAATCTTTGACCCAATGACTATCACATTGACCCAATAAGTCAACTTTTGATTAAAAAGTTAACTTTGGTCAAAATGGTCATTCCTTGACCCAATGACCAACATTGGCCAAATAGCTTAATTTTTGACCATAAAGTTAATTTTAATCAAAATTATCAATTTTAGACATAATGACCACCCCATTAACCGAAAAGGACAACTTTTGACCATAACATCCAGTTTGGTTAAAATGGTCAATTTCAGACTTAATGACCAACCCATTAACCCGATATGTCAACTTTTGAACAAAAGTCAACTTTGGTCAAAATGATAAATCCTTGGCCCAATGACAAACCAGAGACCCAATAGGTCAATTTTTGACCTAAAAAGTCAATTTTTGACATAATGACCAATTATTGACCCTATAAGTGAATCTCTGTCCAAAAAAATCAATTTTGGTCACAATGGTCAATCCTTGACCCAAAGAACAACCCATTGACCCAATAGGTTAACTTTTGACCAAAAAGTGAACTTTAGTCAAAATAGTTAATTCTTCACACAGTGATCAACCCATTGACACAATAGTTTAACTTTTGACCAAAACGTCAATTTTGGTGAATATAGTCAATTTTTCAACTAATGACCACCCCATTGATCCAATAGGTCAACTTTTGACCAAAAGTCAACTTTGGTCAAAATGAATAATTTCTGACCCAATGACCAACCCTTTAATCCATTAGGTCAACTTTTGATAAAAAAGTAAACTTTGGTCAAAATGGCCAATCCTAGACCCAATGACCAACCCATTGACCCAATAGGTCACCTTTTGACCAGAAAAAGTCAACTTTGGTCAAAATGGTAAATCCTCGACCCAATGACCAACCAATTGACTTAATAGGTCAAGTTTGGACCAAAAAGTCAACTTTACTCAAAATGGTCAATCCTTGACCCAATGGCATACCCATTGACCGAATAGGTCAACTTTCTACCAAAAAGTTAACTTTGGTCATAACGGTCAATCCTTGACCAAATAACCAACCCATTGACCCAGTAAGTCAACTTGTGACCAAAAAGTTTATTTTGGTCAAAATAGTCTATTTTTGACCTATTGACCACCCATTGACCCAATGGATCAACTTTTGACCAAAATGTGTATTTTGGTCAAAATGGTCAATCCTTGACACAATGACATACCATTGTCCCAATTGGTCAACTTTAGAGAAAAAAAGTAAATTTTGGTCAAAATTGTCAATTTATAACCTAACAACCAGCCATTAACCTAATACGTCAACTTTTGATCAAAAAGTCAACTTTGGTCATAATGATCAATCCTTAACCCCAATAGGTCAACTTTTGACTAGAAAGTCAACTTTAGTTAAAATGGTCAATTTCTGGCCAAATAACCAACCCATTGACCCAATAAGTTAACTTTTGACCAAAAAGACAACTTTGTTCAAAATGGTCAATCATTGACCTAATGACCAACCCATTGACTAAATAGGTCAACTTTTGACCAAAATATTAATTTTGGTCAAAATAGTCAATTTTTGACCTAATGACCACCCCATTTACCAAATAGATGAACTTTTGAAAAAAAGGTCAGCTTTGGTCGACATGGTTAATTTCTGACCTAATGACCAAAAAGTCAACTTTTGTTAAAAGGGTCAATCCTTGACCCAATAACCAACTCATTAAACTAATAGGTCAAGTTTTAACCAAAAAGTCAATTTGGTCAAAATGATCAATCCTTAACCCAATGACCAACCAATTGACCCAATAGTTCAAATTTTTACCAAAAAGTCAATTTTGGTCAAAATAAACAATTTTTTACCTAATGACCCCACCAGGGACCCAATAGGACAACTTTTGACAAAAAAGTCAATTTTGGTAAAAAATGGTCAATTTCTTACCCAATGCCTAGCCCATTGACCCAAATGATCAACATTTGACAAAAATTTTAAGTTTGGTCAATATGGTCAATTTCTTACCCAATGACCACCTCGTTGAACCAATAGGTCAAGTTTTGGTCAAAAAGTTAAATTTGGTCAAAATGGTCCTTTTCTGAGACAATGACCACCCTATTGACTCAATGGTTCAACTCTTGACCAAAAATTCAATATTGGACAAAATAGTCAATGTTTGACCTCATTTCTAATTATTGACCCAATAAGTCAATCTCTGACAAAAAAGTTAACGTAGGTCAAAATGATTTATCCTTGACCCAATGACCAACCCATTGACCCAATATGTCAACTTTTGACCAAACCCTAATTACCAATTATTGACCCAATAAGTCAATCTCTGACCAAAAAGATAACTTTGGTCAAAATGGTCAATCATTGACCCAATGACCAACCAATTGACTCAATAGGTCAACTTTTGATCAAAAAGGCAATTTTGGTGGAAACCGAAAAGGTAATTTTGGTCGAAATATTCAATTTTTGACCTAATGACCACCCCATTGACCCAATAGGTCAAGTTTTGCCCAAAAAGTCAACTTTGGTCAAAATAGTTAATTTCTCATCCAATGACCAAAAAGTCAAATTTGGTCAAAATGGTCAATCCTTGACCTAATGACTAACTCATTGACTCAATAGGTCAACTTTAGACCAAAAGGTCAATTTTGGTCAAAATAGTCAATTTCTTACCTAATGAGTACCCCAATTACCTAATAGGTCAACATTTGACAAAAAGTTAAGTTCGGTCAAAATGGTGAATTTTTGATCCAATGACCAACCCATTGACCCAAAAGATCAACATTTGACAAAAAGTCAACCTTGGTCAAAATGGTCAATTTCTGACTTATGACCCCAGTTGACCCAATGGGTTAACTTTTGACGAAAAATTCATTTTTTTTAAAAATAATCAATTTTTGACCGAATGACCAATTATTGACCCAATAAGTCAATCTCTGACCAAAAAGTCAACTTTGGTCGAAATGATCAGTCTTTGACCCAATAACTAACCCATTGACCGAAAAGGTCAGCTTTTAAAAAAAAAGATAACTTTGGTCAAAATGGTCAATCCTTGACCCAATGACCGACTCATTGACCCAATAGGTCAACCGTTGACCAAAAAGTTAATTTTGATCAAAATTATCAATTTTTGACCTAATGACCACCCCATTAATCATACAGGAAAAATTTTCACTAAAACATCAAGCTTGGTTAAAATGGTCAATTTTTGATCCAATGTCCAGCCCATTAACCCGATAGGTCAACTTTTGACCAAAAAGACAACTTTGGTCAAAATGGTCAATCCATGACCCAATGACAAATCCATAGACCCAATAGGTCAACTTTTGACCAAAATAGTCAATTTTTGACATAATGACCATTTATTGACCCAATAAGTCAATCTCTGACCAAAAAGTCATCTTTGGTCAAAATGGTTCATCCTTGACCCAATGACCAACCTATTGACCCAATAGGTCAATTTTTGTCCAAAAAGTACACCATGGTAAAAGAAGGTTAATCTTTTATCCGATGACCTAATTGATCATCCTTTGACCAAAAAGCAATTTTTTTCAAAATAGTCAATTTCTGACCCAATGACAAACCCATTAACCCAATAGGTCATCTTTTGACCGAAATGTCAATTTTTATCAAAATGGTCAATCCTTTACCCAATGACCAACTCATTGACCCAAAATGTCAACATTTTTCCAAAAAGTCAATTTTTGTCAAAATTGTCAATTTTTGGCCTAAGGACCACCCATTGACCTAATGGTCAATTTCTAACCCAATGACCACTTTGTTAACCCAACGGGTTAACTTTTGACCAAAAAAATAATTTTGGTCAAAATAGTCGATTTTTTACCTAATGACCAATTTTTGACCCAATTAGTCAATCTCGGACCAAAAATTAAACTTTGGTCAAAATGGTCATTCCTTGACCCAATGACCAACCCATTGACCCAATAGGTCAACTTTTAACCAAAAAGTAAAATTTTGGTAAAAATGGTTAATTTTTGACCCAATGACCAACCCATTGACCTAATAGATCAACTTTGGTCAAAATGGTCAATTCTTAACCCAATGACCAACTCTTTTACCCAATAGGTCAACTTTTGAATGAACAATAATTCATTTTTGGTCTAAATAGTCAGTTTTTGACCTAATGACCAACTATTGACCCAATAAGTAAATCTCTCACCAAAAAGTCAAATTTTGTCATAACTGTCAAACCTTGACCCAATCACAAACCCATTGACCCAATAAGTCAACTTTTGACCAAAAAGTAAACTTTAGACAAAATCGTAAATCCTTCACCCAATAACCAACTCACTAACCCAAAAGATCGTCTTTTCAACAAAAAAATATTTTTGGTCAAAATAATCAATTTTTAACCAAATGACCTACCAACTGACCTAGTAGGTCAATAATTAACCAAAAAGTTAACTTTAGTTAAAATGGTCAATTTTTGGCTCAATTACCAATCCATTGACCAGTAGGTCAACTTTTAACCAAACTGTCAAAATTGGGCAAAATAGTCAATCTTTGACTTAATGACCAACCCATTGACCCATGACTCCTCTTTTGACCAAAAAGTCAATTTTGGTCAAAATTGTTAATTTTTGACCTAATGACCACCTCATTGAAAAAATAGGTCAACTTGTGACCAAAAATTTAAATTTGGTCAAAATGATCCATTTCTGACACAATGACCACCTCATTGACTCAATGGGTGAACTTTTGACCAAAAATTTTTCGTCAAAATAGTTAATTTTTGACCTAATGACCAATTATTAACCAAATAAGTCAATCTCAGACCAAAAAGTCAACTTTGGTAAAAATGGTCAATCCTTGACCCAATGACCAACCCATTGACCCAATAGGTTAACATTTAACCAAAAAGCCAAATTTGGTCAAAATAATTAATTTTTTACCAAATTACCAATTATTGACCCTATAAGTCAATCTCTGACCAAAACACCAACTTTTGTCAAAATGATCAATCATTGACCCAATGCCCAACCCATTGTCCAAATAATTCAACTTTTGACCAAAAAAGAAAATTTTGGTCAAAAGAGTGATTTTTTGATCTAATGACCACCCCATTCACCCAATTGGCCAACTTTTGACCAAAAAGTCCACTTTGGTCAAAGCAGTTAATTTCTTATCCAATGACCAAAAAGTCAACTTTGGTCAAAATAGTCTATTCTTGACCCAATACATATTGACCGAATAGGTCAACTTTTGACTAAAAACTCAAATTTGGTCAAAATGGTCAATCATTGGCCTAATGACCAACTAATTGACCCAATAGGTTAACTTTTGGCCAAAAAGTCAATTTTGGTCAAAATAGTCAATATTTTACGTAATGACCACCCTATTGACCCAATAGGTCAACTTTTGACCAAAAAGTTAAGTTTGGTCAAAATGGTGAATTTCTGATCCAATGACCAACCCATTGACCCAATAAGTCAACTTTTGATAAAAAGTCAACTTTGGTCAATATTGTTAATTTCTGACTTAATGACCACCCAATTGACCTAATGGGTCAACTTTTGATGAAAAATTCAATTTTGCTCAAAATAATCAATTTTTGACCGAATGACCAATTATTGACCCAATAAGTAAATCTCTGACCAAAAAGTCAACTTTGGTCGAAATTGTCAATCTTTGACCCAATGACTAACTTATTGACCCAATAGGTCAACTTTTGACCAAAAAGTTAACTTTGGTAAAAATGGTCAATCATTGACCCAATGACTAACCCATTGTTCCAATAGGTCAACTTTTGACCAAAAAGTTATTTTTGATCAAAATTGTCAATTTTTAACCTAATGACCACCAATTAACCCAATAGGACAACTTTTGAACAAAACATCAAGTTTGGTTAAAATGGTCAATTTCTGACCCAATGACCAGCCCATTAAACTGATAGGTTAACTTTTGACCAAAAAGTCAACTTTGGTAAAAATGGCACATCCTTGACCTAAAGACAAGCCCATAGACCCAATAGGTCAACTTTTACCAAAATAATCAATTTTTGACATAATGACCAATTACTGTCCAAAAAGTAAATCTCTGACCAAAAAGTTAACTTTGGTCAAAGTGTTCAATCCTTGACTCAATGACCAAACCATTGATCCAATATGTGAACTTTTGACCAAAAGGTGAACTTTAGTCAAAATAGTCAATCCATAACTCATTGACCATCCCATTGACACAAGAGGTCAACTTTTGACCAAAAAGTCAATTTTCGTTAATTTAGTCAATTTTTGACCAAATGATTACCCCATTGACCCAATAGGTCAACTTTTGACCAAAAGTCAACTTTGGTTAAAATTGACAATTTCTGACACAATGACTAACCCATTGATCCAATATCTCAGCTTTTGACCAAAAAGTCAACTTTGGTCAAAATGGTCAAACCTTAACCCAATGACCAACCCATTGACCCGATAGGTGAAATTTGACCAAAAAGTCAATTTTGGTTAAATTGGTCAATCCTCGACCCAATGACCAACCCATTGACGCAATAGGTCAACTTTTAACTAAAATGTCAACTTTGGTCAAAATGGTCAATCCTTGACCGAATGACTGACCCATTAACCCAATTGGTCAACGTTTGACCAAAAAGGTAATTTTGGTCAAAATAGTCAATTTTTTACCTAATAACCACTACATTGACCCAATAGGTCAACTTCTGACCAAAACATCAACTCCGGTCAAAATAGTTAATTACTCACCCAATGACCAAAAAGTCAACTTTCGTCAAAATGGTCAATTCTTGACTTAATAACCAACACATTGACCCAATATGTCAACTTTTGGCCAAAAAGTGAAATTTGGTCAAAATAGTCAATTTTTTTCCTAATAACCAATTGACATAATAGGGCAACTTTTGACAAAAAAGTCAACTTTACTCAAAATGGTCAATTTCTGACTTAATAACCACCCAATTGACCCAATGAGTCAACTTTTGACGAAAAATTCAATTTTGGTATAAAAAATCAATTTTTGACCGTATGGCCAATTATTTACCAAGTCAATCTCTCACCAATAAGTCAACTTTGGTTGAAATGGTTAATCTTTGACCCAATGACTAACCCATTGACCCAATAAGTCAACTTTTGACTAAAAAGTTAACTTTGATCAAAATGGTTATTCCTTGACCCAATGACCAACATTCACCAAATAGCTTAACTTTTCACCAAAAAGTTAATTTTAATCAATATTGTCAATTTTTGACCTAATGACCACCCCATTAACTGAAAATGACAACTTTTGACCAAAATATCCAGTTTGGTTAAAATGGTCAATTTCAAACCTAATGACCAACCCAATAACCCGATAGGTCAACTTTTGAGCGAAAGTTAACTTTGGTCAAAATGATAAATCCTTGGCCCAATGACAAACCAGAGACCCAATAGGTCAATTTTTGACATAATGACCAATTATTGACCCAATAAGTAAATCTCTAGCCAAAAAATCAATTTTGGTCACAATGGTCAATCCTTGACCCAAAGAACAACCCATTGACCCAATAGGTCAACTTTTGACCAAAAAGTGACCTTTAGTAAAAATAGTTAATTCTTGACACAATGACCAACCCATTGACAAAATAGTTTAACTTTTGACCAAAACGTCAATTTTGGTGAATATAGTCAATTTTTGAACTAATGACCACCCCATTGACCCAATAGGTCAACCTTTGACCAAAAGTCAACTTTGGTCAAAATGGATAATTCTGACCCAATAACCAACCCTTTAATCTAATAGGTCAACTTTTGATTAAAAAGTCAACTTTGGTCAAAATGGCCAATCCTTGACCCAATGACCAACCCATTGACCCAATAGGTCAACTTTTGACCAGAAAAGTCAACTTTGGTCAAAATGGTCAATCCTTGACCCAATGACCAACCAATTGACTTAATAGGTCAACTTTGGACCAAAAAGTCAACTTTACTCAACATGGTCAATCCTTGACCCAATGACATACCCATTGACCGAATATGTCATCTTTTTACCAAAAAGTCAACTTTAGTCATAACGGTCAATCCTTGACCAAAAAACTAACTCATTGACCCAGTAAGTCAACTTTTGACCAAAATGTTTATTTTGGTCAAAATAGTCAATTTTTTACCTATTGACCACCCATTGACCCAATGGATCAACTTTTGACCAAAATGTGTATTTTGGTAAAAATTGTCAATCCTTGACAAAATGACATACCCATTCACCCAATTGGTCAACTTTAGACAAAAAAGTAAATTTTGGTCAAAATAATGAATTTAGAACCTAAGAACCACCCATTGATCCAATATGTCAACTTTTGATCAAAATGTCAACTTTGGAGATAATGATCAATCCTTGACGCAGTGACCCAATAGGACAACTTTTGACCAGAAAGTCAACTTTAGTTAAAATGGTCAAGTTCTGGCCAAATAACCAACTCATTGACCCAATAAGTTAACTTTTGACCAAAAAGACAACTTTGGTCAAAATGGTCAATCATTGACCTAATGACCAACCCATTGACTAAATAGGTCAACATTTGACCAAAATGTTAGTTTTGGTCAAAATAGTCAATTTTTGACCTAATGACCACCCCATTTACCAAATAGATGAACTTTTGACAAAAAAGTCAGCTTTGGTCGACATGGTTAATTTCTGACCTAATGACCAAAAAGTCAACTTTTGTTGAAAGGGTCAATCCTTGACCCAATAACCAACTCATTAAACAAATAGGTCAAGTTTTAACCAAACAGTCAATTTGGTCAAAATGATCAATCCTTGACCCAATGACCAACCAATTGACCCAATAGTTCAACTTTTGACCAAAAAGTCAATTTTGGTCGAAATAGTCAATTTTTTACCTAATGACTACACCAGGGACCCAATAGGATAACTTTTGACAAAAAATTCAATTTTCGTAAAAAAAATGGTTAACTTCTTACCCAATGCCCAGCCCATTGACCCAAAAGGTCAACATTTGACAAAAAATTCAAGTTTGGTCAATATGGTCAATTTCTTACCCAATGACCACCTCGTTGAACCAATAGGTCAAGTTTTGGCCAAAAAGTTAAATTTGGTCAAAATGGTCCTTTTCTGAAACAATGACCACCCCATTGACCCAATGGGTCAACACTTGACCAAAAATTCAATTTTGGTCAAAATAGCCAATTTTTTGACCTCTTGACAAATTATTGACCCAATAAGACAATCTGTAACCAAAAAGTTAACATAGGTCAAAATGATCTATCCTTCACCCAATGACTAACCCATTGACCCAATAGGTCAACTTTTGACCATAACCTAATTACCAATTATTGACCCAATAAGTCAATCTCTGACCAAAAAGTTAACTTTGGTCAAAATGGTCAATCATTCAACCAATGACCAACTAATTGACCAAATAGGTCAACTTTTGACTAAAAAGGTAATTTTGGTTGAAATATTCAATTTTTGACCTAATGACCACCCCATTGACCCAATAGGTCAAGTTTTGCCCAAAAAGTCAACTTTGGTCAAAATAGTTAATTTCTCATCTAATGACCAAAAAGTCAAATTTGGTCAAAATGGTCAATCCTTGACCTAATGACCAACTCATTGACCCAATAAGTCAACTTTTGACCAAAAACTCAATTTTGGTCAAAATAGTCAATTTTTTACCTAATGAGTACCCCAATGACCTAATAGGTCAACTTTTGACAAAAAGTTAAGTTCTGTCAGGACGGTGAATTTCTGATCCAATGACCATCCCATTGACCCAAAAGATCAACATTTGACAAAAAGTCAACTTTGGTCTAAATGATCAATTTCTGACTTAATGACCCCCAAGTTGATCCAATGGGTCAACATTTGACGAAAAATTCAATTTTAGTCAAGATAATCAATTTTTGACCGAATGACCAATTATTGACCCAATAAGTCATTCTTTGACCAAAAAGTCAACTTTGGTCGAAATGATCAATCTTTGACCCAATAACTAACCCATTGACTGAAAAGGTCAACTTTTGAACAAAAAGACAACTTTGGTCAAAATGGTCAATCCTTGACCTAATGACCGACTCATTGACCCAATAGGTCAACCGTTGACCAAAAAGTTAATTTTGATCAGAATTGTCAATTTTTGACCTAATGACCACCCCATTAACCATATAGGAAAAATTTTCACTAAAACATCAAGCTTGGTTAAAATGGTCAATTTTTGACCCAATGTCCAGCCCATTAACCCGATAGGTCAACTTTTGACCAAAAAGTCAACTTTAGTCAAAATGGTCAATCCTTGACCCAATGACAAACCCATAGACTCAATAGGTCAACTTTTGACCAAAATAGTCAATTTTTGACATAATGACCAATTATTTACCCAATAAGTCAATCTCTGACAAAAAAGTCAACTTTGGTCAAAATAATTCATCCTTGACCCAATGACCAACCTATTGACCCAATAGGTCAACTTTTGTTCAAAAAGTCAACTATGGTCAAAAAGGTCAATCTTTTACCCAATGACCTAATTGATCAACCTTTGACCAAAAAGCAATTTTTTTCAAAATAGTTAATTTCTGACCCAATGACCAACCCATTAACCCAATATGTCAACTTTTGACCGAAAAGTCAACTTTTGTCAAAATGGTCAATCCTTTACCTAATGATGAACCCATTGACCCAAAATGTCAACATTTTACCAAAAAGTCAATTTTGGTCAAAATTGTCAATTTTTGGCCGAATGACCACCCCATTGACCAAATGGTCAATTTCTAACCCAATGACCACTCCGTTTACCCAACGTGTTAACTTTTAACCAAAAAAATAATTTTGGTCAAAATAGTCAATTTTTTACCTAATGACCAATTTTTGTCCCAATTAGTCAATCTCTGACCAAAAAGTAAAATTTGGTCAAAATGATCAATCCTTGACCCAATGACCAACCCATTGACCTAATAGGTCAACTTTTAACCAAAAAGTGAACTTTGGTCAAAATGGTCAATTTTTGACCCAATGACCAACCCATTGACCTAATAGGTCAACTTTGGTCAAAATGGTCAATTCTTAACCCAATGACCAACTCTTTTACCCAAAAGGTCAACTTTTGAACAATAATTCATTTTTGGTCTAAATAGCCAGTTTTTGACCTAATGACCATATATTGATCCAATAAGTAAATCTCTAACCAAAAAGTGAAATTTGGTCAAAATTGTCAATCCTTTACCCAATCACAAACCCATTAATTAAACTTTGGAACAAATGGTAAATCCTTGACCCAATAACCAACTCACTAACCCAAAAGATCATCTTTTCAACTAAAAAATAATTTTGGTCAAAATAGTCAATTTTTGACCTAATGACCTACCAACTGACCCAATAGGTCAATTATTGACCAAAAAGTTAACTTTAGTCAAAATAGTCAATTTCTGACCCAATGACCAATCCATTGACCAGTAAGTCAACTTTTAACCAAAAAGTCAAAATTGGTCAAAATAGTCAATCTTTGACTTAATGAGCAACCCATTGACCCAATAACTCAACTTTTGATCAAAAAATCAATTTTGGTCAAAATTGTCAATTTTTGACCTAATGACCACCTCATTGACAAAATAGGTCAACTTTTGACACAAAATTTAAATTTGGTCAAAATGGTCCATTTCTGACACAATGACCACCTCATTGACTCAATTGGTCAACTTTTGACCAAAAATTCAATTTTCGTCAAAATAGTTAATTTTTGACCTAATGACCAATTATTAACCAAATAAGTCAATCTCACACCAAAAAGTCAACTTTGGTCAAAATGGTCAATCCTTGACCCAATGACCAACCTATTGACCCAATAGGTTAACATTTAACCAAAAAGCCAATTTTGGTCAAAAAAATTAATTTTTTACCTAATTACCAATTATTGACCCTAAAAGTCAATCTCTAACCAAAACGTCAACTTCTGTCAAAATTGTCAATCTTTAAACCAATGCCCAACCCATTGTCCAAACAGTTCAACTTTCGACCAAAAAAAATAATTTTGGTCAAAATAGTTAATTTTTGACCTAATGGCCACCCCATTCACCCAATTGGCCAACTTTTGACCAAAAAGTCCACTTTGGTCGAAGTAGTTAATTTCTCACCCAATGACCAAAAAGTCAACTTTGGTCAAAATAGTCAATTCTTGACCCAATACACATTGACCCGAATAGGTCAACATTTGACCAAAAACTCAAATTTGGTCAAAATGGTCAATCCTTGACCTAACGACCAACCCATTGACCCAATAGGTTAACTTTTGACCAAAAGTCAATTTTGGTCAAAATAGTCAATATTTTACGTAATGGCCACTCTATTGACCCAATAGGTCAACTTTTGACCAAATAGTGAAGTTTGGTCAAAATGGTGAATTTCTGATCCAATGAACAACCCATTGACCCAATAAGTCAACTTTTGAAAAAAACTGAACTTTGGTCAATATTGTAAATTTCTGACTTAATGACCTCCGAATTGACCCGGTGGGTCAACTTTTGATGAAAAATTCAATTTTGCTCAAAATAATCAATTTTTGATCGAATGACCAATTATTGACCCAATAAGTAAATCTCTAACCAAAAAGTCAACTTTGGTCGAAATGGTCAATCTTTGACCCAATGACTAACCTATTGACCCAATAGGTCAACTTTTGACCAAAAAGTTAACTTTGGTCAAAATGGTCAATCATTGACCCAATGACTAACCCACTGTTCCAATAGGTCAACTTTTGATCAAAATTATCAAATTTTAACCTAATGACCACCCATTAACCCAATAGGCCAACTTTTGACCAAAACATCAAGTTTGGATAAAATGATCAAATTCTGACGCAATGACCAACCCATTAAACCGATAGGTCAACTTTTGACCAAAAAGTCAACTTTGGTGAAAATGACACATCCTTGACCTAAAGACAAGCCCATAGACCCAATAGGTCATCTTTAGACCAAAATAATCAATTTTTGACATAATGACCAATTACTGACCCAATAAGTTAATCTCTGACCAAAAAGTCAACATTGGTCAAAGTGTTCAATTCTTGACTCAATGACAAAACCATTAACCCAATAGGTCAACTCTTGACCAAAAGGTGAACTTTAGTCAAAATAGTCAATCCTTAACTCATTGACCATCCCATTGACACAAGAGGTTAATTTTTGATCAAGAAGTCTATTTTGGTTAATATAGTCAATTTTTGACCTAATGATCACCCCGTTGACCCAATAGGTCAACTTTTGACCAAAAGTTAACTTTGGTTAAAATGGACAATTTCTGACACAATGTGGTCCATTGATCCAATATCTCAGCTTTTGACCAAAAAGTCAACTTTGGTCAAAATGGTCAAACCTTGACCCAATGACCAACCCATTGACCCAATAGGTCAAATTTGACTAAAAAGTCAATTTTGGTCAAATTGATCAATCCTCGACCTAATGACCAACCAACTGACCCAATAGGTCAACTTTTGACCTAAAAGTTAACTTTAGTCAAAATGGGCAATCCTTAACCCAATGACCCACCCAATGACCCAATAGGTCAACTTTTTTCCAAAAGGTCAACTTTGATCAAAACTATCAATCCTTGACCAAATAACTAACCCATTGACCCAATATGTCAAATTTTGACCAAAAAGTCAATTTTGGTTAAAATTGTCATTATTTGACCTAATGATCACCGCCATCGACCCAATGGGTCAACATTTGACTAAAATGTGAATTGTGGTCAAAATTGTCAATCCTTGACACAATGCAACACCCATACCCATTGACCCAATGGGTCAACTTTTGACCAAAATGTGAATTTTGGTCAAATTAGTCAATTTTTAACCTAACAACCACCCCATTGACCCAATAAGTCCACTTTAGTTAAATTGGTCAGTTCTGACCAAATTACCAACCCAATGACCCAATAGGTCAACTTTTGACCAAAAAGACAACTTTGGTCAAAATGGACAATGCTTGACCTAATGACCAACCCATTGACTTGATAGGTCAACTTTTGACCAAAAAGTTAATTTTGGTAAAAATAGTCAATTTTTGACCAAATGACCACCCCATTGAACAAATAGATGAAATTTTGACAAAAAAGTCAGCTTTGGTCAACATGGTTAATTTCTGATCTAATGACCAAAAAGTCAACTTTGGTCAAAAGGGTCAATCCTTGACCCAATAACCAACTCATTAAATAAATAGGTTAACTCTGACCAAAAAGTAAACTTTGGTCGAAATAGTAAAACTTTGACCCAATGAGCAAACCCAATATGCCAACTTTTGAACAAAAAGTAAACTTTCATCAAAATGGTCAATTATTGACCCAATGACTAACCCATTGACCTAGTTGGTCAACATTGGACCAAATAGTTAATTTTGGTCAAAATTGTCAAATTTTGACGTAATGACAACCCCATTAACCTAATAGGTCAACTTTTAACCAAAAATTCATGTTTAGTTAAAATGGCCAATTTCTGACCCAATGACCAACCCATTGACCCAATAGGTCAACTTTTGACAAAAAAGTCAACTTTGGTCAAAATGGTAAATCCTTGACCCAATGACCAGCCTATAGACCCAATAAATAAACTTTTGACCAAAATAATTAATTTTTGACATAATGACCAATTATTGACCCAATAAGTCAATCTCTGACCACAAAGTCGACTTTGGTCAAAATGCTCAATCCTTGACCCAATAACCAACCCATTGACCCAATAGGTCAACCTTTGACCAAAAAGTGAACTTTTGTCAAAATAGTCAATCCTTGAGATAATGACAAACTCATTAACAGAATAGGTCAACTTTTGACCAAAAAGTCAGTTTTCGTCAATATAGTTAATTTTTGACCTAATGATCACCTCATTGACCCAATACGTGAACATTTGACCAAAAAGTCAACTTTGGTCAAAATGGTTAATTTCTGAACCAATGACCACCCCATTGACCTAATGGGTCAACTTTTGACCAAAAATTCAATTTTGGTCAAAATAGTCAGTTTTTGACCTAAGGACCAATTATTGACCAAATAAGTCAATCTATAACCAAAAGGTCAACTTTAGTCAAAATGGTCAATCATTGACCCAATGACCAACCCATTGACTCAGTAGGTCAACCTTTTACAAAAAAGTCAACTTTGGTTAAAATGGTCAATCTGTGACCCTTGTTCCAATATGTCAACTTTTGACAAAAAAGCAATTTTGGTCAAAATAGTCAACTTTTTACCTAATGACCACCTAATTGACCAAATAGGTGAACTTTTGAAAAAAAAGTTAACTTTGGTAAAAATGGTCACTTTCTGACCCAATGACCAACCCATTCACCGAATGGGTCAACTTTTGACCTAAAAGTCAACTTTGGTAAAAATGGCTAATTCTTGACCCAATGACCAACCCATTGACCCAATATGTTAACGTTGGTCAAAATGGTCAATTTCTGACCCAATGACCAACCCATTGACCCAATATGTCAACCTAATGACTAATTATTGACCCAATAAGTTAATCTCTAACCAAAAAGTCAAATTTTCTCAAAATGGTCAATCTTTAATTTAATGACCAACCCATATACCCATTCGGTCGACTTGTGACCAAAAAATCAACTTTAGCCAAAATGGTCATTCCTTGACCTAATGACCAACACATAGACCCAATAGGTCAGCTTTTACCCAAAATAGTCAATTTTTGAAATAATGACCAACTATTGATCCAATAAGTCAATCTTTGGCTAAAAAAGTAAATTTGGTCAAAATGGTCAATCCTTGACCCAATGACTAACCTAGTGACCCAATTGGTCAACTTTTAACCAAAAATGAACTTGAATTAAAATAGTCAATCCATGACACAATGACTAACCAATTGACATAATAGGTCAACTTTTGACCAAAAAGTTAATTTTTATCAATATAGTCACTTTTTTACCTAATGGCCACCCATTGACCCAATAGGTCAACTTTTGACCAAAAAGTCAACTTTGTTCAAAACGGATAATTTCTAACCCAATGACTATCCCGTTAAGTCAATGGGTCAACTTTTGACAAAAAAATTCAATTTTGGTCAAAATAGTCAATTTTTAACCTAATGACTAATTATTGACACAAAAAGTCAATCTTTGACCAAAAAGTAAACTTTGATCAAAATGGTCAATCCTTGACCCAATGATCAACCCATTGACCCAATAGGTCAACTTTTAACCTAAAAGTTAACTTTGGTTAAAATGGTCAATTTTTGACCCAATGACCAAACCATTGACCCAATAAGTCAACTTTTGACCAAAAAGTCAACTTCGGTCAAAATGGTCAATTCTTGACCTAATGACCAACTCATTAAACCACTAGGCAACATTTGAATAAAAAGTCAATTTTGGTTAAAATAGTTAATTTTTTACCTAATGAACAATTATTGACCCAATAAGTTAATCTCTTACCAGAAAGTCAAATTTTGTCATACCGGTCAATCCTTGACTCAAATAGAAACCCATTGACACAATAGGACAACTTTTGACAGAAAAGTAAACTTTAGTCAAAATTCTCAATTTCTAACACAAAGACCAACCCATCGACCAAATAGGTCAACTTTTTACCAAAAAGTAAACTTTGGTTAAAATGGTCAATCCCTGACCCAATGACCAACCCCTTGACCTAATTGGTCAACTTTTGACCAAAAAACTAATTTTGGTCAAAATAGTCCATTTTTGACCAAATTACCAGTTATTGGCCCAATAAGTCAATCTCTGACCAAAAAGTCAACTTTGGTTGAAATGGTCAATACTTGACCCAATGACTAACCCCTTGACCCAATAGGTCAACGCATGACAAAAAAGACAACTTTGGTCAAATTTGTCATTCCATGACACAATGACCAACCCATTGACGAAATAGGTTAACTTTTAACCAAAAAGTTATTTTTGATCAAAATTATCAATTTTTGACCTAATGGCCACCCAATTAACCCAATTAGACAACTTTTGACCAAAAAATTCAGTTTCGTTGAAATGGTCAATTTCTGACCTAATGACCAACCCATTAACCCGATAGGTCAACTTTTGAACAAAAGTCAACTTTGGTCAAAATGGTAAATCCTTGCCCCAATGACAAACCCATTGACCCAATAGGTCAATTTTTGACCAAAATATTCAATTTTTGACATAATGACCAATTATTGACCCAATAAGTGAATCTCTGGCCAAAAAATCAATTTTGGTCAAAATGGTCAATCCTTGACCCAAAGACCAACCCATTGACCTAATAGGTCAACTTTTAACTAAAAAGTGAACTTTAGTCAAAGTAGTCAATCCTTGACACAATGACCAACCCATTGACACAATAGTTTAACTTTTGACCAAAAAGCCAATTTTGGTGAATATAGTCAATTTTTGAACTAATGACCACCCCATTGACCCAATAGGTCAACTTTTGACCAAAAGACAACTTTGGTCAAAAAGGACAATTTCTAACCCAATGACCAACCCTTTAATCCAATAGGTCAACTTTTGATAAAAAAAGTCAACTTTAGTCAAAATGGTCAATCCTTGACCCAATGACCAACCCATTGACCCAATAGGTCAACTTATGACCAAAAAAGTCAACTTTGATCAAAATGGTCAATCCTCAACCCAATGACTAACCAATGACTTAATAGGTCAACTTTGGGCCAAAAAGTCAACTTTAGTCAAAAAGGTCAATCCTTGACCTAAAGACCTACCCATTGACCCAATAAGTCAACTTTTTACCAAAACGTCAACTTTGGCCAAAACTGTCAATCCTTGACCAAGGAACTAACCCAATAGGTCAACATTTGACCAAAAAGTCAATATGGGTCAAAATAGTCAATTTTTGACCTAATGACCACCCATTGACCCAATGGGTCACCTTTTGACCAAAATGTAAATTTTGGTCAAAATGATCAATCCTTGACTCAATGACATACATACCCATTGACCCAATTGGTCAACTTTAGAAAAAAAATATTTTTGGTCAAAATAGTCAACTTTTGATCAAAAAGTCAACTTTGGTCATAATGGTCAATCCTTGACGTAGAGACCCAATAGGTCAACTTTTGACCAAAAAGTCAACTTTAGTTAAAATGGTCAAGTTCTGGCTAAATAACCAACCCATTGACCCAATAGGTTAACTTTTGACCAACAAGACAACGTTGGTCAAAATGGTCAATCATTGACCTAATGATCAACCTATTGATTAAATAGGTTAACTTTTGACCAAAAAGTTAATTTTGGTTAAAATAGTCAATTTCTGGCCTAATGACCACCCCATTTACCAAATAAATGAACTTTTGACAAAAAAGTCAGCTTTGGTCGACATGGTTAATTTATGACCTAATGACCAAAAAGTCAACTTTTGTTAAAAGGGTCAATCCTTGACCCAATAACCAACTCATTAAACTAATATGTCAACTTTTAACCAAAAAGTCAACTTTGGTCAAATTGGTCAATCCTTGACCCAATGACCAACCAATAGACCCAATAGTTCAACTTCTGACCAAAAAGTCAATTTTGGTCAAAATAATCGATGTTTTACCCAATGACCCCACCATTGACCCAATATGTCAACTTTTGACAAAAAAAGTCAATTTTGGTAAAAAATGGTCAATTTGTTACCCAATGCCAACCCATTGACCCAATAAGTCAACTTTTGACAAAAATGTCGTTTGGTCGAAATGGTTAATTTCTTACCCAATGACCACCTCGTTGACCCAATAGGTCAACTTTTGGCCAAAAAATTAAATTTGGTCAAAATGGTTCTTTTCTAACACAATGACCACCCCATTGACTAAATGGGTCAACTTTTGACAAAAAATTCAATTTCGGTCAAAATAGTCAATTTTTGACCTCATGACCAATTATTGAACCAATAAGTAAATCTCTGTCCAAAAAGTTAACATAGGTCAAAATGATCTATCCTTGACCCAATGACCAACCCATTGACTCAATTGGTCAACTTTTGACCACAACCTAATTATTAATTATTGACCCAATAAGTCAATCTCTGACCAAAAAGTGAACTTTGGTCAAAATGGTCAATCATTGACTCAATGACCAACTTATTGACCAAATAGGCCAACTTTTGACCAAAAAGGCAATTTTGGTTGAAATATTTAATTTTTGACCTAATGACCACCCCATTGACCCAATAGGTCAACTTTTGACCAAAAAGTCAACTTTGGTCAAAATATTTAATTTCTCATCCAATGACCAAAAATTCAACTTTGTTCAAAATTGTCATATCTTGACCCAATAACAAACACATTGACCCAATAGGTTAACCTTTGAGCAAAAAGTCAAATTTGGTCTAAATGGTCAATCCTTGACCAAATGACCAACCCATTGATCCAATAGGTCAACTTTTGGCCAAAAAGCCAATTTTGGTCAAAATAGTCAATTTTTTACCTAATGAGCACCCCATTGACCTAATAGGTCAACTTTTGACAAAAAGTCAATTTTGGTCAAAATGGTCAATTTCTGACTTAATGACTCCCCAATTGACCTAATGGGTCAACTTTTGACGAAAAATTCAATTTTGGTCAAAATAATCAATTTTTGACCGAATGACCAATTATTGACCCAATAAATCAATCTCTGACCAAAAACTCAACTTTGTTTGAAATGATAAATCTTTGACCCA
This sequence comes from Papilionanthe hookeriana x Papilionanthe teres, assembly GCA_022702705.1. Lineage (NCBI taxonomy): Eukaryota > Viridiplantae > Streptophyta > Magnoliopsida > Asparagales > Orchidaceae > Papilionanthe > Papilionanthe hookeriana x Papilionanthe teres. The sequence continues at coordinate 68,542,586 of CM040434.1, read as the reverse complement.
ATAACTAACCCATTAACAGAAAAGGACAACATTTGAACAAAAAACAACTTCGGTCAAACCGGTCAATCTTTGACCTAATGACCAACTCATTGACCCAATAGGTCAACTTTTGACCAAAAAGTTAATTTTGATCAAAATTGTTAATTTTTAACCTAATGACCACCCCATTAACCATATTTGAAAAATTTTTGATTAAAACATGAAGTTTGGTTAAAATGGTTAATTTCTAACCCAATGTCCAACCCTTTAACCCGATAGGTCAACTTTGGACAAAAAAATCAACTTTGGTCAAAATGGTCAATCCTTGACCCAATGACAAATCCATAGACCTAATAGGTCAACTTTTGACCAAAATAGTCAATTTTTGACATAATGACAAATTATTGACATAATAAGTCAATCTCGGACCAAAAAGTCAACTTTAGTCAAAAAGGTTCATCCTTGACCCAATGACCAACCTATTGACCCAATAGGTCAACCTTTGACCAAAAAGTCAATTTTTGACCAAAAAGTCAACTATGGTAAAAAACATCATTCTTTTACCCAATGACCTTATTGATCAACCTTTGACCAAAAAGCAATTTTGTTCAAAATTGTCAATTTCTGATCCAATGACCAACCCATTGACCCAATAGGCCAACTTTTGACCAAAAAGTCAAGTTTAGTCAAAATGGTCAATCCTTGACCTAATGACCAACCCATTGACCCAATAGGTCAACTTTTGACCAAAAGTCAATTTTGGTCAAAATAGTTAATTTTTGACTTAATAACCAACTATTGACCAAGTAGGTCAATATCATACAAAAATGTCAGCTTTGGTCAAAATCGTCAATTCAAAACCCAATGACCAACCCATTGATCCAATAGGTCAACTTTTGACCAAAATGTCGACTTTGGCAAAAATTGTCATTCCTTGACCAAATGACCAACCCATTGACCCAATAAGTACACTTTTGACCATAAAAGTCAACTTTGGTCAAAATGGTCAATCCTTGACCCAATGACCAACCCATTGACCCAATAGGTTAATTTTTGACCAAAATGTCAACTTTGGTAAAAATGGTTAATCCTTGACCAAATAACCAACCCATTGACCCAATAGGTCAACTTTTAACCAAAAAGTCAAGTTTGGTTGAAATGGTCAATCCTTGAGCTAATGACAACCCTTTGACCCAATAGGTTAACTTTTGACCAATAATTCAATTTTGGTCAAAATAGTCAATTTTTGACATACTGACCAAGTATTGACACAATAGGTCAATCTCTGACCAAAAGTCAACTTTGGTTGAAATGGTCAATCCTTGACTCAATGACCAACCCATTGACCCAATTGGTCAACTTTTGCCAAAAAATCAACTATGATCAAAATGGTGAATCCTTGACCCAATGACCAACCCATAGACCTAATAGGTCAACTTTTGACCAAAATAGTCAAATTTTGACACAATGACCAATTGTTGACCCAATAAGTTAATCTCTGACATAAAAAATCAGCTTTAGTCAAAATTGTCAATCTTTGACGCAATGACCAACCCATTGACCCAATTGGTCAACTTTTAACCAAAAAGTGAATTTAGTCAAAATAGTTCATCCTTGAGACAATGTCGAACACATTGGCACAAAAAGTCAACTTGACCAATAAATCAATTTTGGTCAATATAGTCAATTTTCGACCTAATGACCACCCCATTAACAAAATAGGTCAACTTTTGACCAGAAAATCAACTTTGGTCAAAATGGTCAATTTCTGACCAAATGACCACCCCATTGACCTAATGGGTCAACATTTCACCAAAAATTCAATTTTGGTCAAAATAGTCAATTTTTGACCTAATGACTAATTATTGACCAAATAAGTCAATCTCTAACCAAAAAGTCAACTTTGGTCAAATTGGTCTATCATTGACCCAATGACCTACCCATTGACACAATAGGTTAACTTTGACCTAAAAGTCAACTTTGGTCAGAATGGTCAATCCATGACCCAATGACCCAATATATCAACTTTTGACAAAAAAGCAATTTTGCTAAAAATTTTTAATTTTGACCTAAAGACCACCATATTGACCCAACATGTCAACTTTTGACTAAGAAATTAACTTTGGTCAAAATGATCAACTTCTGACCCAATGACCAACGCATTGACCCAGTAGGTTAAATTTTGACAAAAAAATGAACTTTGGTTAAAATGGACAGTTCTTAACCCAATGACCAACCCATTGACCCAATAGGTCAACTTTTGACCAAAAAGATAATTTTGGTCAAAATAATTAATTTTTGACCAAATTACCAATTATTGACCCAATAAGTTAATCTCTTACCAAAAAGTTAACTTTGGTCAAAATGGTGAATCATCGACCCAATGATCAACCCATTGACCCATTGGTCAACTTTTGACCAAAAAATCAATTTCGGTCAAAATAGTTATTTTTTGACCTAATGACCACCCCATTAACCCAATAAGTCAACTTTTGACCAAAAAGTTAACTTTGGTCAAAATGATCAATTTCCAACGCAATGACCATCCCGTTAACAGAAATAGGTCAACTTTTGACCAAAAAAATAATTTTGGTCAAAATAGTCTATTTTTACCTAAATGACCACCGATTTGACCCAATATGTCAACTTTTGACAAAAAGTTAACTTTGTTCAAAATGATCAATTTCTGACCCAATGACCAACCCATTGACCCAACAGGTCAACTTTTGACCAAAAAGTCAATTTTGGTCAAAATAGTCAATCTTTGACCTAATGACCAATTAATGACCTAATAAGTCAATCTCTGACAAAAAAGTCAACTATGGTCAAAATGGTCAATCCTTGGCCCAATGACCAACCTAAACCAAAAAATTAACTTAGGTCAAAATGGTCAATCCTTGACATAAAAACCAACCCATTGACCAAATATGTCAAATTTAGACGAAAAAGTTAATTTTGGTCAAAATAGTCAATTATTGACCTAATGACTAATTATTGACACAATAAGTCAATCTCTGACCAAAAACTTAACTTTGGTCAAAATGGTCAATTCTTGACCCAATGACCAACTCATTGCTCCAATGGGTTAACTTTTGAACAAAAAAAGTTAATTTTGGTCAAAATAGTCAATTATTGACCTGATGACCAATTATTGACCCAATAAGTCAATCTCTGACCAAAAAGTTAAATTTGGTCATAATGGTCAATCCTTGACCTAACGACAAACCCATTGACCCAACAGGTCAACTTTTGACCAAATAGTCAACTTTGGTCAAAATGGTAAATCCTTGACCCAATGACCAACCCACTGACCCAATAGATCGACTTTTGAACAAAAAGTAAAATTTTGGACAAAAGTCAATTTTGACCAAAAAGGTCAAATTTTGACCAAAAAGTCAACTTTGGTCAAAATGGCCAATCCTTGACCCAATGACCAACCCATTGACCCAATAGGTCAACATTTAACAAAAAAGTCAACTTTAGTCAAAATGGTCAATCCTTGACCTAATGACCACCTCATTGACCCAATAGATCAACTTTTAACCAAAAAGTTAAATTTGGTCAAAATGGTCAATTTCTGATATAATGACCACCCCATTGACACAAAGGGTCAACTTTTGACCAAAAATTCAATTTTGGTCAAAATAGTCAATTTTTGACCTAATGACCAATTATTGACGCAATAAGTCAATCTCTGACCAAAAAATTAACTTTTGTCAAAATGGTCAATCCTTGACCCAATGACCAACTCATTGACCCAATAGGTCAACTTTTGAACAAAAAGTTAATTTTTGTCAGAACAGACAATTTTTGAATAATTACCAATTATTGACCCAATATGTCAATCTCTGACCAAAAAGTCAACTTTGTTCAAAATGATTAATCTTTGACCCAATGACCAAATAGGATAACTTTTGACAAAAAAGTCAAATTTGGTCAAAATGCTCAATCCTTGATCTGATGACTAACACATTGACCCAAGAGGTCAACTTTAGACCAAAAAGTCAGTTTTGGTATAAATAGTTAATTTTTGACCTGATGACCACCCCATTGACCCAATAAGTCAACTTTTGACAAAAAAGTCAAGTTTGGTCAAAATGATGAATTTCTGATCCAATGACCAACCCATTGACTCAATTGGTTAACTTTTGACAAAATGTCAACTTTGGTCTAAATGTTCAATTTCTGATTTAAAGACCACCCAATTGACCTAATGGGTCAATTATTGACGAAAAATTCAATTTTGGTCAAAATAGTGAATTTTTGACTGAATGACTAATTATTGACCCAATAAGTCAATCTCTGAACAAAAAGTCAACTTTAGTCGAACTGGTAAATCTTTGACCTAATGACTAACCCACTGACCCAATAGATCAACTTTTGACCAAAAAGTAAACTTTGGTTAAAATAGTCAATTCTTGACCCAATGACTAACACATTGACCATAGGTCAACTTTTGACCAAAAAGCTAATATTGCTCAAAATTATCAAATTTCGACCTAACGACCACCCCAACTTTTGACGAAAAATATTAAGTTTGGTTGAAATGGTCAATTTCTGACCCAATGACCAACCCATTAACCCGATAGGTTAGCTTTTGAACAAAAAGTCAACTTTGGTCAAAATGGTAAATCCTTGACCCAATGACAAACCCATAGACCCAATAGGTCAACTTTTGACCAAAATAGTCAATTTTTGACATAATGACCAATTATTGACCCACTAAGTTAATCTCTGACCAAAAGTCAATTTTGGTCAAAATGGTCAATCCTCGACCCAATGACCAACCCATTGACAAATCAGGTCAACCTTTGACAAAAAAGTGAACTTTAGTCAAAATAGTCAATCCTAGACACAATGACCAATCTATTGACACAATAGGTCAAATTTTGACTAAAAAGTTAATTTTGGTCAGTATAGTCAATTTTTAAACTAATGACCACCCCATTGACCCAATAGGTCAACTTTTGACCAAAAGTCAAATTTGGTTAAAATGGAAAATTTCAGACTAAATGACTAACCCATTAATCCAATAGGTCAACTTTTGACCAAAAACTCAACTTTGGTCGAAATAGTCAACCCTTGACCCAATGAACAACCCATTGACTCAATAGGTCAACTTTTGACCAAAAGTTAACTTTGGTCAAAATGGTCAATCCTCGACCCAATGACCAACCTATTGACTCGATAGGTCAACTTTTGACCAAAATGTCAACTTTAGTCAAAATAGTCAATCCTTAACCTAATGACCTACCCATTGACCCAATAAGTCAACATTATTCCAAAAAGTTAACTTTGGTCAAAATGGTCAATCCTTGACCCATGACCAATCCATTAACCCAATAGGTCAACTTTTGACCAAAAAGTTAATTTTGGTCAAAATTATCAATTTTTGAACTAATGACCACCCCATTAACCCAATAGGTCAACATTTGACCAAAAAGTCATGTTTGGTTAAAATGGTCAATTTCTAACCCTATGACCAAACCATTTTCCCAATAGGTCAAATTTTGACCAAAAAGTTAACTTTGGTCAAAATGGCTAATACTTGACCCAATGACAAACCTAAAGAACTAATATGCCAATTTTTGATCAAAATAGTCAATTTTTGACATAATGACCAATTATTGACCCAATAAGTCGATCTCTGACCAAAAAGTTAACTTTGGTAAAAAAATGTGTCAACTTTTGACAAATAGGTCAACTTTTAACAAAAATGTGAACTTTAGTCAAAGTAGTCAATCCTTGATAATATGACCAACCCAATGACACAATAGGTCAACTTTTGACAAAAATTTAATTTTGATCAATATAGTTTATTTTTGACCTAATGACCACCCCATTTACCCAATAAGTCAACTTTTGACCAAAAAGTTAACTTTGGTCAAAATGGTCAAATTCTGACCCAATGTCCACCCTATTGACCTAATGGGTCAACTTTTGACCAAAAATTCAATTTTAGTCAAAATAGTCAATTTTTGACCTGATGACCAATTATTGAACCGATAAGTCGATCTCTGACCAAAAAGTCAACTTTGGTCAAAATGGTCAATCCTTGACCCAATGACCAACCTATTGACCCAATAGGTCAACTTTTGACCAAAAAACAAAGAATGATAAGAATGGACAAATTTGTCCCAATGACCCAATAGATCAACCTTTGACCAAAAAGCAATTTTCGTCAAAATAGTCAATTTTTTATCTAATGACAACAAAAATTACCCAATATGTCAACTTTTGACCAAAAAGACGACTTTGGTCAAAATGGTTAATTTTTGACCCAATGACCAACCCATTGACCCAATAGGTCAATTTTTTACCAAAAAGTCAACTTTGGTCAAAATAGCTAATTTTTTACCTAATGATCAATTATTGTCATAATAAGTCAATCTCTGACCAAAAAGTCAACTTTGGTCATAATGATCAATCATTGACCCAAAGACCAATCATTGACCCAATAGGTTAATTTTTGACCAAAAAGTCAACTTTAGTCAAAATGGTTCATCCTTGACCCAATGACCAACCCCTTGACCAAATAGGTTTACTTTTGACCAAAAAGTTAATTTGGTCAATATGGTCAATTTTTGACCTAGTGACCAATTATTGATAAGTCAATCTCTGAGGAAAAAGTGAACTTTAGTCAAAATGACCAATCCTTGACCCTATGACTAACCCATTGACCCTGTAGGTCAACTATTGACCAAAAAGTCAACTTTTATCAAAATGGTCAATCGTTGACCCAATGACCTAATAGGTCAACTTTTGACAAAAAGGTAAACTTCGTTAAAATAGTCAATTGTTGACTTAATGACTACCTAATTGACTGAATAGATCAACTTTGGTCAAAATGGCCAATCCTTGACTTAATGACCTACCCATTCGCCCTATATGTTTAGTTTTTACTAAAAGCTCAACTTTGGTCAATATGGTCAGTCCTTGACCAAATGACCAACCCGTTGACCCAATATGTCAACTTTTGACCAAAAAGTCAATTTTAGTCAAAATAGTCAATTTTTGACATAATGTTCTAGCAATTGACCCAATGGCTCAACTTTTGACCAAAATGTGAATTTTCGTCAAAACGGTCAATCCTCGACACAATGACATGCCCATTGACCCAATTGGTCAACTTTTGACAACAAAATAATTTTTTGTCAAAATATTCAATTTTTAACCTAACAACCAACACCAATAACCCAATATGTCAACTTTTGATCAAAAAATAAATTTTGGTTAAAATGGTCTATTTCTGACCCAATAACCAACCCATTGACCCAATAGGTCAACTTTTGACCAAAAAGTTAAGTTTGGTCAAAAGGGTCAATCGTTGACACAATGACCTAATTGGTCAACTTTGACCAAAAAGTCAATTTTCGTAAAAATGGCAAATTTTTTACCTAATGACTAATTTTTTTCCCAATAAGTCAATCTCTGAGCAAAAAGTCAACTTTGGTCAAAATGGTCATTCCTTGACCCAATGCTTAACGCATTGTCCCAAATGGTAAACTTTGACCATAAAGTTAACTTTAGTCAAAATGGCTAATCCTTGACCCAATGACATACCCATTGACTAAATAGGTCAACTTTTGACCAAAAAGTCAATTTTGGTCAAAATAGTCAATTTTTGACCTAATGACCGCCCGATTGACCCAATAGGTCAACATTGGTTAAACGTACAATTTCTGAATCAATGACCAACCCATTGACCCAATAAGTCAGTTCCTTACCAAAGAGACAACTTTGGTCAAATTGATCAATTTTTGACCCAATGACCAACCAATTGATATGATATGTCAACTTTGACAAATAAGTCAATTTTGGTCAAAATAGTAAATTTTTGACCTAATGACCAATTATTGACCCAAAAAGTCAATCTCTGATGAAAAAGTCAACTTTCGTAAAAATGGCCAATTCTTGACCCAATGACCAACCCATTGACCAAATAGGTCAACTTTTGACCAAGAAAATAACTTTGGTCAAAATGGTCAATCCTTGACCCAATGACCATCCCATAGACCAAATAGGTTAACTTTTGACCAAAAAGATAATTTTGGTCAAAATAGTCAATTTTTGACCTAGTGACCACCCAATTGACCTAATAGGTCAACTTTTAACCAAAAAGTCAACTTGGTCAAAATGGTCAATTTATGACCCAATGACCAACCCATTGACCCAATTGGTTAAATTTTGACCAAAAAGTTACTTTTAGTCAAAATAGTCAATTTTGAACCTAATGACCTGTTATAGACCTAATAAGTCAATCCCTAACCAAAAAGTCAACTTTGGTCAAAATGGTCAATCCTTGACCCAATGACTAACGCATTGACCTAATAGGTTAACTTTTTACCAAAAGTCAACTTTGGTCAAAATGGTCAATGCTTGACCAAATGACCAACCCTTTGACCCAATATGTCAACTTTGGACCAAAAAGTCAATTTTGGTCAAAATTATCAATTTTTGACCCAATGACCACCTCATTGACCCAATGGGTAAACTTTTGACAAAAAAGTAAATTTTGGTCAAAATAGTCAATTTTTAACATAACAACCATCCCATAGACCCAATATGTCAAGTTTTAATCAAAAAGTCAACTTTAGTTAAAATGGTCAATTTCTGACCCAATAATTAACCCATTTACCCAATAGTTCAACTTTTGATCAAAAAGACAACTTTAGTTAAAATGGTCAATTTTTGACCCAATAACCAACCCATTTACCCAATAGTTCAACTTTTGACCAAAAAGTAAACTTTGGCCAAAATGGTCAATCCTTGAACCATTAACCTAATTGGTCAACTTCGAACAAAAAGTCAATTTTGGTCAAAATAGTCAATTTTTTGCCAATGACCAATTATTTACCCAATGCTTAACCCATTGATCCAATATGTCAAACTTTTGAACCTAAAGTCAACTTTGGTCAAAATGGCTAATCCTTGACCCAATTACATACCCATTGACCCATAGGTAAACATTTGACCAAAAAGTTAATTTTGGTCAAAATAGTCAATTTTTGAACTAATGACCACCCCATTGATCAAATAAGTCAACTTTGGTTAAAATGGTAAATTTCTGACCCAATGACCAAGCCATTGACCCAATAGGTGAACTTTTACCCAAAAGTCTACTTTAGTCAAAATGATTAATTTTTGACCCAATGACATACCAATTGATTCGATAGGTCAACTTTTGACCAAAAAGTTAACTTTGATCAAAATAGTAAATTTTTAACCAAACGACCACCCCATTAACCCAAAAAGTCAATCTATGGAAAAAAGTCAACTTTGGTCAAAATGTTCAATCCTTGACCCAATTATCAACCCATTGACCCAACATGTCAACTTTTGACCAAAAAGTGAATTTTGTTTAAAAAAGTCAATTTTCGACATAATGACCACCCCATTAACCCAATAGGTCAACTTTTGACCAAAAAGTCAATTTGGTTAAAATACTAAATTTTTTACCTAATGACCACCTCATTGACCTAATAGGTCAACTTTTGACGAAAAAGTCAACTTCGATAAAATTTATTAGTTTATAACGCAATGACCAAAAAGTCAACTTTGGACAAAATGGTCAATCCTTGGCCGAATAACCAAGACATTGACCCAATAGGTCATCTTTTGACCAAAAAGTCAACTTTGGTCAAAATGGTCAATCTTTGACCCAATGACCAACCCATTGACCGAATAGGTTAACTTTTGACAAAAAAAAGTTTATTTTGGTTAAAATAGTCAATTTTTTTACTTAAACCACCCCATTGACCCAATATGTCAACTTTTGACCCATAAAGTCAAGTTTGGTAAAAATGATGAATTTCTGACCCACTAGGACAATTTTTTATAAAAATTCAACTTTGGTCAAAATGGTCAATTTTTGGCATAATGACCACCTAATTGACCCCATGGGTCAACTTTTGACCAAAAATTCAATTATGGTCAAAATAATCAAATTTTGACCGAATGACCAGTTATTGACCCAATAAGTCAATCTCTGACCAAAAAGTTAACTTTGGTCGAAATGGTCAATCTTTAACCCAATGACTAACCCATTGACCCAATAGGTCAACTTTTGACCAAAAAGTCAACTTCTATAAAAACAGTCAATCTTTGACCCAATGACCAACCCATTGATCCAATAGGTCAACTTTTGACCAAAAAGTTAAATTTGATTAAAATTGTCAATTTTTGACCTAATGACCACCCGATTAACCCAATAGATCAACTTTTGTCAAAAAGGTCAATTCTTGATCCAATGACAAACATACCCATAGACCCACTAGGTAAACTTTTGACCGAAAAGTCAATTTTTGACCTAATGACTAATTATTGACCTAATAAGTCAATCTCTGACCAAAAAGTCAACTTTGGTCAAAATGGTCAATCATTGACACAATGACCAACCCATTGACCCAATTTATCAAATTTTGATAAAAAGCCAACTTTGGTCAAAATGGTGAATACTTGACCCAAGGACCAACCCATCGACCAAATAGGTCAACTTTTGTCCAAAAAGACAATTTTGGTCAAAATTATCATTTTTTTACCTAATGACCTCCCAATTGACGTAATAGGTCAATGTTTGGCCAAAAAGTCAATTTTGGTCAAAATGGTCAATTTTTGTCCCAATGATCAACCTATTGACCCAACAGGTCAACTTTTAACCAAAAAGTTAATTTTGGTCAAATTGGTCAATCTTTAACCTAATGACCAGTTATAGACCCAATAATTCAATCTCTAACCAAAAAGTCAACTTTGGTCAAAATGGTCAATCCTCGACCCGATGACCTACCCATTGACCCAATAGATTCACTTTTTACAAAAAAAGTCAACTTTGGTCAAAGTGGTCAATCCTTGACCAAATGACCAACGATTGCCCCAATATGTCAACTTTTGACAAAAAAGTCAATTTTAGTCCAAATATGTCAACTTTTGATAAAAATGTAAATTTTGGTTAAAATGGTCAATCCTTAACACAATGACATACCCATTGAACCAATTGGTCAATACTTGACAAAAAAGTAAATTTTGGTCAAAATAGTCAATTTTTAACCTAACAACCACCCCATTGACCCAATATGTCAACTTTTGACCAAAAAGTCAAATTTAGTTAAAATGGTCAATTTTTGACCCAATAACTAACCCTTTGACCAATAGGTCAACTTTGATCAAAATAGTCAATCCTTAACCTAATGACCAACCCATTGACTAAATTGGTCAACTTTTGACCAAAAAACCAATTTTGGTCAAAATAGTCAATTTTTGACATAATGACAACCCCATTGACCAAATAGATGAACTTTTGACCAAAAAGTCAACTTTTGTCAACATGGTTAATTTCTGACCAAAAAATCAACTTTGGTCTAAAGGGTCAATTCTTGACCCAATAACTAACTCATTATCCCAATAGGTCAACTTTTGACAAAAAAGTCAACTTTAGTCAAATGGTCAATCCTTGACCCAATGACCAACTCATTGACTCAATAGGTCAACTTTTGACCAAAAAATTGATTTTAGTCAAAATAGTCAATTCTTCACACAATGATCATCTCATTGACACAGTAGCTCAACTTTTGACCAAAAAGTCAATTTTGGTTAAAGTAAAAAATTTTTGACCTAATGACCGCCCCATTAACCCAATTGGTCAACTTTGTTAAAATGGACAATTTCTGATCCAACGACCAACCCATAGAACCAACAGGTCAACTATTGACCAAAAAGCATACTTTTGTCAAAATGGTGACCCAATAGGACAACTTTTGTCCAAAAAGTCAATTTTTATCAAACTAATCATTTATTGACCTAATGACCCAATTTAGACCCAACAAGTCAATTTCTGAACAAAAAGTCAACTTTGGTCAAAATGGTCAATCCTTGACCAAATGACCAACTCGTTGACCCAATAGGTCAACTTGTGACCAAAAAGTTAACTTTGATCAAAATGGTCAATCCTTGACCCAGTGACCAACCCATTAACCCAATAGGTCAACTTCTGACCAAAAAGTCAATTACGGTCAATATAGTCAATTTTGACCTAATGACCCCCCTTGACCCAATTGGTCAACTTTTGACCGAAAATTTAATTTGGGTCAAAATAGTTAATTTTAACCTAATGACCAATTATTAAACCAATATGTCAATCTCTGACCAAAAAGTTAACTTTGGTCAAAATTGTCAATCCTTGACCCAATGACAATACCATTGACCCAAGAGGACAACTTTTAACCAAAAAGATAACTTTGGTCAAAATGCCCAATCCTTGACCCAATAACCCAATAGGTCAACTGTTGACCAAAAAATTACTTTGGTCAAAATGGTCAATTTCTGACCCAATGACCACCCCATTGACTCAGTTGGTCAACTTTTTACCAAAAGTCAACTTTGGCCAGAATGGTAGATTCTGACCAAAATGTCAAATTTGGCCAAAATAGTCAATTTGTTACCTAACGACCGATTATTCACCCAATAAGTTAATCTCTGACCAAAAAACCAACTTTCGCCAAAATGGTCAATCCCTGGCCAAAAGACCAACCCATTGACCCAACAGGTCAACTTTTAAACAAAAAGTCAACTTTGGTCGAAATGGTCAATCCTTGACCCAATGAAAAACCCATAAACCAAATAGGTCAACTTTTGACCAAAAAGTCAATTTTGATCAAAATTGTCAATTTTTGACCTAATGACCATCTCATTGACCTAATAGGTCAACTTTTGACCAGAAAGTCAACTTTGGTCAAAATGGTCAAATTGTGACTCAATGATAACCCCGTTGACCAAATGGGTTAACTTTTAACCGAAAATTTAATTTTGGTAAAAATAATCAATTTTTTACCCAATGACCAATTATTATCCCACTAACTCAATCTCTAACTAAAAAGTCAACTTTGGTCAAAATGGTCAATCCTTGACCCAATGACCAACCCATTGACCCAGGTCAAAATAGTCAATCCTTGACCCAATGACCAATTCATTGACCCAAATCAAAATGGTTAATCCTTGACCCAATGAACCAATAGGTCAACTATTGACCAAAAAGTCAATTTTTGTCAAAATAGTCAATTCTTGACCTAATGACCACCCCATTGACCAAAAAAGTCAATCTCTGGCCAAAAATTCAACTTTGGTCAAAATGGTCAATCCTTGACCCGATGATCAACCCATTGACCTAACAGGTCAACTTTTGACAAAACAATCAACTTTGGTCAAAATGGTCAATTCTTGACCCAATGACCAACCAATTAACCAATAGGTCAACTTTGGACCAAATAGTCAGTTTTTGACATAATGACTAGCTATTGATCTAATAAGTGAATCTCTAACAAAAAAGCCAGCTTTGGTCAAAATGGTGAATCCTTGACCTAATGACCAACCCATTGACCCAATAGGTCAACTTTTGACCAAAAAGTCAACTTCGGTAAAAATGGTCAATCCTTAACCCAATGACCCATTAGGTCAACTTAAACCAAGAAGTCAATTTTGGTGAAAAAAGTTAATTTTTGACAAAATGACCAATTATTGACACAATAAGTCAATCTCTGACATAAAGTCAACATTTGGTCAAAATGGTCAATCATTGACCTAATGACCAACCGATTGACCGAATAGGTCTACTTTTGACTATAAAATCAACTTTGGTCAAAATGATGAATTATCAACCCAATGACCAACCAATTGACCCAATAGGAGTAAATTTTGGTAAAAAAAGTTAATTTTTGACATAATGACCAACACATTAACCTAATAGGTCAACCTTTGACCAAAAAGTCAATTTTGGTCAAAATAATCAATTTTTGACTAATGACCACCCAATTGATCCAAAAGGTAAACTTTTGACCAAAAAGTCAACTTTGGTTAAAATGGTCAATTTCTTACTCAATGACCATCCCATTGACCTAATAGGTCAACTTTTGACTAAAACGTTAATTTTGGTCGAAATAGTTAATTTTTGACCTAATGATCAGCTATTAATCTAATAAGTCCATCTCTGACCAAAAAGTCAACTTTCGACAAAATGATCAATCCTTGACCCAATGACCTACCGATTGACCCAATAGGTTAAGTTTTCACCAAAAATTAACTTTGGTTAAAATGGTTAATCCTTGACCAAATGACCAACCCATTGATTCAATATTTGACCTAATGACCACCCCATTGATTCAATGGGTCAAATTTTGACCAAAAATGTCAATTTTAGTCAAAATGGTCAATCATTGACACAATGACATACCCATTGACCCAATTGGTCAACTTTTGACAAAAAATTAAATTTTGGTCAAAATAGTTAATTTTTAACCTCAACCACCCCATTAACCCAATAGGTTAACTTTTGATCAAAAAGTTAACTTTGGTTAAAAATCAACTTTTGATCAAAAAGCTAACTTTGGTTAAAATGGTCAATTTTTTACCCAATAACCAAACCATTGACCCAATAAGTCAACTTTTGACCAAGAAGCCCACTTTGATCAGAATGGTCAATCCTTAACTCAATGACCAAATAGGTCAACTTTGACCAAAAAGTCAATTTTGGTCAAAATAGTCAATTTTTGACCTAATGACCAATTATTGACCCGGTAAGTCAATCTCTGACCAGAAAGTCAACTTTGGTTAAAATGGTCAATCCTTGAACCAATGCTTAACCCATTGACCCTCTAGGTCAACTTTCGACCATAAAGTCAACTATGGTCAAAATGGTCAATCCTTGACCCATGACCACAAACCCATTGACCCAATAGGTCAACTTTTTACCAAAAAGATAATTTTGGTCAAAATAGTAAATTTTTGACCTAATGACCATTCCATTGACCCAATAGGTCAAATTTTGACCAAAAAGTTAACCTTAGTAAAAAATGGTTAATTTCTGACCCAATGACCACCCCGTTAACCTAATCAGTCAACTTTTAACCAGAAAGTCAATTTTGGTCAAAATAGTCAATTTTTGACTAATGACCACCCATTGGCCCAATAGTTAAACTTTTGACCAAAAAGTTAATTTTGGTCAACATAGTCAATTTTTGACCAAATTATCGCCCCATTGATCCAATAGGTTAACTTTGTTAAAATGATAAATTACTGACCCAATGACCAACCCATTGACCGAATATGTAAACTTTTTACCAAAAAGTCAACTTTGGTCAAAATGATCAATTTTTGACCCAATGACCAGCTAATTGATCCGATATGTCAACTTTTGACCAAAAAGTGAATTTTGGTCAAAATAATCAATTTTTAACCTAATGACCACCTCATTGACCTAATATGTCAATCTCTGGTGAAAAAGTCAACTTTGGTCTAAATGGTTAATTCTTGACCTAATTACCAACCCATTGATCGAATAAGTCAACTTTTGACCAAAAAGTGAATTTTGGTCAAAGTCAATTTTCGACATAATAACCACCCCATTAACCCAATAGTCAACATTTAATCAAAAAGTCAATTTTGGTCAAAATAGTCAATTTTTGACCTAATGACCACCGCTTTGACCCAATAGGTTAACTTTTGACCAAAAAGTCAACTTTGGTCAAAATGGTTAATTTCTCACCCAATGACCAAAAAGACAAATTTGGTCAAAATAGTCAATCCTGGACCCTATAACCAACACATTGACCCAATAGGTGAACATTTGACCAAAAAGTCAACTTTGGTCAAAATGGACAGTCTTTAACCCAATGACCAACCCATTGACGCAATAGATCAACTTTTGACCAAAAAGTTTATTTAGGTCAAAATTGTCAATTTTTTATCTAATGACCACCCCATTGACCCAATAGGTCAACTTTTGACACAAAAAGTCATGTTTGGTAAAAATGGTCAATTTTTGATCCAATGACCAACCCATTAGCCCAATAAGCCAACTTTTGACAAAAAGTCAACTTTGGTCAAATGTGGTCAATTTTTGACATAATGACCACCCAATTGACCCATTAAGTCAATCTCTGACCAAAAATTCAAAACAATCAATTTTTGACCGAATGACCAATTATTGACCCAATAAGTCAATCTCTGATTAAAAATTAAACTTTGGTCGAAATGGTTAATTTTTGATCCAATGACTAACCCATTGATCCAATAGCTCAACTTTTGACCAAAAAGTCAACTTTGGTAAAAATGGTCAATCATTGATCCAATGGCTGACCTATTGAACAAATAGGTTAACTTTCGACCAAAAGGTTAATTTTGATCAAAATTTTTCAATTTTGGACTTAATGACCACCCCATTAACCCAACATGTCAACTTTTGACCAAAACATCAAGTTTGGTTAAAATGGTCAATTTCTGATCGAAAGACCAACTCATCAACCCAATAGGTCAACTTTTGACCAAAAAGTCAACTTTAGTTTAAGTTGTTAATTCTTGACCCAATGACAAACCCATAGATCTAATAGGTCAACTTTTAATGAAAAAGTAAATTTTTGACCTAATGACCAATTATTGACCCAATAAGTCAATTACTGACCAAAAAGTTAACTTTGGTCAAAATGATCAATCATTGACCCAATGAGCAACCAACTGACTCAATAGGTCAACTTTTGACCAAAAAGACAACATTGGTCAAAATGGTCAACCCCTAACCCAAGGACCAACCCATTGACCAAATAGAACAACTTTTGACCCAAAAAGATAATTTTGGCCAAAATAGTCAATTTTTGACTTAATGACCACCTAATTGACCGAATAGGTCAATCTTTGACCAAAAAGTTAACTTTGGTCAAAATGGTCAATTTCTGACCCAACGACCAACCTATTGACCCAATACGTAAACTTTTAACCAAAAAGTTAATTTTGGTCAAAATAGTCAATCTTTGACCTAATGACCAGTTATAGACCTAATATGTCAATCTCTGACCAAAAAGTCAACTTTGATCAAAATGGTCAATCCTTGACCCGATAACCTACCCATTGACCCAATAGGTTAACTTTTTACCAAAAAGTCAACTTTGGTTAAAATGGTCAATCCTTGACCAAATGACCAACCCATTGACCCTATATGTCAACTTTTGACAAAAAAGTCAATTTTGGTCAAAATAGTCAATTTTTGACCTAGTGACCACCGCATTGACCCTATGGGTCAACTTTTGACAAAAATGTGAATTTTGGTCAAAATGGTAAATTCTTGACACAATGATATACCCATTGACCCAATTGGTCAACTTTTGACAAAAAAGAAAATTTTGGTCAAAATAGTTAATTTTTAACCTAAGAACTACCCCATTGATCCAATAAGTCAACTTTTGACAAAAAAAGTCAACTTTAGTTAAAATGTTTATTTTCTAACCCAGTAACCAAGCCATTGACAAATAGGACAACTTTTGTTAAAATGGTCAATCCTTGATCTAATGACCAACCCATTGACCCAATATATGAACTTTTGACCAAAAAGTCAACTTTTGTCAAAATGGTTAATTTCTGACTTAATGACCAAAATGTCAACTTTGGTCAAGAGGGTCAATTCTTGACCCAATAGGTCAAATTTTAACCAAAAACTCAAGTTTAGTCAAATTGGTCAATCCTTCACCAAATAACCAACCCATTAACCCAAAAGGTCAACTTTTGACCAAAAGTAAATTTTGGTCAAAATAGTTAATTTTTTACCTAATGACCAGCCCATTGACCCATTAGGTCAACTTTTAACAAAAAGTCAACTTTAGTCAAAATGATCAATTTCAGACATAATGACCACCCAATTGACCCAATGGGTCAACTTTTGACCAAAAATTCAATTTTGGTTAAAATAATCAATTTTTGACTGAATGACCAATTTTTTACTTAATTTGTCAATCTCTAACCAAAAAGTTAACATTGGTCGAAATGGTCAATCATTGACCCTATAGTTCAACTTTTGACCAAAAAGTTAACTTTGGTCATAATGGTCAATCCTTGACCCAATGACCAATCCATTGACCCAATAAGTCAACTTTTGACCAAAAGTTAATTTTGGTCAAAGTTGTTAATTTTTGACCTAATGACCACCCCAGTAACCCAATATGTCAACTTTTGACCAAAAATTCAAGTTTGGTTAAAATAGTCAATTTCTGACCCAATAGGTCAACATTTGACCCAAAAGTCAACTTTGGTCAAAATGGTCAATCCTTGACCCAATGACCAACCCATATAACCAATAGGTCAACTCTTGACCAAAATAGTCATTTTTTGACATAATGACCAATTATTGACTCAATAAGTCAATCTCTGACCAAAAAGTCTACTTTGGTCAAAATGGTCAAACCTTGACCCAATGACCAACACATTGACCCAATATGTCAACTTTTGACTAAAAAGTGAACTTTAGTCAAAATAGTCAATCCAAGACACAATGACTAACCCATTGACACAATAGGTCAACTTTTGACCAAAAAGTCAAATTTGGTCAATATAGTTAATTTTTGACCTAATGACCACCCCATTGACCCAATAGGTCAACTTTTGGCCAAAAAGTTAACTTTTATCTAAATGGTCAATTTCTGACCCAATGACCACCCCATTGACCTAATGGGTCAACTTTTTACCAAAATTTTAATTTTGGTCAAAATAGTGAATTTTTGACCTAAGGACCAATTATTGACCCACTAAGTCAATCTCTGATTAAAAAGTCAACTTTGGTCAAAATGTTCAATCGTTGACCCAATGACCAACCCATTGAACCAATCGGTCAACTATTGACCAAAAAAGTCAACTATGGTTAAAATTGTCAATCTTTAACCCGATAATCCAATAGATCAACTTTTGACCAAAAAGTAATTTTTGTTAAAATAATCAATTTTTGACTTAATGACCACCCAATTGACCCAATACGTCAACTTTTAACATAATAGTCGACTTTGGTCAAAATGGTTAATGTCTGACCCAATGACCAACGCACCGACCCAAGTCAGTCAACTTTTGACCAAAAAGTTAACTTTGGTCAAAATGGTCAATCATTGGCCCAATGACCAACCCATCGACCAAATAGGTCAACGTTTGACCAAAAATTTAATTTTGGCCAAAATAATCAATTTTCGACCAACCGACCAATTATCGACCCAATAAGTCGATCTCTCACCGAAAAGTAAACTTTGGTCAAAATGGTCAATCCTTGACCCAACAACAAACACATTAACCCAATAGGTCAAGTTTTGACCAAAAAGTAAATTTTTGTCAATGTTATCGAGTTTTGACCAAATGACCACCCCATTGACCCAATTGGTTAACTTTTGACCAAAAAGTCAACATTGGTTACAATGGTTAATCCTTGATCCAATGACCAACCCATTGACCCAATAGGTCAACTTTTGACCAAAAAGTCAACTTTAGACATAATGGTTAATCCTTGACTCAATAGGTTTACTTCTGACCAAAAAGTCAATTTTTGTCAAAATAGTCAATTTTTGACTTAGTGCCCACCCATTGACCCAATAAGTCAATCTCTGACCAAAAAGTCAAGTTTGGTCAAAATGGTCAATCCTTGACCCAATGACTATTGCAATGACCCAATAGGTCAACTTTTGACCAAAAAGTCAACTCTGGTCAAATTGGTCAATCCTTGACCCAAAGACCAACCCATTGACCCAATAGGTGAACTATTTACCAAAATGTTAATTTTGGTCTATATAGTTATGTTTTGACCTAACGACCACCCCATTGATCCAATATGTCAACTATTGACCAAAAAGTCAACTTTGGTCAAAATGGTCAACTTCTGACCAAACGACCACCCATTAAACCAATAGGTCAACTTTTGACCAAAAAAGTCAATTTCGGCCACAATAGCTTATTTTTGACCTAATGACCAATTATTGACCCAATAAGTCAATCTCTGACCAAAAAGTCAACTTTGGTCAAAATGATCCATCCTTTATCTAGTGACAAACCGATTGACCAAATAGATTACCTTTTGACCAAAAAGTAAATTTTGGTAAAAATGTCAAATTTTGACCTAGAGACCAATTACTGACCCAATAATTCAACCTCTGAGCAAAATGTCAACTTTGGTCAAAATGTTCAATAGTTGACCCTATGACCAACCCATTGACCCTGTTGGTCAACTATTGACTAAAAAATCAACTTTGGTCAAAATGGTCAATCGTTGACCCAATGACCCAATACATCAACTTTTGACAAAAAAAGTTAATTTGTTCATAATAGTCAAATTTTGACCTAATGACCACCTAATTGATCGAATAGGTCAACTTTTGACCAAATAGTTAACTTTGGTCAAAATTGCCAATTTTTGACCCAATGACCAACCCATTGACTCATTAGATCAACTTTTAAACAAAAAGTCAACTTTGGTCAAAATGGTTAATCCTTGACCCAATGACCAACCCATTAACTCAATAGGTAAAATCTTGATGAAAAAGTCAATTTTGATCAAAATAATAAATTTTTGATATAATGACCACCATTGACCCAATAAGTCAACTTTGGCTTGAAAGTCAAGCTTTTTCAAAATGGTCAGTTTCTGACCCAATGACCAATCCCTTGACCCAATAGGTCAATATTTGACCAAAAAGTCAACTTTAGTTAAAATGGTACATTTCTGATACAATGACCATCCCATTGACCAAGTGGGTCAACTTTTGACCAATAATTCAATTTTGGTCAAAATAATTAATTTTTGACCTAATGACCAATTATTGACACAATAAGTCAATCTCTGATTAAAAAGTCAACTTTGGTCAAAATGGTCAATCCTTGACACAATGACCAACTGATTGACCAAATTGGTCATTATTTGACCAAAAAGTCAACTCTGGTTGAAATGGACAATCCTTGACCCAATAACCTAATATGTCAACTTTTGACTAAAAAGTCAATTTTGGTCAAATAGTTAATTTTAACCAAAATGTATTTGGTTAAAATGGTCAATTTCTAACCCAAAGACCAACCCATTGATCCAATCGGTCAACTTTTGGCAAAAATGTCAACTATGGTCTAAATTGTCAATCCTTGACCCAATAGGTAAACTTTTGAACAAAAAATCAACTTTGGGCAAAATGGTCAATCCTTGACCCAATCACCAACTAATTGACCTAATATGTCAACTTTTGACCAAAAAGTCAACTTTGGTCAAAATGATCAATACTTGAACCAATGACATACCCATTGACCCAATATGTTAACTTTTGACCAAAAAAATTAATTTTGGTTAAAATACTCAATTTTTAACCAAATAACCACCCATTGACCCAAAAGGTCAACTTTTGACCAAAAAGTAAACTTTGGTTAAAATGGTCAATTTCTGACACAATGACCAACCCATTGACCTAATAGGTCAACTTTTGACCAAAAAGTCAAATTTGGTCAAAGTGGTTAATCCTCGACCCAATGACCCAATAGTTCAACATTTGACCAAAAAGTCAATTTGGTCAAAATAATCAATTTTTGACCTAATGACCATTTATTGACCCAATAAGTTAATCACTCACGAAAATGTAAACTTTAGAGAAAATGGTCAATCTTTGACGCAATATGTAAAGTTTTGACCAAAAAATCAACTTTGATCAAAATGGTCAATCGTTGAACAAATGACATACCCATTCACCCAATAGGTCCACTTTTGAGAAAAAAGTCAGTTTTGCTCAAAATAGTCAATTTTTAACCTAATCACCACCCATTGACCCAATAGGTCAACTTTTGACCAAAAAGACAACTTTGGATAAAATGGTCAATTTCTGACCCAATGACCAACCCATTGACCTAACAAGTCAACTTTTGACCAAAAATTCAACTTTGGTCAAAATGGTTAATCCTTGACCCAATGACCTAACAGATCAACTTTTGACCAAAAAGTCAATTTTGGTAAAAATAGTCAATTTTTGACCTAATGACCATTTATTGACCCAATAAGTCAATCTTTGACAAAAATTTAAACTTTGGTCAAAATGATCAATCCTTAATCCATTGATCAACCCATTGTCCCAACAAGTCAAATTTTGACCAAAAAGTCAATTTTGGTCAAAAAAAGTCAATTTTTGACAAAATAACCTATTATTGACCCAATGACCACCTCATTGACCTAATAGGTCAACTTGTGACCAAAAAGTTAACTCTGGTCAAAATGGTCAATCCTTAACTCAATGACCAACTCATTGACCCAAAAGGTCAACTTTTGACCAAAAAGTCAACTTTGGTCAAATTTTCAATCCTTGACCAAATGCCCAACTCTTTGACCCAACAGCTGAACTTTTGACCAAAAAGACAATTTTGGTCAAAATAGTCAATTTTTGACCTAATAACCACCCCATTGACCCAATAGGTTAACTTTTGACCAAAAAGGTAACTTTGGTCAAAATGGTAAATATCTGCCCTAATGACCACCCCATTGACCCGATGGGTGAACCTTTGAGAAAAAATTCAATTTTGGTCAAATTAATTAATCTTTGACCTAATGACCAGTTATTGACCAAAAAAGTCAATCTCTGACCAAAATGTCAACTTTGGTCAAAATGGTCAATCCTTGACCCAATGACCAAACTAATGACCCAATAGGCCAACTTTTGACCAAAATGTCAACTTTGATCAAAATGGTCAATCCTTGAGCCAATGACCAACCTAGTGACCCAATAGGTCAAGTTTTAACCAAAATGATAACTTTAGTCAAAATGGTCAATCCTTTACCCAATGACCAATCAATCGATCTAATAAATTAACTTTTGACCTAAATGTCAATTTTCGTCAAAATAGTCAATTTTTGACCTAATGACCACCTCATTGACCCAATATTTCTACTTTGGTTAAAATGGTCAATTTATGACCCAATGACCAACCCATTGACCAAATAAGTCAACTTTTTACCAAAAAGTCAACTTTGGTCGAAAGGATCAATTTTCGACCCAATGACAAACTTATTGATCTGATAGGTAACTTTTTACGAAAAAGTCAATTTTGGTAAAAATAGTCAATTTTTCACCTAATGAACAATTATTTTTCTAATAAGTCAATATCTTAGCAAAAAGTCAATTACCAAGAAGATAACTTTGGTTAAAATAGTCAATTTCTGACCTAATGACCAACTCATTGACCTAATAAGTCAACTTTTGACCAAAATAGTTAATTTTTTACCTAATGACAAATTATTCACCTAATAAGTCAATCTCTGACCAAAAAGTCAACTTTGGCCAAAATGGTCAATCCTTGACCCAATGACCAACCTTTTGACCCAAGAGGTCAACTTTTGAACAAAAAGTCAACATTGGTCAAAATGGACAATTCTTGACCCAATGACCAGCCATTGGCCCAGTTGGTCAACTTTTTACCAAAAAGTCAATTTTAGTCAATCGTAAATTTTTTATCAAATGACCACCCAATCGACCCATTAGGTCAACTTCTGACCAGAAAGTCAACTTTGGTCAAAATGGTTATTTTCTGACCCAATGGGTCAACTTTTCACCGAAAATTTAATTTTGGTCAAAATAATTAATTTTTGACCTAATGAACAATTATTGACCCATTAACTCAATCTCTGACCAGAAGTCAACTTTGGTCAAAATGGTTAATCCTTGACCTAATGATCAACCCATTGACCGAATATGTCAACTTCTGACCAAATAACCAACTTTGGTCAAAATGGTCAATCCTTGACTCAATAAACCAATAGGTCAACTTTTGACCAAAAAGTCAATTTTGGTCAAAATAGTCAATTTTTGACCTAATGACCACCACATTGACCCAATAAGTCAACTTTGGCCAAAAAGTTAAGTTTTGTCAAAATGGTCAGTTTCTGACCCAATTGACATAATGACCATTTTGACAAAACTTTTGACCGTAAGAATCGACCATTTTGCCAAAAAGTTAAGTTTTGTCAAAATGAGTCGATTTCTTAGTAGTCAAACCAATTGGTCAACTTTTGACCAAAAAGTCAACTTTGGTTAAAAAGGTCAATTTATGACACAATGACCACCCCATTGAGCCAATAAGTCAACTTTTGACAAAAAAATCCATTTTAGTCAAATTAAAAAGTTTTTGACCTAACGACCAATTATTGACACAATAAGTCAATCTCTGACCAAAAAGTCAACTTTGGTTAAAATGGTCAATCCTTGACTCAAAGACCAACCGATTGACCAAATAGGTCAACATTTGACCAAAAAGTCAACTTTGGTCAAAATGAACAATCCTTAACCCAATGTCCGAATAGGTCAACTTTTGACCAAAAAGTCAATTTTGGTCAAATAGTCAATTTTGACCAAAAAGTATTTGGTCAAAATGGTCAATCTTTGACCCAAAGACCAACCCATTAATCCAATCAGTCAACTATTGCCCAAAAAGTCAACATTGGTCAAAATTTTCATTCCTTGACCCAATAGGTAAACTTTTGAACAAAAAATCAACTTTTGGAAAAAGGGTCAATCCTTGACCCACTGACCAACCAATTGGCGCAATATGTCAACTTTTGACTAAAAAGTCAACTTTTGTCAAAATGGTCAGTCTATCAACCAATGACATACCCATTAACCCAATAGGTTAACTTTTGACAAAAAAGTTAATTTTTGTTAAAACAATCAATTTATAACCTAATGACCACCCATTGACCCAATAGGTCAACTTTTGACCAAAAAGTCAACTTTGGTTAAAATGGTCAATTTCTTACCCAATTACCAACCCATTGACCTATTAGGTCAACTTTTGACCAAAAAGTTAACTTTTGTCAAAATTATTAATCCTTGACCCAATGACCCAATAGGTCCACTTTTGACCAAAAAGCCAATTTGGTTAAAATAGTCAATTTTCGACCTAATGAACATTTATTGATCCAATAAGTCAATCTCTCACAAAAATGTAAACTTTGGTCAAAATGGTCAATCCTTGACCCAATGACCAACCCATTGAGCCAACATGACAACTTTTGACCAAAAAGTCAACTTTGGTCAAAATGATCAATGGTTGAACAAATGACATGCCCATTTTACCAAACAGGGCAACTTTTGACCAAAATGTTAATTTTGGTCAAAATAGTCAATTTTTGACCTAATGATCAATTATTCACCCAATAAGTCAATCTCTGACCAAAAAGTCAACTTCGACCAAAATGGTCAATCCTTGACCCAATGACCAACCCCCAATAGGTCAACTTTTGAACAAAAACTGAACTTTGGTCAAAATGGTCAATCCTTGACCCAATGACCAACCCAATGACCCAATAAGTCAACTTTTGACCAAAAAGTCAATTTTGGACCAAATAGTTAATTTTTGACCTAATGAAAACGCCATTAACCCAAAAGGTCAACTTTTAACCAGAATGTCAACTTTGGTCAAAATGGTCAATTTCTGACCAAATAACCAGCCCATTGGCCTAATAGGTCAACTTTTGACCAATAAGTCAACTTTGGTCAAAAAAGGTCAATCCTTGACCCAATGACCCAGTAGGTCAACTTTAACTAAAAAAGTCAATTTTGGACCTAATGACTTATTATAGACCTAATAAGTCAATCTATGAGCAAAAAGTTTTCTTTGGTCAAAATGGTTAATCCTTGACCAAATGGCCAACCCATTAACCTAATAGGTCAAAGTTTGACCCAAAAGTCAATTTTAATCAAAATAGTCAGTTTTTGACGTAATGACCACCCCATTGATCCAACGGGTCAACTTTTGACCAATATGTAAATTTTGCTCAAAATGGTCAATCCTTGACAAAATGACATACCCATTGACAAAATTGGTCAACTTTAGACAAAAAGTATATTTTGGTCAGAATTGTCAATTTTTAACCTAAGAACCTCCCCATTGCCCCAATAAGTCAACTTTTGACCAAAAGGTGAACTTTATTTAAAATGGTCAATTTTTGACCCAATTACCAACCCATTAACCCAATAAGTCAACTTTTGACCAAAAAGACATCTCTGGTCAAAATGGTGAATCCTTGACCCAATGACCAACCCACTGACTAAATAGGTCAACTTTTACCTAATGAATTTTTGACAAAAAGTAAATTTTTGTCAAAATAGTGAGTTTCAACCTATTGAACATCCTATTAACCAAATAGATGAACTTTTGACCAACAAGTCAACTTTAGTCAAAATGGTTAATTTCCGATCCATTGACCAAAAAGTCAACTTTGGTCAAAATAGTCAATCCTTGACCCAATAACCAACCCATTGACCCAATAGGTCAACTTTTGACCGAAAACTCAACTTTGGTCAAAATGGTCAATCCTTGACCCAATGATCAACTCATTGACCCAATAAGTCAACTTTTGGCCAAAAAGTTAATTTTTATCAAAATAGTCAATTTTTACCTAATGACCACCACATTGACCAAAAATGTCAACTTTTGACAAAAAAGTCAAGTTTGGTCTGTTTGGTCAAAATGGTGATTTTTGACCTAATGACCAACCCATTGACGCAACATGTCTACTTTTGATAAAAAAAAGTAGACTTTGGTCAAAATGGCCATTCTTGACCCAATGACCAACCCATATACTCAAAAGGAAAGCTTTGACCAAAATGTTAATTTTGGTCAAAATGGTTAATTTTTAACCTAATGACCAATTATTGACCCAGTAAGTCAATCTCTTACCAAAAAGTCAACTTTGGTCAAAATGATTAATCTTTGACCCAATGACAAACCCATTGACCCAATAAGTCAACTTTTGACCAAAAAGTCAACTTTGGTCAAAATGGTTAATTTCTGACCTAATGACCAATCCATTGACCCAATAGGTCGACTTTTGACCAAAAAGTCAACTTTGGTCAAAATGGTCAAACCTTAACCCAAAGACCAACCCATTCACACAAAAGGACAACTTTTATCCAAAAAGTTAATTTTGGTCAAAATAATCAAATTTTAACCTAATGACCACACATTGACCAAATAAGTCAACTTTTGGCAAAAAAGTCAACTTTGGTCAAAATGGTCAATTTTTGATCAATGACCAACCCATTGACCCAATAGGTCAACTTTTTACCAAAAAGTCAACTTTTGTCAAAATGGTCAATTCTTAACCCAATGACCAACACATTGACCCAATAAGTCAACTTGTAAACAAAAACTCAAGTTTGGTCAAAATACTCAATTTTTGACCTAAAGACCAATTATTAACCTAATATGTAAATTTCTGACAAAAAAGTCAACTTTGGTCATAATGGTCAATCCTTGACCCAATGACAAACCCATTGACTCAATTGGTCTACCTATGACCAAAAGTCAAGTTTGGTCAAAATGGTAAATCTTTGACCCAATGACCCACTCATTGACCCAGTCGATTGACTTTTGACCAAAAAGTCAATTTTGGTCAAAATAATAAAATTTTGAATTAATGACCAATTATTGACCTTATATGTCAACTTTTGACCAAAAACCCAACTTTGGTCAAAATGGTCAATCATTCACCCAAAGACTAACCTAGTGACCCAATAAGTCAACTTTTGACCAAAAAGTTAACTTTGGTCAAAATGGTTAATCATTGACCCAAAAGGACAACTTTTGACCAAAGAGTTAATTTTGGTAAAAATTATCAATTTTTGACCTAATGACCACCTCATTGACTGAAGAGGTCATCTTTTGACCAAAAAAGTCAAATTTGGTCACAATGGTTAATTTCAGACACAATGATCATCCAATTGACGCAATGGGTCAACTTTTGACCAAAAAGTTAATTTTGGTCAAAATAATCAATTTTTGACCTAATGACCAATTATTGACCCAATAAGTCTATCTTTGACTAAAAAGTCAACTTTGGCCAAAATGGTTAATCCTTGACCCAATGACATACACATTGACCTAATAGGTCAACTTTCGACCAAAAAGTCAATTTGGGTCAAAAAAGTCAATGTATTAATTAATGACCAATTATTGACCCAATAAGTCAATCTCTCACCAAAAAGTCAACATTGTTCAAAATCGTCCATCCTTAACCCAATGACCCAGCAGGTCAACATCTTACCAAAAAGTTAACTTTGGTTGAAATGTTCAATCCTAGACCCAATGACCAACCCATTGACCCAATAGGTCAACTTTTAACCAAAAACTTAACTTTGGTAAAAATGGTCAATTCTTGACCTAATGACCAACCCATTGACCCAATTGGTCAAAATTTGACAAAAAATTTAAGTTTTGGTAAATATAATAAATTTTTGACCTACTGATCAATATTTGACCAAATCTGTCAATCTCTGACCAAAAATGCTACTTCGGTCAAAATGGTCAATCCTTGACCCAATGACTAACCCATTGACTCAATTGATCAACTTTTGACCAAACAATCAATTTTGGTTAAAAGGGTCAATCCATGACCCAATGAGCAACCCATTGACCCAATAAGTCAACTTTTGACCAAAAAGTCAATTTTGATCAAACTAGTCAATTTTTGACTTATGAATACCCGATTGACCAATAGATCATCTTTTGACCTAAAAGTCAACTGTCGTAAAAAAGGACGATTTCTAACCCAATGACCATCTCAATGACCAATGGATCAACTTTTTGCCAAAAATTCAATTTTAGTCAAATTTGTCAATTTTTACCTAATGACCAATTGTTGACCAAATTAGTCAATCTCTGATCAAAAAGTCAATTTTTTGTCAAAATGGTTATTTTTTGACCCAATGACTAACCCATTGACCTAATAGGTCAATTTTACACCAAAAAGTCAACATTGGTCAAAATAGTTAATTTTGACCAAATGACCACCCATTGACCCAATAGGTTAACTTTAGATTAAAAAGTCAACTTTAGTCAAAATGGTCTATTTGTGATCCAATGACCAACCCGGACCCAATAGGTCAACTTTTATCCAAACAGTCAACTTTGGTCAAAATGGTCAATCGTTCACCCAATGACCAATCTGCGGACCCAATAAGTCAACTTTTGACCAGAAATTTAATTTGGGTCAAAATAGTCAATTTTTGACCCAGTTACTAACTCATTAACCTAATAATTCAACTTTTGACCAAAAAGTCAACTTTGGTCGAAATGATTAATTTTTGACCCAATGAGCTCCCCGATGACCCAATGGGTGAACCTTTGACAAAAAATTCAATTTTGGTCAAAATAGTCAATTTTTGACCTAATGACCAATTATTCAGCAATAAGTCAATCTCTGACAAAAAAGTCAACTTAGGTCAGAATGGTCAATCATTGACCCAATGACAAATCCATTGACCCAATAAGTCAACATTTGACCAAAAAGTCAATTTTGGTCAAAATAATCAATCCTTTACCCAATAACCAACCAATGGCCCAATATGTCATTTTTTGACCAAAAAGTTAACTTTGGTTAAAATGGTTAATTTTTTACTTAATGACCAACCCATTGACCCAACAAGTCAACTTTTGACCAAAAAATTATCTTTGTTCAAAATGGTCAATTCTTGACCCAATTACCAACCCATTAACCAAATTGGGTCAAATATTGACCAAAAATTCAATTTTGGTCAAAATAGTCAATTTTTGACCTAATGACCAATTATTAACCCAATAAGTCAATCTCTGACAAAAAAAGTCAACTTGGTCAAAATGGTCAATCCTTGACCTGATGAACACTTTGACCTAATAGGTCAACTTTTAGCTAAAAAGACAACTTTTGTCAAAATGGTTAATTTCTGACGCAATGACCAACCCATTGACCTATTTGGTCAACTTTTAACCAAAAAGTCAACCTTGGTCAAAGAAGTCAATTTTTGACCTATGACCAATTATTAACCCAACAAGTCAATCACTGATCAAAAAGTTAACTTTGGTCAAAATGGTCAATCCTTGACCCAATGACAAACTCATGAACCAATAGGTCAACTTTAGACCAAAAAGTCAATTTTAGTCAAAATAATCAATTTTTGACTTAATGACCACCCATTGACCGAATAGGTAAACTTTTGACCAAAAAAGGCTTGGTCAATTTTTAACCCAATGACCAACCCATTGACCCAATAGATGAAATTTTAACAAAAAAAGTCATCTTTAGTCAAAATGGTCAATTCTTGACCCAATTACCAACTCATTTAACAAATAGGACAACTTTTGACCAAAAAGTTAACTTTGGTCAAAATGGTCAATTTCTGACCCAATGACAACCCTTTTGACCCAATTGGTCAACTTTTGACCAAATATTCAATTTTGGTCAAAATAATCAATTTTTGACCTAATGACCAATTATTGACCCAAAAAGACAATCTCTGACCAAAAAGTCAAATTTGGTCAAAATGGTCAATCCTTGACTTAATTGCCAACTCATTGACCCAATAGATCAACTTTTGACGAAAAAGGCAACTTTGGTCAAAATGGTCAAATATTGACCCAATGACCAACCCATTGACCCAATAGGTCAACTTTTGACTAAAAAGACAATTTTGGTCAAAATAATTAATTTTTGACGAGATGACCACCCATTGATCCAATAGGTCAACTGTTAACATAAAAGTCAGTTTTATCCAAAACGGTCAATGATTGACCCAATGACTAACCCATTAACCCAATGGGTCAACTTGTGATGTCAATTTTTGACCCAATGACCACCTCGTTGACCTAATGGGTCAATTTTTGAGCAAAAATTAAATTTTGGTCAAAATAATCAATTTTTGACTTAATGACCACCCATTGATCCAATAGATCAACTTTTGACGAAAAATTAAACTTTGGTCAAATAGATCAATTTTTGACCGAATGACAAACTCATTGACCCAATAGATCAACTTTTGACCAAAAAGTCATCTTCGCTCAAAATGGTCAATTCTTAACTTAATTATCAACTCATTGACCAAATAAGTAAACTTTTGACCAAAAAGTCAACTTTGGTCGAAATGGTCAATTTCTGACCGAATGAACACGTCGTTGACCGAATGGGCCAACTTTTAACCAAAAAGACAACTTTGGTCATAATAGTTAATTTTTTACTTAATGACTAATTATTGACCCAGTAAGCCAATCTCTGACCAAAAAGTTAACTTTGGTCAAAATGGTTAATCCTTGGCCCAATCACCGATCGATTGACCACATAGGTCAACTTCTGACTAAAAGACAGCTTTGGTCAAAAAAAGTCAATTTTTACCTAATGACCAATTATTCACCCAGTAAGCCAATGTATAACCATAAAGTCAACTTTGGTCAAAATGGTCAATCCTTGACCCAATGACCAACCCATTGACCCAGTAGGTCCGCTTTTTACCAAAAAATCACCTTTGGTCAAAATGATCAATCCTTGACCCAATGACCAAACCTTTGGCCTAATAGGTCAGCTTTTGACCAAAAAGTCAATTTTGGTCAAAATAGTCAACTTTTGAATTAATGGCCAATTATAGATCCAATAAGACTATCTCTGACCAAAAAATCAAGTTTGGTCAAAATGGCAAATCCTCGACCCAATTACAAACCCATTGACCCAATAGGCCAACTTTTGATCAAAATGTTAATTTTGGTCAAAATAGTCAATTTTGACCTAATGACCACCCATTAACCCAATAGGTCAACTTTTGACCAAAAAGCCAACTTTGGTCAAAATGGTCAATTTTTTAACATTTGATCAACCCACTGACCCAATAGATCGTCTTTTGACCAAAAAGTCAATTTTGGTAAAAATAGTCAATCATTGACCTAATGACCAATTATTGACTCAGTAAGCCAATCTCTGACCAAAAAGTAAACTTTGGTCAAAATGGTCAATCATTGACCCAATGACAGACCCAATAGGTCATCTTTTTACTGAAAAGTAAATTTTGGTCAAAATAGTCAATTTTTGACCTAATGACCACCCATTGACCGAATAAGTTAACTTTTGAGTAAAAAGTCAACTTTGGTCAAAATGGACAATTTTTTACCCAAAGTCCAACCCATTGACCCAATGGATCAACTTTTGACCAAAAAGTCATCTTTGGTTAAAATTGCCAATTCTTCACTCACTTACCAACATATTGACCAAATAAGTCAACTTGTGACCAAAAAGTCAACTTTGGTCAAAATGATTAATTCCTGACCCAATGAGCACCCCGTTGACCTAATGGGTAAACCTTTGACAAAAAATTCATTTTTGGTCAAAATAGTCAATTTTTGACCAAATGACCAATTGTTGACCCAATAAGTCAATCTCTGACCAAAAAGTCTACTTTGGTCAAAATGGTCAAACCTTGACCCAATGACCAACCCATTGACCCAATATGTCAACTTTTGACTAAAAAGTGAACTTTAGTCAAAATAGTCAATCCAAGACATAATGACTAACCCATTGACAGAAAAGGTCAACTTTTGACCAAAAAGTTAAATTTGGTCAATATAGTTAATTTTTGACCTAATGACCACCCTATTGACCTAATAGGTCAACTTTTGGCCAAAAAGTTAACTTTTGTCTAAATGGTCAATTTCTGACCCAATGACCACCCCATTGACCTAATGGGTCAACTTTTGACCAAAAATTTAATTTTGGTCAAAATAGTGAATTTTTGACCTAATGACCAATTATTGACCCACTAAGTCAATCTCTGATTAAAAAGTCAACTTTGGTCAAAATGTTCAATCGTTGACCCAATGACCAACCCATTGAACCAATCGGTCAACTTTTGACCAAAAAGTCAACTATGGTTAAAATTGTCAATCTTTAACCCGATAATCCAATAGATCAACTTTTGACCAAAAAGTAATTTTTGTTAAAATAATCAATTTTTGACTTAATGACCACCCAATTGACCCAATACGTCAACTTTTAACATAATAGTCGACTTTGGTCAAAATGGTTAATGTCTAACCCAATGAACAACGCACCGACCCAAGTCGGTCAACTTTTGACCAAAAAGTTAACTTTTGTCAAAATTGTCAATCCTTAGCCCAATGACCAACCCATTGACCAAATAGGTCAACTTTTGAGCAAAAATTAAATTTTGGTTAAAATAGTCAACTTTTGACCAACTGACCAATTATTGACCCAATAAGTCAGTCTCTCACCAAAAAGTAAACTTTGGTCAAAATGGTCAATCCTTGACCCAACAACAAACCCATTAACCCAATAGGTCAAGTTTTGACCAAAAAGTAAATTTTTGTCAATGTTATCGAGTTTTGACCTAATGACCACCCCATTGACCTAATTGGTTAACTTTTGACCAAAAAGTCAACTTTGATTACAATGGTTAATCCTTGACCCAATGACCAACCCATTGACCCAATATGTCAAATTTTAACCAAAAAGTCAACTTTTGACATAATGGTTAATCCTTGACTCAATAGGTTAACTTCTGACTAAAAAGTCAATTTTTGTCAAAATAGTCAATTTTTGACTTAGTGCCCACCCATTGACCCAATAAGTCAATCTCTGACCAAAAAGTGAAGTTTGGTCAAAATGGTCAATCCTTGACCCAATGACTATTCCATTGACCCAATAGGTCAACGTTTGACCAAAAAGTCAACTATGGTCAAATTGGTCAATCCTTGACCCAAATACCAACCCATTGACCCAATAGTTCAACTCTTGACCAAAATGTTAATTTTGGCCTATATAGTTAAGTTTTGACCAAACGACCACCCCATTGATCCAATATGTCAACTATTGAACAAAAAGTCAACTTTGGTCAAAATGGTCAACTTTTGACCAAACGACCACCCATTGAACCAATAGGTCAACTTTTGACCAAAAAAGTCAATTTCGGCCACAATAGCTTATTTTTGACCTAATGACCAATTATTGACCCAATAAGTTAATCTCTGACCAAAAAGTCAACTTTGGTCAAAATGATCCATCCTTTATCTAGTGACAAACCGATTGACCAAATAGGTTACCTTTTGACCAAAAAGTAAATTTTGGTAAAAATGTCAAATTTTGACCTAGTGACCAATTACTGACCTAATAATTCAATCTATGAGCAAAAAGTCAACTTTGGTCAAAATGTTCAATAGTTGACCCTATGACCAACCCATTGACCCTGTTGGTCAACTATTGACTAAAAAATCAACTTTGTTCAAAATGGTCAATCATTGACCCAATGACCTAATAGATCAACTTTTGACAAAAAAGTTAATTTTGTTTACAATTGTCAAATTTTGACCTAATGACCACCTAATTGATCGAATATGTCAACTTTTGACCAAATAGTTAACTTTGGTCAAAATGGTCAATTTCTGACACAATGACCATCCCATTGACCAAGTGGGTCAACTTTTGACCAATAATTCAATTTTGGTCAAAATAATCAATTTTTGACCTAATGACCAATTATTGACAAAATAAGTCAATCTCTGATTAAAAATCAACTTTGGTCAAAATGGTCAATCCTTGACACAATGACCAACTGATTGACCAAATTTGTCATTATTTGACCAAAAAGTCAACTCTGGTTGAAATGGACAATCCTTGACCCAATAACCTAATATGTCAACTTTTGACTAAAAAGTTAATTTTGGTCAAAATAGTTTATTTTAACCAAAAAGTATTTGGTTAAAATGGTCAATTTCTAACACAAAGACCAACCCATTGATCCAATCGATCAACTTTTGACAAAAATGTCAACTATGGTCTAAATTGTCAATCCTTGACCCAATAGGTAAACTTTTGAACAAAAAATCAACTTTGGGCAAAATGGTCAATCCTTGACCCAATCACCAGCCAATTGACCCAATAGGTCAACTTTTGACCCAATAGGTCAACTTTTGACCAAAAAGTCAACTTTGGTCAAAATGATCAATACTTGAACTAATGACATACCTATTAACCCAATAGGTTAACTTTTGACCAAAAAATTAATTTAGGTTAAAATACTCAATTTTTAACCAAATAACCACCATTGACCCAAAAGGTCAACTTTTGACCAAAAAATAAACTTTGGTAAAAATGGTCAATTTCTGACATAATGACAAACCCATTGACCTAATAGGTCAACTTTTGACAAAAAAGTCAACTTTGGTCAAAATGGTTAATCCTCGACCTAATGACCCAATAGTTCAACATTTGACCAAAAAGTCAATTTGGTCAAAATAATCAATTTTTGACCTAATGACCATTTATTGACCCAATAAGTTAATCACTCACAAAAATGTAAACTTTAGAGAAAATGGTCAATCCTTGACGCAATATGTAAAGTTTTGACCAAAAAATCAACTTTGATCAAAATAATCAATCGTTGAACAAATGACATACCCATTCACCCAATAGGTCCACTTTCGACAAAAATGTCAGTTTTGCTCAAAATAGTCAATTTTTAACCTAATGACCACCCATTGACCCAATAGGTCAACTTTTGACCAAAAAGACAACTTTGGATAAATTGGTCAATTTCTGACCCAATGACTAACCCATTGACCTAACAGGTCAACCTTTGACCAAAAATTCAACTTTTGTCAAAATGGTTAATCCTTGACCCAATGACCTAACAGATCAACTTTTGACCAAAACGTCAATTTTGGTAAAAATAGTCAATTTTTGACCTAATGACCATTTATTGACCCAATAAGTCAATCTTTGACAAAAATTTAAACTTTGGTCAAAATGATCAATCCTTAATCCATTGATCAACCCATTGTCCCAACAAGTCAAATTTTGACCAAAAAGTCAATTTTGGTCAAAAAAGTCAATTTTTGACAAAATAACCTATTATTGACCCAATAAGTCAGTCACTGACCAAAAAGTCAACGTTGGTCAAAATGGTCAATCCTTGACCCAATGACCACTTCATTGACCTAATAGGTCAACTTGTGACCAAAAAGTTAACTCTGGTCAAGATGGTCAATCCTTAACTTAATGACCAACCCATTGACCCAAAAGGTCAACTTTTGACCAAAAAGTCAACTTTGGTCAAATTTTCAATCCTTGACCAAATGCCCAACTCTTTGACCCAACAGCTGAACTTTTGAACAAAAAGACAATTTTGATCGAAATAGCTGATTTTTGACCTAATAACCACCCCATTGACCCAATAGGTTAACTTTTGACCAAAAAGGTAACTTTGGTCAAAATGGTAAATATCTGCCCTAATGACCTCCCCATTGACCCGATGGGTGAACCTTTGAGAAAAAAATTCAATTTTGGTCAAATTAATTAATCTTTGACCTAATGAACAATTATTGACCAAAAAAGTCAATCTCTGACCAAAATGTCAACTTTGGTCAAAATGGTCAATCCTTGACCCAATGACCAAACTAACGACCCAATAGGTCAACTTTTGACCAAAATGTCAACTTTGGTCAAAATGGTCAATCCTTGAGCCAATGACCAACCTAGTGACTCAATAGGTCAAGTTTTAACCAAAATGATAACTTTGGTCAAAATGGTCAATCCTTTACCCAATGTCCAATCAATCGATCTAATAAATTAACTTTTGACCTAAATGTCAATTTTCGTCAAAATAGTCTATTTTTGACCTAATGACCACCTCATTGACCCAATATTTCTACTTTGGTTAAAATGGTCAATTTATGACCCAATGACCAACCCATTGACCAAATAGGTCAACTTTTTACCAAAAAGTCAACTTTGGTCGAAAGGATCAATTTTCTACCCAATGACAAACTTATTGATCTGATAGGTAACTTTTGACGAAAAAGTCAATTTTGGTCAAAATAGTCAATTTTTCACCTAATGAACAATTATATTTGTAATAAGTCAATCTCTTACCAAAAAGTCAACTTTGGTTAAAGTAATGAATCATTGTCCCAATGGCCAACCCATTAACCTAATAGGTCAATTTTTGACCAAAAAAAGTCAATTTTGGTCCAAAAATGTCAAATTTTGAACTGATAACCACCCCATTTAACTAATATGTCAACTTTTGACCAAAAAGTCAACTTTGATTAAAATGGACAATTTCTGACCCAATGACCACCCCATTGTCCCAGTTGGTTAACTTTTGAACAAAAATTTAATTTTGGTCAAAATAACCAATTTCTTACCTAATGACCAATTATTGACCCAATAAGTTAATCTCCGACCAAAAAATCAACTTTGGGCAAAATGGTCAATCCTTGACCTAATGAATACCCCATTGACCTAGTAGGACAACTCTTGACCACA
Organism: Papilionanthe hookeriana x Papilionanthe teres; assembly: GCA_022702705.1. Taxonomy (NCBI): domain Eukaryota; kingdom Viridiplantae; phylum Streptophyta; class Magnoliopsida; order Asparagales; family Orchidaceae; genus Papilionanthe; species Papilionanthe hookeriana x Papilionanthe teres. The sequence goes on along the minus strand of CM040434.1, from coordinate 68,505,724 downwards.
AAATCAACTTTGGTCAAAATGGTCAATTTCTGACCTAATGACCCGATAGGTCAACTTTTGACCAAAAAGTCAATTTTGGTCAAAATTGTCAATTTTTAACCTAATGACCACCCCATTGACCCAATAGGTCAACTATTGACCAAGAAGATAACTTTGGTTAAAATAGTCAATTTATGACCCAATGAAAAAACTCATTGACCTAATAAGTCAACTTTTGACCAAAATAGTCAATTTTTTACTTAATGACAAATTATTCACCTAATAAGTCAATCTCTGACCAAAAAGTCAACTTTGTCCAAAATGGTCAATCCTTGACCCAACGACCAACCAATTGACCCAAGAGGTCAACTTTTGAACAAAAAGTCAACATTGGTCAAAATGGACAATTCTTGACCCAATGACCAGCCATTGGCCCAGTTGGTCAACTTTTTACCAAAAGTCAATTTTAGTCAATAGTAAATTTTTTATCAAATGACCACCCAATCAACCCATTAGGTCAACTTCTGACCAGAAAGTCAACTTTGGTCAAAATGGTTATTTTCTGACCCAATGGTCAACATTTCATTGAAAATTTAATTTTGGTCAAAATAATCAATTTTTGACCTAATGAACAATTATTGACCCATTAACTCAATCTCTGACCAAAAGTCAACTTTGGTCAAAATGGTTAATCATTGACCTAATGATCAACCCATTGACCGAATAGGTCAACTTCTGACAAAATAGTCAACTTTGGTCAAAATGGTCAATCCTTGACTCAATAAACCAATAGGTCAACTTTTGACCAAAAAGTCAATTTTGGTCAAAATAATCAATTTTTGACCTAATGACCACACATTGACCAAATAAGTCAACTTTGGCCAAAAAGTTAAGTTTTGTCAAAATGGTCAGTTTCTGACCCAATTGACTTAATGACCATTTTGACAAAACTTTTGACCCTAAGAAACTGACCATTTTGCCAAAAAGTTAAGTTTTGTCAAAATGGTCAGTTTCTTAGGGTCAAACCAATTGGTCAACTTTTGACCAAAAAGTCAACTTTGGTTAAAAAGGTCAATTTATGACACAATGACCACCCCATTGAGCCAATAAGTCAACTTTTGACAAAAAATTCAATTTTAGTCAAAATAAATAATTTTTTACCTAACGACCAATTATTGACACAATAAGTCAATCTCTGACCAAAAAGTCAACTTTGGTTAAAATGGTCAATCCTTGATCTAAAGACCAACCGATTGACCAAATAGGTCAACATTTGACCAAAAAGTCAACTTTGGTCAAAATGGACAATCCTTAACCCAATGATCGAATAGGTCAACTTTTGACCAAAAAGTCAATTTTGGTCAAATAGTCAATTTTGACCAAAAAGTATTTGGTCCAAACGGTCAATCTTTGACCCAAAGACCAACCCATTAATCCAATCAGTCAACTATTGACCAAAAAGTCAACATTGGTCAAAATTTTCATTCCTTGACCAAATAGGTAAACTTTTGAACAAAAATCAACTTTTGGAAAAATGGTCAATCCTTGACCCAATGACCAACCAATTGGCCCAATATGTCAACTTTTGACTAAAAAGTCAACTTTGGTCAAAATGGTCAATCTATCAACCAATGACATACACATTAACCCAATAGGTCAACTTTTGACAAAAAAGTCAATTTTGGTTAAAACAATCAATTTATAACCTAATGACCACCCATTGACCCAATAGGTCAACTTTTGACCAAAAAGTCAACTTTGGTTAAAATGGTCGATTTCTTACAAATTACCAATCCATTGACCTATTCGGTCAACTTTGACCAAAAAGATAACTTTTGTCAAAATTATTAATCCTTGACCCAATGACCCAATAGGTCCACTTTTGACCAAAAAGCCAATTTGGTTAAAATAGTCAATTTTTGACCTAATGAACATTTATTGATCCAATAAGTCATCTCTCACAAAAATGTAAACTTTGGTCAAAATGGTCAATCCTTGACCCAATGACCAACCCATTGAGCCAACATGACAACTTTTGACCAAAAAGTCAACTATGGTCAAAATGATCAATGGTTGAACAAATGACATGCCCATTGACCAAACAGGGCAACTTTTGACCAAAATGTCAATTTTGGTCAAAATAGTTAATTTTTGACCTAATGATCAATTATTCACCCAATAAGTTAATCTCTGACCAAAAAGTCAACTTCGGCCAAAATGGTCAATCCTTGACCCAATGACCAACCCCCAATAGGTCAACTTTTGAACAAAAACTGAACTTTGCGTAAAATGGTCAATCCTTGACCCAAAGACCAACCCAATGACCCAATAAGTCAACTTTTGACCAAAAAGTCAATTTTGGACCAAATAGTTAATTTTTGACTTAATGAATACCCCATTAACCCAAAAGGTCAACTTTTAACCAGAATGTCAACTTTGGTCAAAATGGTCAATTTCTGACCAAATAACCAGCCCATTGACCTAATAGGTCAACTTTTGACCAAAAAGTCAACTTTGGTCAAAAAAGGTCAATCCTTGACCCAATGACCCAATAGGTCAACTTTGACTAAAAAATTCAATTTTGGACCTAATGACTAATTATTGACCTAATAAGTCAATCTATGACCAAAAAGTCAACTTTGGTCAAAATGGTCAATCTTTGACCCAATGACAAACACATTAACCCAATATGTCAACTTTTTTCCAAAAATTCAACTTTGGTCAAAATAGTTAATCCTTGACCAAATGGCCAACCCATTAACCTAATAGGTCAAAGTTTGACCCAAAAGTCAATTTTGATCAAAATAGTCAATTTTTGACGCAATGACCACCCCATTGACCCAAAGGGTCAACTTTTGACCAAAATGTAAATTTTTCTCAAAATGGTCAATCCTTGAAAAAATGACATACCCATTGACAAAATTGGTCAACTTTGGACAAAAAGTATATTTTGGTCAGAATTGTCAATTTTTAACCTAAGAACCTCCCTATTGCCCCAATAGGTCAGCTTTTGACCAAAAGGCAAACTTTATTTAAAATGGTCAATTTTTGACCCAATAACCAACCCATTGACCCAAAAAATCAAATTTTGACCAAAAAGACATCTCTGGTCAAAATGGTGAATCCTTGACCCAATGACCAACCCACTGACTAAATAGGTCAACTTTTGACCTAATGAATTTTTGACAAAAAAGTAAATATTGGTCAAAATAGTCAGTTTTTGACCTATTGAACATCCTATTGACCAAATAGATGAACTTTTGACCAACAAGTCAACTTTAGTCAAAATGGTTAATTTCTGATCCATTGACCAAAAAGTCAACTTTGGTCAAAATAGTCAATCCTTGACCCAATAACCAACCCATTGACCCAATAGATCAACTTTTGACTGAAAACTCAACTTTGGTCAAAATGGTCAATCCTTAACCCAATGACCAACTCATTGACCCAATAGGTCAACTTTTGGCCAAAAAGTTAATTTTTGTCAAAATAGTCAATTTTTATCTAATGACCACCATATTGACCAAACAAGTCAACTTTTGACAAAAAAGTCAAGTTTGGTCTGTTTGGTCAAAATGGTGATTTCTGACCCAATGACCAACCCATTGAAGCAACAAGTCTACTTTTGATAAAAAAAGTCAACTTTGGTCAAAATGGTCATTCTTGACCCAATGACCAACCCATATACTCAAAAGGAAAGCTTTGACTAAAATGTTAATTTTGGTCAAAATGGTTAATTTTTAACCTAATGACCAATTATTGACCCGAGTAAGTCAATCTCTTACCGAAAGTCGACTTTGGTCGAAATGATTAATCTTTGACCCAATGACAAACCCATTGACCCAATAAGTCAACCTTTGACCAAAAAGTCTACTTTGGTTAAAATGGTTAATTTCTGACCTAATGACCAATCCATTGACCCAATAGGTCAACTTTTGACCAAAAAGTCAACTTTGGTCAAAATGGTGAAACCTTAACCCAAAGACCAATCCATTCACAAAAAAAGGACAACTTTTATCCAAAAAGTTAATTTTGGTCAAAATAATCAAATTTTAACCTAATGACCACACATTGACCAAATAAGTCAACTTTTGGCAAAAAAGTCAACTTTAGTCAAAATGGTCAATTTTTGATCAATGACGAGCCCATTGACCTAATAGGTCGACTTTTTACCAAAAAGTCAACTTTTGTCAAAAAGGTCAATTCTTAACCCAATGACCAACACATTGACCCAATAAGTCAACTTGTAAACAAAAACTCAATTTTGGTCAAAATAATCAATTTTTGACCTAAAGAGCAATTATTAACCCAATATGTCAATCTCTGACCAAAAAGTCAACTTTGGTCATAATGGTCAATCCTTGACCCAATGACAAACCCATTGACTCAATTGGTCAACTTTTGACCAAAAGTGACGTATGGTCAAAATGGTAAATCTTTGACCCAACGACCCACCCATTGACCCAATGATCGACTTTTAACCAAAAAGTCAATTTTGGTCAAAATAATAAAATTTTGACTTAATGACAATTATTGACCTTATTGGTCAACTTTTGACAAAAACCCAACATTGGTCAAAATGGTTAGTCATTCACCCAAAGACTAACCCAGTGACCCAATAAGTCAACTTTTGACCAAAAAGTTAACTTTGATCAAAATGTTTAATCATTGACCTAATGACCAACTCATTGACCCAAAAGGACAACTTTTGATCAAAAAGTTAATTTTGGTAAAAATTATCAATTTTTGACTTAATGACCACCATATTGACTGAAGAGGTCAACTTTTAACCAAAAAGTCAAATTTGGTCAAAATGGTCAATTTCAGACACAATGACCATCCCATTGACGCAATGGGTCAACTTTTGACCAAAAAGTCAATTTTGGTCAAAATAATCAATTTTTGACCTAATGACCAATTATTGACCCAATAAGTCAATCTTTGACTAAAAAGTCAACTTTGGCCAAAATGGTTAATCCTTGACCTAATGACACACACATTGATCTAATAGGTCAACTTTCGACCAAAAAGTCAATTTATTAATTAATGACCAATTATTGACCCAATAAGTCAATCTCTGACCAAAAAGTTAACATTGTTCAAAATTGTCCATCCTAAACCCAATGACTCAGCGAGGTCGACATCTTGCCAAAAGTTAACTTTGGTTGAAATGGTCAATCCTAGATCCAATGACCAACCCATTGACCCAATAGGTCAACTTTTAACCAAAAACTTAACTTTGGTAAAAATGGTCAATTCTTGACCTAATGAACAACCCATTGACCCAATTGGTCAATATTTGACAAAAAATTTAAGTTTTGGTAAAAATATTAAATTTTTGACCTACTGATCAATTTTTGACCAAATCTGTCAATCTCTGACCAAAAATGCTACTTTGGTCAAAATGGTCAATCCTTGACCCAGTGACTAACCCATTGACTCAATTGATTAACTTTTGACCAAACAATCAATTTTGGTTAAAAAGGTCAATCCATGACCCAATGAGCAACCCATTGACCCAATAAGTCAACTTTTGACCAAAAAGTTAATTTTGATCAAAATAGTCAATTTTTGGCTTATGAATACCCGATTGACCAATAGATCAACATTTGACCTAAAAGTCAACTCTCGTAAAAAAGGACAACTTCTAACCCAATGACCATCTCAATGACCAATGGATCAACTTTTAGCCAAAAATTCAATTTCAGTCAAATTTGTCAATTTTTTACCTAATGACCAATTGTTGACAAAATTAGTCAATCTCTAATCAAAAAGTCACTTTTTGTCAAAATGGTTATTTTTTGACCTAATGACTAACCCATTGACCTAATAGGTCAATTTTTGACCAAAAAGTCAACTTTGGTCAAAATAGTTAATTTTGACCCAATAGGTTAACTTTAGATTAAAAAGTCAACTTTGGTCAAAATGGTCTATTTGTGATCCAATGACCAACCCAGACCCAATAGGTCAACTTTTGTCCAAAAAGTCAACTTTGGTCAAAATGGTCAATCATTCACCCAATGACCAATCTGAGGACCCAATAAGTCAACTTTTGACCAGAAATTTAATTTGGGTCAAAATAGTCATTTTTTGACCCAGCTACTAACTCATTAACTTAATAAGTCAACTTTTGACCAAAAAGTTAACTTTGGTCGAAATGATTAATTTTTGACTTAATGACCTCCCCGATGACCCAATGGGTGAACTTTTGACAAAAAAATTCAATTTTTTGTCAAAATAGTCAATTTTTGACCAAATGATCAATTATTCAGCAATAAGTCAATCTCTGACAAAATAGTCAACTTAGGTCAGAATGGTCAATCATTGACCCAATGACAAATCCATTGACCCAATAAGTCAACATTTGACCAAAAAGTTAATTTTGGTCAAAATAATTAATCCTTGACCCAATAACCAACCAATGGCTATGTCATTTTTTGACCAAAAAGTTAACTTCGGTCAAAATGGTTAATTTTTTACTTAATGACCAACCCATTGACCCAACAAGTCAACTTTTGACCAAAAAGTTATCTTTCTTCAAAATGGTCAATTCTTGGCCAATTACCAACCCATTAACCAAATTAGGTCAACTTTTGACCAAAAATTCAATTTTGAGTCAAAATAGTCGATTTTTGACCTAATAACCAATTATTAACCCAATAAGTCAATCTCTGACAAAAAAAGTCAACTTGGTCAAAATGGTCAATCCTTGACCCGATGAACACATTGACCTAATAGGTCAACTTTTAGCTAAAAAGACAACTTTTGTCAAAATGGTTAATTTCTGACTCATTGACCAACCCATTGACCTATTTGGTCAAATTTTAACCAAAAAGTCAACCTTGGTCAAAGAAGTCAATTTTTGACTATGACCGATTATTAACCTAACATGTCGATCAGCGATCAAAAAGTTAACTTTGGTCGAAATGGTCGATCCTTGACCCAATGACAAACTCATGAACCAATAGGTCAACTTTAGACCAAAAAGTCAATTTTAGTCAAAATAGTCAATTTTTGACTTAATGACCACCCATTGACCGAATAGGTAAACTTTTGACCAAAAAGACTTGGTCCATTTTTAACCCAATGACTAACCCATTGACCCAACAGATGAAATTTTAAAAAAAAGTCATCTTTAGTCAAAATGGTCAATTCTTAACCCAATTACCAACTCATTGAACAAATAGGTCAACTTTTGACCAAAAAGTTAACTTTGGTCAAAATGGTCAATTTCGATCTAATGATAACCCTGTTGACCCAATTAGTCAACTTTTGACCAAATATTCAATTTTGGTCAAAATAATTAATTTTTGACCTAATGACCAATTATTGACCCAAAAAGGCAATCTCTGACCAAAAAGTCAAATTTGGTCAAAATGGTCAATCCTTGACCTAATTGCCAACTCATTGACCCAATAGATCAACTTTTGACAAAAAAGACAACTTTGGTTAAAATGGTCAAATATTGACCCAATGACCAACCCATTGACCCAATAGGTCAACTTTTGACTAAAAAGGCAATTTTGGTCAAAATAATTAATTTTTGACGAGATGACCACCCATTGATCCAATAGATCATTTGTTAACATAAAAGTCGGTTTTAGCGAAATGGTCGATGATTCACTCGATGACTAACCCATTAACTTGATAGGTCAACTTTTGATGTCAATCTTTGACCCAATGACCACCCCGTTGACCTAATGGGTCAATTTTTGACAAAAAATTGAATTTTGGTCAAAATAATCAATTTTTGACTTAATGACCACCCATTGATCAAAGAGATCAACTTTTGACGAAAAATTAAACTTTGGTCAAATTGATCAATTTTTGACCGAATGACAAACTCATTGATCCAATAGATTAACTTTTGACCAAAAAGTCATCTTCGGTCAAAATGGTCAATTCTTGACCTAATTACCAACTCATTGACCAAATAAGTCAACTTCTGACCAAAAAGTCAACTTTGGTCGAAATGGTCAATTTTTGACCGAATGAACACCTCGTTGACCAAATGGGCCAACTTAACCAAAAAGATAACTTTGGTCATAATAGTTAATTTTTTACTTAATGACTAATTATTAACCCAGTAAGACAATCTCTGACCAAAAAGTTAACTTTGGTCAAAATGGTTAATCCTTGGCCCAATCACCGATCGATTGACCACATAGGTCAACTTCTGACTAAAAGACAGCTTTGGTCAAAAAAGTCAATTTTTACCTAATGACCAATTTTTCACCCAGTAAGCCAATGTATAACCAAAATGTCAACTTTGGTCAAATGGTCAATCCTTGACCCAATGACCAACCCATTGACCCAGTAGGTCCGCTTTTGACCTAAAAATCACCTTTGGTCAAAATGATCAATCCTTGACCCAATGACCAAACCTTTGGCCTAATAGGTCAGCTTTTGACTAAAAAGTCAATTTTGGTCAAAATAGTCAATTTTTGAATTAATGACCAATTATTGATCCAATAAGTCTATCTCTGACCAAAAAATCAACTTTGGTCAAAATGGCAAATCCTCGACCCAATTACAAACCCATTGACCCAATAGGTTAACTTTTGATCAAAATGTTAATTTTGGTCAAAATAGTCAATTTTTGTCAAAATAGTCAATTTTTGACCTAATGACCACCCATTAACCCAATAGGTCAACTTTTGACCAAAAAGCCAACTTTGGCCAAAATGGTCAATTTTTAAACATTTGATCAACCCACTGACCTAATAGATCGTCTTTTGACCAAAACGTCAATTTTGGTAAAAATAGTCAATCTTTGACCTAATGACCAATTTTTGACTCAGTAAGCCAATCTCTGACCAAAAAGTAAACTTTGGTCGAAATGGGGTCAATGACAGACCCAATAGGTCAACTTTTTACCGAAAAGTCAATTTTGGTCAAAATAGTCAATTTTTGACCTAATGACCACCCATTGACCAAATAAGTTAATTTTTGAATAAAACGTCAACTTTGGTCAAAATGATCAATTTTTTACCCAAAGACCAACCCATTTACCCAATGGATCAACTTTTGACCAAAAAGTCAACTTTGGTTAAAATTGCCAATTCTTTACTCAATTACCAACACATTGACGAAATAAGTCAACTTTTGACCAAAAAGTCAACTTTGGTCAAAATGATCAATTCCTGACCCAATGAGCACCCCGTTGACCTAATGGGTAAACCTTTGACAAAAAATTCATTTTTGGTCAAAATAGTCAATTTTTGACCAAATGACCGATTGTTGACCCAATAAGTCGATCTCGACCAAAAAGTCTACTTTGGTCAAAATGGTCAAACCTTGACCCAAAGACCAACCCATTAACCCAATATGTCAACTTTTGACTAAAAAGTGAACTTTAGTCAAAATAGTCAATCCAAGACATAATGAATAACACATTGACACAATAGGTAAACTTTTGACCAAAAAGTCAAATTTGGTTAATATAGTTAATTTTTGACCTAATGACCACCCCATTGACCCAATAGGTCAACTTTTGGCCAAAAAGTTAACTTTTGTCTAAATGGTCGATTTCGACCGATGACCAGCCCATTGACCTAATGGATTGACTTTTGACCAAAAATTTAATTTTGGTCGAAATAGTGAATTTTGACCTAATGACCGATTATTGACCCACTAAGTCGATCTATGATTAAAAAGTCGACTTTGGTCGAAATGTTCGATCGTTGACTCGATGACCGACCCATTGAACCAATCGATCGACTTTTGACAAAAAAGTCGACTATGGTTAAAATTGTCAATCTTTAACTTTGATAATCTAATAGATCGACTTTTGACCAAAAAGTAATTTTTGTTAAAATAATCAATTTTTGACTTAATGACCACCCAATTGACCCAATACGTCAACTTTTAACATAATAGTCGACTTTGGTCAAAATGGTTAATGTCTGACCCAATGACCAACGCACCGACCAAAGTCGGTCAACTTTTGACCAAAAAGTTAACTTTAGTCAAAATGGTCAATCCTTGGCCCAATGACCAACCCATTGACAAAATAGGTCAACTTTTGAGCAAAAATTAAATTTTGGTTAAAATAGTCAACTTTTGACCAACTGACCAATTATTGACCCAATAAGTCGGTCTCTCACCGAAAAGTAAACTTTGGTCAAAATGGTCAATCCTTGACCCAACAACAAACCCATTAACCCAATAGGTCAAGTTTTGACCAAAAATTAAATTTTTGTCAATGTTATCGAGTTTTGACCTAATGACCACCCCATTGACCCAATTGGTTAACTTTTGACCAAAAAGTCAACTTTGGTTACAATGGTTAATCCTTGACCCAATGACCAACCCATTGACCCAATATGTCAAATTTTGACCAAAAAGTCAACTTTGGACATAATGGTTAATCCTTGACTCAAAAGGTTAACTTCTAACCAAAAAGTCAATTTTTGTCAAAATAGTCAATTTTTGACTTAGTGCCCACCCATTGACCCAATAAGTTAATCTCTGACCAAAAAGTCAAGTTTGGTCAAAATGGTCAATCCTTGACCCAATGACTATTCCATTGACCCAATAGGTCAACTTTTGACCAAAAGTCAACTTTGGTCAAATTGGTCAATCCTTGATCCAAAGACCAACCCATTGACCGATAGGTCGTTATTGACCAAAATGTTAATTTTGGTGCTATATGAATTAAGTTTTGACCTAACGACCACCCCATTGATCCAATATGTCAATTATTGACCAAAAAGTCAACTTTGGTCAAAATGGTCGACTTCTGACCAAACGACCACCCATTGAACCAATAGGTCGACATTTGACGAAAAAGTCAATTTCGGCCACAATAGCTTATTTTTGACCGAATGACCAATTATTGACCGATAAGTCGATCTCGACCAAAAAGTCGACTTTGGTCGAAATGATCCATCCTTTATCTAGTGACAAACCCTTTGAACAAATAGATTACCTTTTGACCAAAAGTAAATTTTGGTAAAAATGTCAATTTTGACACAGAGACCAGATTGCGACCCGATAATTCGACCTTTGAGCAAAAAGTCGACCTTGGTCGAAATGTTCGATAGTTGACCACTATGACCTAACCCATTGACCCTATTGGTAAACTATTGACTAAAAAATCAACTTTGGTCAAAATGATCAATCGTTAACCCAATGACCCAATAGATCAACTTTTGACAAAAAAAGTTAATTTTGTTCACAATAGTCAAATTTTAACCTAATGACCACCTAATTGCTCGAATAGAGTCGACTTTTGACCAAATAGTTAACTTTGGTCGAAATTGCCGATTTTGACCCGATGACCGACCCATTGACTCATTAGATCAACTTTTAAACAAAAGTCGACTTTGGTCGAAATGGTTAATCCTTGACCCGATGACCGACCCATTAACTCAAAAGGTAAAATCTTGATGAAAAAGTCAATTTTGGTCAAAATAATAAATTTTTTATATAATGACCACCATTGACCCAATAAGTCAACTTTGGCTTGAAAGTCAAGTTTTGTCAAAATGGTCAGTTTCTGACCCAATGACCAATCCCTTGACCCAATAGGTCAACATTTGACCAAAAAGTCAACTTTAGTTAAAATGGTCAATTTCTGACACAATGACCATCCCATTGACCAAGTGGGTCAACTTTTGACCAATAATTCAATTTTGGTCAAAATAATCAATTTTTGACCTAATGACCAATTATTGACACAATAAGTCAATCTCTGATTAAAAAGTCAACTTTGGACAAAATGGTCAATCCTTGACACAATGACCAACTGATTGATCAAATTGGTCATTATAAGTTAATTTTAAAAAGTTAATTTTGGTCAAAATAGTTAATTTTAACCAAAAAGTATTTGGTTAAAATGGTCAATTTCTAACCTAAAGACCAACCCATTGATCCAATCGGTCAACTTTTGACAAAAATGTCAACTATGGTCAAAATTGTCAATCCTTGACCCAATAGGTAAACTTTTGAACAAAAATTTAACTTTGGGCAAAATGGTCAATTATTGACCCAATCACCAACAAATTGACCCAATAGGTAAACTTTTGACCAAAAAGTCAACTTTGGTCAAAATGATCAATACTTGAACCAATGAAATACCCATTGACCCAATAGGTTAACTTTTGACCAAAAAATTAATTTTGGTTAAAATACTCAATTTTTAACCAAATAACCACCCATTGACCCAAAAAGTAAACTTTGGTTAAAATGGTCAATTTCTGACACAATGACCAACCCATTGACCTAATAGGTCAACTTTTGACAAAAAGTCAACTTTAGTCAAAATGATCAATCCTCGACCCAGATGACCCGATAGTTCGACATTTGACCAAAAAGTCGATTTGGTCGAAATAATCAATTTTTGACCTAATGACCATTTATTGACCCAATAAGTTAATCACTCACAAAAATGTAAACTTTAGAGAAAATGGTCAATCCTTGACGCAATATGTAAAGTTTTGACCAAAAAATCAATTTTGATCAAAATGGCCAATCGTTGAACAAATGACATACCCATTCACCCAATAGGTCCACTTTTGACAAAAAAATCAGTTTTTCTCAAAATAGTCAATTTTTAACCTAATGACCACCCATTGACCCAATAAGTCAACTTTTGACCAAAAGACTGACTTTGGATAAAATGGTCGATTTCGACCCGATGACCGACCCATTGACCTAACAAGTCAACTTTTGACCAAAAATTCAACTTTGGTCAAAATGGTTAATCCTTGACCCGATGACCTAACGAGATCAACTTTTGACCAAAAAGTCGATTTTGGTAAAAATAGTCGATTTTGACACTAATGACCATTTATTGACCCAATAAGTTAATCTTTGACAAAAATTTAAACTTTAATCAAAATGATCAATCCTTAATCCATTGATCAACCCATTGTCCCAACAAGTCAAATTTTGACCAAAAAGTTAATTTTGGTCAAAAAAGTCAATTTTTGACAAAATATCCTATTATTGACCCAATAAGTCAATCACTGACCAAAAAGTCAATCATTAGGTCAAAAATAAATTATTTTGACCAAAATTAATTTTTTTGTCAAATGTTGACTTAATAGGTGAATGGGGTGGTCATTGGGTCCAAAATTGACCATTTTGACCAAAGATGACTTTTTAGTCAAAAGTTGACCAATTGGGTCAATGGATTGCTCATTGGGTCAAAAATTAACTATTTTGACAAAAGTTAATCTTTGATCAAAAGTTGACCTATGGTTCGATGGGTGGTCATTAGGTCAAAAATTGACTATATTGACCAAAATTGACTTTTTGGTCAAAAGTGGTCCTATTGGGTCAATAGGTTGGTCATTGGGTTAAGGATTGACAATTTTGACCAAAATTAACCTTTTTGTCATAGATTGACTTATTGGGTCAATATTTTGTTAATAGGTCAAAAATTGATTTTTTTGAACAAAATTAATTTTTTGGTCAAATGTTGACCCATAAGGTTAACGGGCTGGTCAATGAGTCGCAAATTGACTATTTTGACTAAAGTTGACTTTTTGGTCAAAACTTCACCTATTTGGTCAATTAGTTGCTAATTGGGTCAAGAATTGACCATTTTTACTGAAGATAAGTTTTTGGTCAAAAGTTGATCTCAAAGGGTTGGTCATTGGGTCAAAAATTGACCATTTTGACCAAAGTTGACTTTTTGGTCAAAAGTTGACATATTGGATTAATGGGTGGTCATTAGGTTAAAAATTGACAATTTTGACCAAAAAGTCAAGTTTGGTCAAATGTTTACTTATTGGGTCAATGAGTTTGTCATTGGGTCAACGTTTACCATTTTGACCAAAGTTGATTTTTTGGTCAGAGATTGACTTATTGGGTCAATAATTGGTCATTAGGTCAAAAATTGACTATTTTAACCAAAATTAAATTTTTGGTTAAAAGTTAACCCATCGGATTAACGCGGTGGTTATTGGGTCAGAAATTGATCATTTTGACCAAAGTTGTCTTCTTGGTCAAAAGATAACTTATTTGGTCAAAAAGTTGGTAATTAGCTCAAGAATTGACCATTTTGACCAAAGATGACTTTTTTGGTCTAAAGTTGACCAACTAGGTCAATGTGTTGGTCATTGGGTCAAAAATTGACCAATTTGGCCAAAGCTGACTTTTTGGTCAAAAGTTGTCTTATTGGGTCAATGGGTGGTCATTAAAGTAAAAATTGACAATTTTGACCAAAATTAACTATTTGGTCAAAAGTTGACATATTGGGTCAATGGGTTGTCAACTGGGTCAAGGATTGACCATTTTAACTAAAGTTGACTTGTTAATCAAAAGTTAACCTATTGGGTTAATGGGTGGTCATTAGGTCAAAAATTGACTATTTTGACCAAAATTAACTTTTTGGTCAAAAATTGACCTATTTGGTCAATGGGTTTGTCATTGGGTTAAGGATTGACTATTTTCACCAAATTTAACTTTTTGGTTAGGGATTGACTTATTGGGTCAATAATTGGTCATTAATTCAAAAAATGACTATTTTGACCAAAATTGACTTTTTAGTCAAAAGTTGACCAATTAGGCCAATGGGTTGGTCACTGGGTCAAGAATTGATCATTTTGACCAAAGTTGACTTTTTGGTCAAAACTTGACCTATTGGGTCAATGGTTTGGGCATTGGATCAAGGATTGACCATTTTGACCAAAGTTGTCTTTTTGGTCGAAGATTGGCTTACTGGATCAATAATTTGTCATTAGGTCATTGATTATTTTGACAAAAATTGACTTTTTGGTCAAGAGTTGACCTATTGGGTCAATGGGTTGGTCATTGAGTCAAGGATTGACAAGTTTGGCCAATGTTGACTTTTTTCGTTAGAGATTGACCTATTGGGTCAATGGGTGGTCATTAGGTCAAAAATTGATTATTTTGACCGAAATTGACTTTTTGGTCAAAAGTTGACCAATTGGATCAATGAATTGGTCTTTGGGTCAAAAATTGACCATTTTGACCCAAGTAGACTTTTTGGTCAAAAGTTGACATATTGGGTCAATGAGTTGGACATTGGGTCAAAAATTGAATATTTTGACCAAAATTAAATTTTTTGTCAAAAATTGACCCATTGGGTCAACGGGGTTGTCATTAGTTCAGAAATTTACCATTTTGGCCAAGTTAACTTTTTGGTCAAAAGTTGGCCTATTTAGTCAATGAGTTGGTAATTTGGTCAAGAATTTGCCATTTTGACCTAAGATGACTTTTTTGATCAAACGTTGACATATTGGGTCAATGGGTTAGTTGTTGGCTTAAAAATTGACCATTTTGACCAATGTTGACTTTTTGGTCAAAAATTAACCTATTGGGTCAATGGGTGGTCATCAGGTAAAAAATTGACTAATTTGACCAAAATTGACTTTTTGGTCAAAAGTTGACCTATTAGATCAATTGGTTTATCATTGGGTTAAAGATTGACCATTTTAACCAAAGTTGTCTTTTTTTTCAGAGATTGACTTATTGGGTCATAATTGGTCATTAATTCAAAAATTGACTATTTCGACCAAGATTGACTTTTTTGGTCAAAAGTTGACCTATTGGGTCGAGGATTAGCCATTTTGATTAAAGTTGCCTTTTTGGTCAAAGATTGACTTATTGGGTCAATAATTAGTTATTAGGTTAAAATATAACTATTTTGACCAAAATTGATATTTTGGTCAATAGTTGACCTATTGTGTCAATGGGTTGGTCATTGGGTCAAGAATTGATCATTTTGACCAAAGTTGACTTTTTTGTCAAAAGTTGACCTATTGGGTCAATGGGTTAGTTATTGGGTCAAGAATTGACCATTTTGAACAATCTTGACTTTTTTGGTCAAAAGTTAACCTATTGGGTCTATGGGTAGTCATTATGTAAAAAATTGACTAATTCGACCAAAATTGACTTTTTGTTCAAATGTTGACCTTTTGGGTTAATGAGGGTAATTAAGTAAAAAGTTGTGACCAAAATAGACTTTTTCGTCAAAAGTTGAACTATTGTGTCAATGGGTTTGTCATTGGGTCAAGGATTGACCATTTTGACCAAAGTTGATTTTTTGGTTAGAGATTGACTTATTGGGTCAATAATTGGTCATTAGGTCAAAAATTGATTATTTTAACCAAAATTAATTTTTTTATCAAAAGTCGGCCCACTGGGTCAACAAGGTGGTCATTGGGTCTGAAATTGAGCATTTTGACCAAAGTTAACTTTTTGGACAAATGTTGACCTATTTGGTCAATGAGTAGGTAATTGGGTCAAGAATTTACCATTTTGACCGAAGATTAATTTTTTGATCAAAAGTTGACATATTAGGTCAATGGGTTGGTTATTGGGTCAAAAATTGACCATCTTGACCAAAGTTGACTTTCTTGTCAAAAGTTGACCTTTTGGTCAACAGGTTTGTCATTGGGTCAAGGATTGACCATTTTGACCAAAGTTAACTTTTTGGTCAGTGATTGACTTATTGGGTCAATAATTGCCCAACAATTCAAAAATTGACCCTTTTGACCAAAATTATCTTTTTGGTCAAAAGTTGACCTATTAAGTCGAAGGGTTGGTCATTGGGTCAAGGATTGATCATTTTGACTAAAGTTTACTTTTTGGTCAAAAGTTGACCTATTTTGGTGAGTGAGGCGGTCATTGGGTCAATGGATTGGTCATTGGGTCAAGGATTAATAATTCTGGCCAATGTTGACTTTTTAGTCAAAAGTTGACAAATTGGGTCAATGGGGTGGTCATTAGATCAAGGATTAACCATTTTCACCAAAGTTGACACTTAGTTCATTGTGTCAGAAATTGACCATTTTGACCAAATTTGACTTTTTGGTCAAAAGTTGACCTTTCGGGTCATTGAGGTGGTCATTAGTTGAAAAATTGACAATTTTGACGAAAATTGACTTTTTGGTCAAAAGTTGTTCTTTTGGGTCAATGAGTTGGTCACTGGTCAAGGATTGACCATTTTGACCAAAGTTGACTTTTTGGTCAAAAGCTGACTTATTAGGTGAATGGGTTGGTCATTGGGTCAAGGATTAACCATTTTCACCAAAGTTGACTTTTTAGTCAAAAGTTAACCTATTGGGTCAATAATTGGTCGTTAAGTAAACATTTTACTATTTTAACCAAATATAACTTTTGGTCAAAAGTCGATATATTGGGTCAGTGGTTTGATCATTGGGTCAAGGATTGACCATTTTAAACAAGTTGAATTTTTGGTCAAAAGTTGATGTATTCGGTCATTGGGTTAGTTATTGCGTCAAGGATTGACCATTTTGACCAAAGTTGACTTTTTGGTCGAAAGTTTGACTTCTTGGAGTCGATAATTGGTCATTAGGTTAAAAATTGACTATTTTGACCAAAGTTGATTTTTGGTCAAAAGTTGACCTTTTGTGTCAATGGGTTGGTCATTGGGTCAAAGATTGACCATTTTGACCAAAGTTGACTTTTTGGTCAAAAGTTGACCTATTGGGTCAAAAATTGACCGTTTTGACCAAAGTTGAATTTTGGGTCAAAAGTTGACCTATTGGATCAATGGGTGGTCATTAGGTCAAAAATTAACTATTTTGACCAAAACTGACTTATTGGTCAAAAGTTTACCTATTGGTTTAAAGGTTTTGTCATTGAGTTAAGGATTGACCGTTATGTCCAAAGTTGACATTTTGGTCAGAGATTGACTTATTGGGTCATTAATTGGTCATTAGGTAAAAAATTGATTATTTTGACCAAAATTTACTTTTTGGTCAAAAGTTAACCCAATGGGTCAACGGGGTGGTCATTGGGTCAAAAATTGACTATTTTAACAAAGATGACTTTTTAGTCAAAAGTTGACCTATTGGGTCAATGGGTTGGTCATTGGGTCAAAAATTGAACATTTTGACCAAAGTTGACTTTTTGGTCAAAAGTTGACAAATTGGGTCAATGGGGTGGTCATTAGATCAAGGATTAACCATTTTCACCATAGTTGACACTTAGTTCATTGTGTCAGAAATTGACCATTTTGACCAAATTTGACTTTTTGGTCAAAAGTTGACCTTTCGGATCATTGAGGTGGTCATTAGGTGAAAAATTGACAATTTTGACCAAAATTGACTTTTTGGTCAAAAGTTGTCCTTTCGGGTCAATGAGTTGGTCACTGGTCAAGGATTGACCATTTTGACCAAAGTTGACTTTTTAGTCAAAACTGACTTATTGGGTGAATGGGTTGGTCATTGGGTCAAGGATTAACCATTTTCACCAAAGTTGACTTTTTGGTCAAAAGTTAACCTATTGGGTCAATAATTGGTCATTAAGTAAAAAATTTACTATTTTAACCAAATATAACTTTTTGGTCAAAAGTCGATATATTGGGTCAGTGGTTTGATCATTGGGTCAAGGATTGAACATTTTAAACAAGTTAAATTTTTGGTCAAAAGTTGATGTATTCGGTCATTGGGTTAGTTATTGCGTCAAGGATTGACCATTTTGACCAAAGTTGACTTTTTGGTCAAAATTTGGCTTACTGGGTCAATAATTGGTAATTAGGTTAAAAATTGACTATTTTGACCAAAATTGATTTTTTGGTCAAAAGTTGACCTTTTGTGCCAATGGGTTGGTCATTGGGTCAAAGATTGATCATATTGACCAAAGTTGACTTTTTGGTCAAAAGTTGACCTATTGGGTCAAAAATTGACCGTTTTGACCCAAGTTGAATTTTTGGTCAAAAGTTGACCTATTGGATCAATGGGTGGTCATTAGGTTAAAAATTGACTATTTTGACCAAAACTGACTTATTGGTCAAAAGTTTACCTATTGGGTTAAAGGTTTTGTCATTGGGTTAAGGATTGACCGTTATGACCAAAGTTGACATTTTGGTCAGAGATTGACTTATTGGGTCATTAGGTCAAAAATTGATTATTTTGACCAAAATTTACTTTTTGGTCAAAAGTTAACCCAATGGGTCAACGGGGTGGTCATTGGGTCAAAAATTGACTATTTTAACAAAGATGACTTTTTGAGTCGAAAGTTGACTTATTAGATTGATGGGTTAGTCATTAGATCGAAAATTGACCATTTTGACCAAAGTTGACTTTTTGGTCAAAAGTTGACCTATTGGGTCAAAGGGTTGGTCGTTGGGTCAAAAATTAACCATTTTGACCAAAGTTGCTTTTTTGGTCAAAAGTTGACTTATTGGCTCATTGGGTGGTCATTAAGTAAAAAATTGACTGTTTTGGCCAGAATTGACTATTTGGTCAAAAGTTGACCTATTGGGTCAATGGGTTAGTCATTTGGTCAAGGATTGACCATTTTGGCCAAATTTGACTTTTTGGTCAGAGATTGACTTATTGCGTCAGAAATTGGTCATTAATTTAAAAATTGACTATTTTTACCAAAATTGAATTTTTGGTCAAAAGTTGTCTTATTAGGCCAATGGGTTGGCCAAAGATTGATTATTTTGACCAAAATATACTTTTTGTTCAGAATTTGACCTATTTGGCCAATTGGTGGGTCATTGAGTGAAGGATTGATCATTTTGACCGAAGTTGACTTTTTCGCCAAAAGTTACCTATTGGGTCAATGGGATTGTCATTGGGTCAAGGATTAACTATTTTGACCAAAGTTGACTTTTTGGTCAGAGATTGACTCATTGGGTCAATAATTCGTGATTAGGTCAAAAATTGACTATTTTGACCAAAATTGAATTTTTGGTCAATAGTTAACCCAATGGGCCAACGTGCAGGTCATTGGGTCAGAAATTGATCATTTTGACCAAAGTTGACTTTTTGGTCAAAAGTTGACATATTTAGTTAATGAGTTGGTAATTGGCTAAATTATTGACCACTATGACCATAGATGACTTTTTAGTCAAAAGTTGACCTATTTGGTCAACAGATTAGTCATGGGGTCAAATTTTCACCATTTTAACCAAAGCTGACATTTTGGTCAAACGTTGACCTATTGGGTCAATGGTGGTCATTAGGTCAAAAATTAACTATTTTGATCTAAATTGTCTTTTTTGTCAAATGTTGACCTATTGGGTTAATGGGTTTGTCTTTGGGTCAAGGATTGACCATTTTGACCAAAGTTGACTTTTTGGTCAGAGATTGACTTATTGGGTCAATAGTTGGTCATTAATTCAAAAATTGTCTATTTTGACCAAAATTGAATCTTTGTTCAAAAGTCGACTTGGTCATTGGGTCAAGGATTGATCATTTTGACCAAAGTTCACTTTTAGGTCAAAATTGACCTATTGGGTCAATTTGTTGGTCATTAGGTTAAAGATTCACCATTTTGACCAAAGTTGACTTTTTTGTTAGAGATTGGCTTACTGGGTCAATAATTGGTCATTAGGTTAAAAATTAACTATTTTGACCAAAATTAACTTTTTGGTCAAAAGTTAACCTATTGGGTCAATGGGTTACTCATTGGGTCAATGACTGACCGTTTTGACCAAAATTGACTTTTTGGTCAAAAGTTGACCAATTGGGTCAATGGGTTGGTCCTTGGGTCAAGGATTGATCATTTTCACCAACATTGACATTTTGCTCAGAGATTGACTTATTGGGTCAATAATTGGTCATTAGGTCAGAAATTGATTTTTATTACCAAAATTAATCTTTTTTACAAAAGTTAACCCATTGGGTCAACGGGGTGGTCATTGGGTCAGAAATTGACCATTTTGCCAAAAGTTGACTTTTTGGTCAAAAGTTGACCTATTTGGTCAATGAGTTGGTAATTGGGTCAACAATTGGCCATTTTGACCATAGATGACCTTGTTGTCAAAAGTTGACCTATTGGGTCAACAAATTGGTCATTCGGTCAAAAGCTGACAATTTTAACCAATGTTGACCTTTTGGTCAAAAGTTGACCTATTGGATCAATGGGTGGTCATTAGGTCAAAAATTGACTATTTTGACAAAAATAGACTTTTTTGTCAAATGTTGACCTATTGGGTCAATGAGTTTGTCATTGGGTCGAGGATTGACCATTTTGACCAGAGTTGACTTTTTGGTCGGAGATTGACTTATTAGATCGATAAATGGTCATTAATTCAAAATTGACTTTTTGACCGAAATTGACTTTTTTCACATATTGACTGTTAGATTGATGGATTTGTCATTGAGTCAAGAATTGACCTTTTTTTACCAAAGTTGACTTTTTGGTCAGAGATTGACTTATTGGGTCAATAATTGGTCATTAATTCAACAATTGACTATTTTGACCAAAATTGACTTTTTTGGTCAAAAGTTAACCCATTGGGTGAACGCGGTGGTCATTAGGTCAGAAATTGACCATTTTGACCAATGTTGATTTTTGCTCAAAAGTTGACCTATTTGGTCAAAGAGTTGGTAATTGGGTCAAGAATTGACATTTTGACCAAAGATAACTTTTTTGGTCAAAAGTTGACATATTTGGTCAACGGGTTGGTCATTGGGTCAAAAATTGACCATTTTGACTAAAGTTGACTTTTTTTTGTCAAAAGTTAACCAATCGGGTTAATGGGTGGTCATTAGGTCAAAAATTGACTATTTTGACCAAAAAAATCTATTTGGTCAAAAGTTGATCTATTGGGTCAATGGGTTTGTCATTGGGTCAAAAATTGACTATTTTGACCAAAGTTTACTTTTTGGTCAGAGATTGACTTATTGGGTCAATAATTTTTCATTAATTCAAAAAATTGACTTTTTTGACCAAAATTGACTTTTTTGTCAAAAGTTGACCTATTAGGCTAATGGGTTAGTCATTGGGTCAAGGATTGATCAATTTGACCGAAGTTGACTTTTTAGTGAAAAGTTGACCAATTGGGTCAATGGGTTGGTCATTGGGTCAAGGATTAATTATTTTGATAAAAGTTGACTTTTTAGTCAGAGATTGGCTTACTGGGTCTCAATGGGTCAAGGATTGACCATTTTTACCAAAGTTAACTTTTTGGTCAGAGATTGGCTTACTGGGTCAATAATTAGTCATTAGGTCAAAAATTGCCAATTTTAACCAAAATTTACCTTTTTGTTAAAAGTTGACCTATTGGGTCTATGAGTTGGTCATTAGGTCAAGATTGACCATTTTGACTAAAGTTGACTTTTTGGTCGGAGATTGACTTATTGGGTCAATAATTGATTATTTTGACCAAAATTAATTTTTTTGTCAAAAGTTGACCTTTTGGGTCAGTAAGTTGGTCATTGGGTCAAGATTGACAATTTTGACCAAAGTTAACTTTTTGATCAGAGATTGACTTATTGGGTCAATAATTGATCATTTTGACCAAAATTAAATTTTTGGTCAAAAGTTGACCCATTTGGTCAACGGGGTGGTCATTAGGTCAGAAATTGACCATTTTGACCAAAGTTGACCTTTTTGTCAAAAGCTGGTAATTAATCATGTGTTGGTAATTGGGTCAAGAATTGACCATTTTGACCGAAGATGAATTTTTGGTCAAAATTTGACTTATTGGCTCAATAATTAATCATTAGGTAAAAATTAATTATTTTGACCAAGATTAAATTTTTTATCAAAAGTTGACCCATTGGGTTAACAGGGTTTTCATTGGGTCAAAAATTGATCATTTTGATGGAAGATGACTTTTTGGTCAAAAGTTGCCCTATTAGGTTAATGGGCTGGTCATTAGGTCAAAAATTGATCATTTTGACCGAAGTTGACTTTTTGGTCAAAAGTTATCCTATTGGGTCAATGGGTGGTCATTAAGATAAAAATTAACTTTTTTACCAAAATTGACTATTTGGTCAAAAGTTGACCTATTGGGTCAATGGGTTTGTCATTGGGTCAAGGATTGACCATTTTCACCAAAGTTGACTTTTTGGTCAGATATTGACTTATTGGATCAATAATTAGTCATTAATTCAAAAATTGACTATTTTGACAAAATTAACTTTTTGGTCAAAAGTTGACGCATTGGATCAAATTTGACCAAAAAGGTTACTGGGTCAAGGATTAACCATTTTGGGCCAATAATTGTTCATTAGGTCAAAAATTGACTATTTTGAACAAAATTAAATTTTTGATCAAAAGTTAACCCATTAGGTTAACGGGTGATCATTGGGTCAGAAATTGACCATTTTGACCAAAAAGACTTTTTTTTCCAAAGTTGACCTATTTTGACCAAAATTGAATTCTTGGTCAAAATTTAACCCATTGAGTCAACATGGTGGTCATTGGGTCTGAAATTGACCATTTTGACCAAAGTTGATTTTTTGGTCGAAAGTGGTCCTATTTAGTGAATGAGTTGGTAATTGGGTCAAGAATTGACTATTTTGACCAAAGATGAGTTTTTGGTCAAAAGTTGACCTATCGGGTCAATGGGTTGGTCATTGTGTCAAAAATTGACCATTTTGTCGAAACTTGACTTTTTGGTCAAAAGTTAACCTATTGAGTCAATGGGTGGTCATTAGGTCAAAAATTGACTATTTTGACCAAAATTAACTTTTTGGTCAAAAGTTTACCTATTGGGTCAATGGTTTTGTCATTGTTTCAAGGATTGACCATTATGACCAAAGTTGACTTTTTGGTCTGTTATTTACTTATTGGGTCAATAATAGGTCATTAGGTCAAAAATTAATTATTTTGACAAAAATTTAATTTTTTTTCAAATGTTGACACATTGGGTCAACGTCGTGGTCATTGGGTCAGAAATTTTGGTAATTGTGTCAATGGGTTGGTCATTGGATCCAGGATTGACCATTTTCACCATAGTTAACTTTTAGATCATTGTGTTAGAAATTGACCATTTTGACCAAATTTCACTTTTTGGTCAAAAGTTAACATTTTGGGTCAATGAGGTGGTCATTAGCTCAAAAATTAACAATTTTGACCAAAATTGACTTTTTGGTCAAAAGTTGTCCTTTTGGGTCAATGAGTTAGTCATTGGGTAAAAGAATGATCATTTTGACCAAAGTTGACTTTTTGGTCAAAAGTTGACCTATTAGGTCAATGGGTTGGTCATTGGGTCATGGATTTACCATTTTGACCAAAGTTGACTTTTTGGTTAAAAGTTGACCTATTGGGTCAATAAATGATCATTAGTCAAAAACTTACTATTTTGAACAAAATTGACATTTTGGTCAAAAGTCGATCTATTGGGTTAATGAGTTGGTCATTAGGTCAAGGATTTACCAATTTGACTAAAGTTGACTTTTTGTTCAAAAGTTAACCTATTGGGTCTATGGGTTTGTCATTGGTTCAAGGATTGACCATTATGACGAAAGTTAACCTTTTGGTCTGAGATTGACTTATTAGGTCAATAATTGGTCATTAGGTCAAAAATTGATTATTTTGACCCAAATAGACTTTTTGTTCAAAAGTTAACATAGTGGGACAATGCGTTGATCATTGGGTCAAGAATTGACTATTTTGATCAAAGTTGATCTTTTGGTCAAAAGTTGACTTATAGGTCAATGGGTTGATCATTGCGTTAAAAATTGACCATTTTGACCGAAGACTTTTTGGTCAAAAGTTAACCAATTTGGTCAATGGGTGGTCATAGGTCAAAATTTGACAATTTTGACCAAACTTGACTTTTTGTCGAAAGTTAACCTATTGGGTCAATGGGTTGGTCATTGGGTCAAGGTTTAACAATTTTTACTAAAGTTGACTTTTTGGTCAAAAGTTGACCAATTGGGTCAATGGGTTGGTCATTGGGTCAGAAATTAACCATTTTGACCAAAGTTGACTTTTTCTCCGAAAATTCACCTATTAGGTCAATGGGTTTGTCATTGGGTCAAAGATTAACCGTTTTGACCAAAGTTGACTTTTTGGTCAGAGATTGGCTTTCTGGGTCAATAATTGGTCATTAGGTCAAAAATTGACTATTTTTACCAAAATTGACTTTTTGGTCAAAAGTTGACCTATTGGGTCAACGGGTTGGTCATTAAGTCAAAAATTAAATATTTTGACCAATGCTGACTTTTTGATCAAAAGTTGACCTATTGTGTCAATGGGATGGTCATCACGTCAAGGATTGACCATTTTGCCAAGGTTGACTTTTTGGTCAGTAGTTGACTTATTGGGTTAACATTTTGTCATTAGGTAAAAAATTGACTATTTTGACCAAAATTAATTTTTTGGTCAAAAGTTGACCCATTAGGTCAACGGGGTGGTCATCGGGTTAGAAATTGACCATTTTGACCAAAGTTAACTTTTTGGTCAAAAGTTGTCCTATTTTGTCAACGAGTTGGTAATTGGGTAAAGAATTGACCATTTTGACCGAAGATAACTTTTTGGTCAAAAGTTGATCTATTGGGTCAATGGGTTGGTCATTGGGTCAAAGATTGACTATTTTGACCAAAGTTGACTTTTTGGTCAAAAGTTGACCTATTGGGTCAATGGTTTGGTCATTGGGCCAAGGATTGACCATTTTGACCAAAAGTTGACTTTTTGGTTAAAGATTGGCTTACTAGGTCAATAATTGGTCATTAGGTAAAAAATTGACTATTTTGACCAAAATTGACTATTTTAACCAAAATTGACTATTTTGACTAAAATTTATTTTTTGGTCAAAAGTTGACATATTGGGTCAATGGGTGGTCATTAAATAAAAAATGACTAATTTGACCAAAATTGACATTTTGGTCAAAAGTTGACCTATTGGGTCAATTGGTCTGTCATTTGGTCAATGATTGATCATTTTGACCAAAGTTGATTTTTTGGTTAGAGATAGACTTATTAGGTTAATAATTGGTCATTAGGCCAAAATTTGACTATTTTGACCAAAATAAATTTTTTTTTTCAAAGTTAACCCATTGGGTTAACTGCGGTCATTGGGTCAGAAATTGTCTATTTTGATCAAGGATGACTTTTAGGTCAAAAGTTGACCAATTTTTATTAAAATTGAATTTTTGGTTAAAAGTTAACCAATTTTGACCAACGTGGTTTTCATTGGGTCAAAAATTGACCATTTTGACCAAAGTTGATTTTTTTGTCAAAAGTTGACCTTTCGAGTCAATGGGTGGTCATTGAGTAAAAAATTGAGCATTTTGACCAAAGTTAATTTTTTGGTCAAAAGTTGACCAATTGGGTTAATGGGTGGTCATTAGGTCAAAAATTGACAATTTTGACCAAAATTGACTTTTTGGTCAAAAGTTGACCTATTAGGTTACTAGATTTGTCATTGGGTCAAGGATTGACCATTGTGACCAAAGTTTATTTTTGGTCAGAGATTGGCTTGCTGGGTCAATAATGGGTTATTAGGTCAAAAATTAACTATTTTACCAAAATTGACTTTTTGGTCAAAAGTTGACCTATTTGGTCGATGGGTTGGTAATTGGGTCAAGGAATGACCATTTTGACCAAATAGGTTCAATAATTGGTCATTAATTCAAAATTTGACTATTTTGACAAAAAATAAATTTTTGATCAAAATTTGATCCATTGGGTCAACAGGGTGCTCATTGGGTCAGAAATTAACCATTTTGACCAAAGTTGACTTTTTTAGTCAAAAGTTGACTTATTTGGTCAACGAGTTGGTAATTAGGTCAATAATTGACCATTTTGATCAAAGCTGACTTTTTAGTCAAAAGTTGACCTATTGGGTCAATGAGTTGATCATTGGGTCAGAAATTAACCATTTTGACCAAAGTTGACTTTTTTTGTCAAAAGTTGACCTATTCGGTCATTGGTGTTCATTAGGTAAAAAATTGACTATTTGCACCAAAATTGACTTTTACTCAAAGTTGATCTATTGGGTCAATGGGATTGCCATTGGCTTAAGGATTGACCGTTTTGACTAAAGTTGACTTTTTGGTCAGAGATTGACATATTGGGTCAATAATTGGTTATAATTCAAAATTTGACTATTTTAACTAAAATTGAATTTTTGGTCAAAAGTTGACCTATTAGGCCAATGGGTTAGTCAAATAGTCAAGGATTGATCATTTTGACCAAAGTTGACTTTTTGGTTAAAAGTTGACCTTTTGGGTCAATGGGTTGGTCATTGGGTCAATGATTGACCATTTTGACCAGGTTGGCTTTTTGTCAGAGATTGGCTTACTGGGTCAATAATTTATAATTAGGTCAAAAATTGATTATTTTGATCAAAATTAAATTTTTTGTCAATAGTTGACCCATTGCGTCAACGGGGTGGTCATTGGGTCTGAAATTGACCATTTTGACCAAAGTTGACTTTTTGGTCAAAAGTTGACCTATTTAGTCATTGAGTTGGTAATTGGGTCAACAGTTGACCATTTTGACTGAAGTTGACTTTTAGGTCAAAGTTGATATATTGAGTAAATGGCTTAAAAATTGACCATTTTGGCAAAAGTTAACTTTTTGGTTAAAAGTTGACCTATAGGGTCAATAGGCGGTCATTAGGTCAAAAACTGACTATTTTGACAATAATTGACTTTTTTGTCAAAAGTGACCAATTGGGTCAATGGGTTTTTCATTGGGTCAAGGATTAACCATTTTGACTAGAGTTGACTTTTTGGTCAGAGATTGACTTATTAGTTCTATAATTGGTCTTTAAGTCAAAAAATGACTATTTTGACCAAAATTGAATTTTTGGTCAAAAGTTAACCCATTGGTCAACGTGGTGGTCATTGGGTCAAAAATTGCCATTTTGACCAAAGATGACTTTTTGGTCAAAAGTTGACCTATTTTGACAAAAATTGAATTTTTGGTCAAAAGTTAACCCATTCGGTGAACGGGGTGGTCATTGTGTCAGAAATTGACCATTTTGACCAAAGTTGACTTTTTGTCAAAATTTGACATATTTGATCAATGAGTTGGTAATTGGGTCAAGTACTGAACATTTTGACCGAAGATGACTTTTTGGTTAAAAGTTGATCAATTTGGTCAATGGGTTCGCCATTGGGTCAAAAACTCACCATTTAGACCAAAGCTAACTTTTTGGTCAAAAGTTAACCTATTGGGTCAATGGGTGGTCGTTCAGTCAAAACTTGACTATTTTGACCAAATGTAACTATTTTGACCAAAATTGACTTTTTGGTCAAATGTTAACCTATTGGGTCAACGGGTTTGTCATTATGTCAAGGATTGACCATTTTGACCAAAGTTGGTATTTTTGGTCAAATGTTGACCTATTTTGACTAAAGTTAACTTTTTGGTCAAACGTTGACCTATTTGGTCAATGAGTTGGTAATTGGGTCGAGAATTGACCATTTTGACCAAAGATGACTTTTTAGTCAAAAGTTGATCTATTGGGTCAATGGGTGGTCATTAGGTCAAAAATTGATTATTTTGACCAAAATTGACTTTTTAGCGTCGAAAAGATTAGACCTGATTGGAGTCCTATGTTTATCATTGGGTAAGGATTGACCATTTTGACCAAAGTTGACTTTTTGGTCAGAGATTGACTTATTGGGTCAGAATTGGTCATTAATTCAAAATTTGACTATTTTGACCTAAATTGACTTTTTGGTCAAAACTTGACCTATTAGGCCAAAGGGTTGGTCATTGGGTCAATGATAGATCATTTTGACAAAGTTGACTTTTTAGTCGAAGTTGACTGTTGGGTCATTGGGTTGAGTCATTGAGTCGAGGATGACCATTTTGACAAAGTTGACTTTTTGCTTTCAAGATCGGATTACTCGGTCGATAATTGGTCATT
>CM040434.1:68363281-68476732 GCA_022702705.1 Papilionanthe hookeriana x Papilionanthe teres | reverse complement strand
AATAAAATAAAGGTTGAAAAATGAATTTTATATTTTTCAAAAATCTCTCTGATATCAAGGAATTTAGAGAACCAATTTTCATAATTTTCTGATCTTTCTTTGATTTATTAGAATTATTTTAGTAGAAATGCTAGAAAATACATTTTTTTATATTTTAAAATTACCTTAGGGCTTTAAAATTTAATATCTCATCATAGAGACTTAAGAAAAATATAGGGTTTGTTCCTAAATGATTAAAATTCAAAATGTGACATTTTGGTGAATTTTATTATTTTTGTGATTTTTATTATTTTTTAATTATTAAAAATATTAAAATAATGTAAAAAAATCAACTTTTTTGGAAAATTAGCAATTTTATTTTTCTTAAATTCCCTAATA
Source organism: Papilionanthe hookeriana x Papilionanthe teres (assembly GCA_022702705.1). Taxonomy (NCBI): domain Eukaryota; kingdom Viridiplantae; phylum Streptophyta; class Magnoliopsida; order Asparagales; family Orchidaceae; genus Papilionanthe; species Papilionanthe hookeriana x Papilionanthe teres. Next base: position 68,476,354 of record CM040434.1, on the reverse strand, counting down.
TCAGAGAGGCTCCAAAACCGATTTGATGAATTTTTGAAAAGTATTTTGAAAGTTATGAATTTTTGAAGTTTGAGTTTGGCTAAATAGCTTAATCAACCCATTTGATAGGATCTAACCGAAGTCGATTGACTTCAAACTTTTATGGTGGGTTCCTACGATCCTAAAGGTCGGTGGAGAATTGATTTTAAGTCGATTTGATGTATGATTAGCTCTAATTCATTGAAGCTCCATTTTGGGTGTTTAAGCCGATTAGGGTTATTACGAGTGAGTTAACTCAAAAACCATTTTCCACTAGGGTCCTCTGGTCATAAGAAACATCACCAAATTTTCCTAGAATTTATTTCACAACATGCTTAATTATTAGAATTAAAATACTCGGAATAGTGACCTAGAATTGAAAAATCAATAACTCTTCATAGGGGTGGCCTCGACTTTGGAAAATTCAGGGAATGTTCCCGAATTCGGGAGGCTTAAAAGCCTCATGGTCTCATGCCATGGTGAATTGTATACATGCATGGAGAATTGAAATAGTACGAGAGAGTAAATAAATAATTAAAAATAAAATACTTGATCAAATTAAATGATTTCTTTTCCACATTATTCTCCTCTCGTTCCGTCGAGCGAGAGGGTATTTTTATTTTATTTTTCGATTTTCTTACACGAAGTTATGCATTTTCCAAATTCTAGGTAATTAAATAAATAAGAAAATCCACTATTTTTCTACTTAAGTGACGCGGCGCCGGCTCGGCCTCGGCGACTCCGAACACACACGTGTCGTCTCTCGATTCGGCGCCGCCATCCGACTCGGCGCTCCGGGGCCCCGCGGTTCACGTACCATCGCGCTCGTCCGGCTCGATCCGGACCGTCCGCTCGATACACGCTCGATCCGACCGGCTCCCGGTCATCGTCTACGGCCGGTGTGCACCCGTGACCGTCGGCCTTCTAACCCTAATTTCTCACTCGATTCTCAACGGATTTTCGTGTTCTTATACTCCATGGATTCGTCTTGAGGAGACGAACACATCCATACGGTAAACATGTATTGAAATTGACTCAAAATTAAATAGAGAATCTCTGTAAGCTCGGGAAGAAGAGTGAGTCCATACCTTTGCTCAGAGAAGTGAAGCTTCGATTTGAGAGTTGTGTCACCTTCGATTGGGTCCAAGCAAGCTCCAGATGAAGTCCCTTGGGCTGGTGAATTGTCCAGGTATGATTTCGACCACAGCCGATTACAAAGCTTGGGTCACGGAACAGGATGGGTGGCACGGAGAGGGGGCTTTCAGCGGGGAACTCCTTCTCTTGACCTTGTGCGGGTGTGGATGAGTTTAATTTGAATTTGGTGGAGAGTTGGGAGATGTCCTATTTTTGGGTGGAATTTTGTTGAGAAATTGAGCTCTGTTGGTGGGGATTAGGGCAAATTGTCACTTGGGGATCAGCGCTATCTAAGTGTGGAGAGTGGTTTGGAGCAATTTTGGCAGGGTTTCAGTAAGGTCTGGTTCAGCACCTCTCATGGCCGAGAGGAGGTGAGGTTTAAATAGGAGAGGGTGGAGGGCCTCCCAGGGGGTTTAAGGCTTGGGATCAGCTGCTTAGGTCAAGGGAAGAACAACCATGGTGGCCATTGGAGCATGGGGCGGCTCGGCGGGGAATTTCAATGTTTGGCTCACTGCGAGCTCTCGGCCATGGTGTTTTCCGGCGGCTCAGTGAGGTGGCCGGCGGGCATGGGTCACCATCGTGTCCGGGTGGGTCGGGGGTGGGGTTTAGTGTAGATCAATTGGCTTTGGACATGTGTCAAAGGAGTCTTGGATTTAAATGGCATGGCGAGAAGGCTCATTTTGGCTTGGTTTAGGTCGAGTCCACCTTTTGGGCTTAGGTTCACCCTTCAGGAGGCTTTAGGTGTTGTGGGAGTCAAAGGAATCAGCTGGTTTGGCATGGAGAAGTCCTTATCCAATATATTTGGATTAAATTAGCGTAAGTGGAATCATGCGTTAAGGCTAATGACTTTAAGAGAGTTTAAGGAAAGAGACTCCTCTCTCTTGCCCATAAATGGCATGGTGACATATAAAGTAGACTCCATGGCTCTGCCCATGTGGCTCATGCATGGCTTCTTGGCTCACCTTTGGCTTGGGAAAAGTTAAGTCGATTTCATGAAAAAGGGTTTAAAAATTTTGGTAATTTTGGCATTTTGATGGGAATCGGCATATGACTTGATTTGGATTTATTTTATCATGGATTTAGAACTTAGGAGATGATTTTATCAAATGGATGATGATAGAGGATTGTCATGTGGGCTTTGGGCCTTTTGAAATTATTTTTGATGGGCTTTTAGGAAGGCTAAGGGGATGACCCCTTTAGGTTTAAGAATGAATCCATGGATGGGAATTTTGTAGAAGTTTAGGCCAAATAATTATTGGGTTTGGTTTAGGGATATGTCATGAGCGATTTGAAATGAATCTGGAGTGATTTGGGTTTGAATGGGGTTGGATTTGGGCCTCTTTGGTAAATGGGCCAATGTTGGTCAAATTGGGCTAACTTGGGCCAATGTTGGGCTAGGGTTGAAATTGATGTAAAACTAATGTTGGTAAATGTTTATGGGAGTGTTTCAAAGAGGTTTTGACTTTGGTTGGGTTTGATTTTGGGGTTTGGGCTTATTTGGGTTAGGTTTGGGTTTAGGTCAAAATTGGGCCTTTTAGCTTTGGGTTGAATTTGAGTGGGGTTTGGGTCTAAATTTTGGGTAAATCATGTTAGTGTTTTGTTTGTGGGGATGTTAGGGAAGGTTTAGAAAAGATTTGGGGTTAATTGGAGTTGAATTGGGTTAGTTTGGGCTAAGTTTGGGTCATGGGTCCAAATTGGGCTTTAAGGTCAAAAGTGAAATTGGATTCAAATGCCAATCAAATTGGACTTGGATTTGGTCTAGATTGGTGTTGGGGATGTTTAATTGAAGTTTAGAATTGAATTGGACCAGAATTTGGGTCAATTGGGTAGGTTTGGTTTGACATTGGGTTCATTTTGGGTTAAAAATGGGTCAAATTGGGGATTTTGACGAAAGTGGGGTAAATTGACAAAATTGGTCTATGGTATAGTTGAACAAAATGAAATTGGGAATATTTAGGATTTTCTGGAATTTTTTTGGGAATTTTCTGAATTTTTGGATTTTTTAGCTATGAATGACATTTTGGGTATTTGGAGGGTATTGGGAGGTATTTTTGGAATTTTTGGTATTTTTGGCTATGAATGATAAATTTGAGTAATGTGGGAATGTTTGGGATTGGTTTTGAGGAATTTTGGGAATTTGGAGATTTTTTGAAAAATTTGGGTAATTTCGAGGGTTTTGGGTATGCTTTAGCGGGTGTAGGGTCTCGGGAGTCGAAAATTGAAAATTTAGAAAATTGAAGATTGGGTAAATGTAAGTGGAATGAAATCATTTTGGTTGAGCCATGAAGCCATATCAAGCCCACATGAGCCATGAAGGGACTCATTTGATGCATTCATTATGTTGTTCCTAACCCTCTTAGCCAAGGGCTGAGGGGTTAAGGACCATCCATGTGAATCACCTTCATGAGTCAGGAGGTCAAGTTGGGTATAGGTGTGATTTTAGGAGGTGTGTGAAAGTGTAGTGTATAAGTGTAGTGTGTGTCTAAGTCGGCCTTCACCGGACCGAGGCCACCTGGGGCGAGTCTAAGAGCGAAAGAGTCTATAGGAACTCATCCTTTAAACATCCGCATTTGATTTCGACCCTCTAGGTGATTAGGGGTCTACAATCAAGTTTGTAGAGTTTGCAGGGAGTTAAGAAGTGGTTTGAATTTCTAAGTGGTGGGTCCCAATTCTAATCCTCCAGGATAGTCAAAGGAAAAGCCTAAGGCTAGATCCTAAGTACTTAAAAAAAGGAAGAGAAGACCTCATCAAAAATGAGGTCAACACCAACTCGTCGACCCAATCGGTCAACTTTTGACCAAAAAGTCAGCTTTGGTCAAAATGATCAATCATTGACCCAATGACCAACCAATTAGCTAATAGGTCAAATTTTGACCAAAAAGTCAATTTTGGTCAAAATAGTCAATTTTTGAATTAATGACCAATTATTGACCCAATAAGTCAATCTCTGACCAAAAAGTCAACTTTGGTCAAAATGATCAATCCTTAACCCAATGACAAACCCATTGACCCAACATGTCAACTTTTGACCAAAAAGTCAATTTTGGTCAAAATAGTCAATTTTTGACCTAATGACCACCCAATGATCCAATAGTTCAACTTTTGACCAAAAAGTCAATTTTAGTCAAAATGGTAAATTTTTGACCCATTGACCACCCAATGATCCAATAGTTCAACTTTTGACCGAAAAGTCATCTTTGGTCAAAATGGTTAATTCTTGATACAATTACCAACTCATTGACCAAATAGGTTAACTTTTGACCAAAAAGTCAACTTTGGTGGAAAAGGTCAAATTCTGACCCAATGACCAACCCATTGGCCCTATTATTTAACTTTTGGCCAAAAATTCAATTTTGGTCAAAATAGTAAATTTTTGACCTAATGAAACTTATTGACTCCATCATTCAATCTCTGACCAAAAAGTCAACTTTAGTCAAAATTGTCAATCTTTGACCCAATGACAAACACATTGACCCAATAGATAAACCTTTGACCAAAATGTCAAATTTGGTCAAAATAGTCGATTTTGACCTGATGACCACCCCATTGACCCAATAGGTCGACTTTTGACCAAAAGTCGACTTCGGTCAAAATGGTCGATTTTTGACCCGATGTCGAACCCATTGACCCAATAGATCAACTTTTGACCGAAAAGACATCTTCGGCCAAAATTATCGATTCTTGACCCGATTACCGCCTCGATGACCAAATAGGTCGATCTTTGACCAAAAATCAACTTTAGTCATACTTGTTAATTCGACCAGCAATGTTGTCCGTTGACCAAATGGGTCAACTTTTGACTAAAAATTTAATTTTGGTCAAAATTATCAATTTTTGACCTAATGACCAATTATTGACCCAATAAATCGATCCTTGACCAAAAAGTCAACTTTGGTCAAAATGGTCAATCCTTGACCCAACGACCAACTTATTGACCCAATAGGTCAACTTTTGACCAAAATGTCAACTTTGGTCAAAATGGTCAATCCATGTCCCAATGACAAACCCATTGACCTAATTGGTCAACTTTTGACCAAAAAGTCAATTTTGGTCAAAAAAGTCAATTTTGGTCAAAAAAGTCAATTTTTGACCTAATGACCAATTATTGACCCAGTAAGCTGAATCTCGACCAAAAAATCGGCATTGGTCGAAATGGTTAATCTTTGACCCAATGACCAGCCTATTGATCCGATAGGTCAAATTTTGACCAAAATGTCGACTTTGGTCGAAATGATCGATCCTTGACCGAATGACCGACCCATTGACCGAATAGGTCGACTTTTCCATAAAGCTAATTTTGGTCGAAATGGTCGATTTTTGAACTAATGACTAATTATTGATCCAATAAGTCGATCTCTCACCAACAAGTCGACTCGATCGAAATGATCGATCCTCGACCCGATGACCAACTCATTGACCCGATAGGTCGACTTTTGACCAAAATGACAACTCACGAGTCGGAATGGTTAAACCTTGACCCAATGACGAACCCATTGGCCCAATAGGTCGACTTTTTGCAAAAAAAGTCAATTTTGGTTAATATAGTCGAGTTTTTGACCTGCGGCCACCCATTGACACAATAGGTCGACTTTTGACCAATAAGTTAATTTTGGTCGAATTGTCGATTTTTGACTATTGACTGCCTCATTTACCTAAATAGAGTCGACTTTTGACCAAAAAGCCAACTTTTGTCAAAATGGTCGATTTCGAGAAAATGATCACCCCATTGAACCAATGGGTTAACTTTTCACTAAAAATTTAATTTTGGTCAAAATAGTCGATTTTTTACTAATGACCAATTATTGATCCGATAAGTCGATCTCTGACAAAAAAGTCAAATTTGGTCAAAATGGTCAATCCTTGACCCAATGAAAAACCCATTGACCCAATAGGTCAACTTTGACCAAAATATCAATTTTGGTCAAAATAATATAATTTTTAACCTAATGACCATCCATTGACCCAATAGGTCAACTTTTAACAAAAATGTCAACTTTGGTCAAAATGGTCAATTTTGACCCAATGACCAACCCATTGTCCCAATAGATCAACTTTCGACCAAAAAGTCATCTTCAGTCAAAATGGTCAATTCTTGACCCAATTACCAACTCATTGACCAAATAGGTCAACTTTTTATTAAAAAGTCAACTATGGTCAAAATGGTCAATTTCTGAGCCAATGACCACCCCTTTGACCAAATTGGTCAACTTTTGCCCAAAAATTTAATTTTTGTCAAAATAATCAATTTTAGATTTAATGACTAATTATTGACCCAATAAGTCAATCTCTGACCAAAAAGTCAACTTTGGTCAAAATGAGCAATCCTTGACCCAATGACCAACCCATTGACCCAATAGGTTAAGTTTTGACCAAAAAGAAAACATTCGTCAAAATGATCAATCCTTGACCCAATGACCAACCCATTGGCTTAATAGGTCAACTTTTGATAAAAAAGTAAATTTTTATCCAAATAGTCCATTTTTAAATTAATGACTAATTATTGAACCAATAAGTCAATCTACGATTAAAAAGTCAACTTTCGTCAAAATGGTCAATCCTTGACCCAATGACAAAACCAGTGACCCAATAGGTTAACTTTTCATCAAAAAGTCAAATTTTGTCAAAATAGTCAATTTTTAACCTAATGACCACCATTTGACCCAATATGTCAACTTTTGACCAAAAATTCAACTTTCGTCAAAATGTTCAATTTTTGACCCATTGACGAACCCATTGACCAAATAGGTCAACTTTTGACCAAAAAATTCATCTTTGGTCAAAATGCTCAATTTTTGACCCAATTACCAGCACATTGACCAAACAAGTCAACTTTTGAGCAAAAAGTGAACTTTGGTCAAAATGATCAATTTCTGACCCAATGACCTACCCATTGACCTAATGGATCAACCTTTCGCCAAAAATTTAATTTTTGTCGAAATAATCAATTTTTGTCCTAATGACCAATTATTGACCCAGTAAGTCAATCTTAGACCAAAAAGCCAACTTTGGTCAAATTGCTCAATCCTTGACCTAATGACCAACCCATTGACCCAAAAGATCAACTTTTGACCAAAAAGTCAACTTTGGTCAAAATGGTCAATCCTTGACCCAATCACCAACCCATTGACACAATAGGTCAACTTTTAACCAAAAGGATAAGTTTGGTCAAAATGTTCAAACCTTGAACCATTGAACAACCCATTTACCCAAAAAATCAATCTCTGAACAAAAAGTCAACTTTGGCTAAAATAGTCAATCCTTGACCCAATGACCAACCCATTGACCCAATATGTCAACTTTTGACAAAAAAAGTCAATTTTGGTCAAAAATAGTCTCTTTTTGACTAATGACTACCCCATTGACCCAATTGGTCAACTTTTGACCAAAAAGTCAACTTTGGTAAAAAAGGGTCAATTTCTAACCCAATGACCACCTCATTGACAAATGGATTAACTTTTGGCCAAAAATTCTATTTTGGTCAAGTTTGTCGATTTTTACCTAACGACCGATTGTTGACCAAATTAATTGATCTGTGACGAAAAGTCACTTTTGTCAAAATGGTTATTTTTGACCCAATGACTAACCCACTGACCTAATAGGTTAATTTTTGAACAAAAAGTCAACTTTGGTCAAAATAGTTAATTTTTGACCTAATGACCACCCATTGACCCAATAGGTCAACTTTAAATTGAAAAGTCAATGTTGATCAAAATGGTCAATTTGTCACCCAATGACCAATCCATTGACCCAATAGGTCAACTTTTGACCAGAAATTTAATTTGGGTTAAAAATAGTCAATTTTTGACCCACTTACCAACACATTGACCTAATAAGTCAACTTTTGACTAAAAAGTAAACTTTGGTCAAAATGATCAATTTCTGACCCAATGATCTCCCCGATGTCCCATTGGGTTAATTTCGACAAAAAATTCAATTTTTGAACTAATGACCAATTATTCAACCAATAAGTTAATCTATGACCAAAAAGTCAACTTTGGTCAAAATGGTCAATCATTGACCCAATGACAAATCCATTGACCCAATAGGTCAACATTTGACCAAAAAGTCAACTTTGGTCAAAATAATCAATCCTTGACCCAATAACCAACCCATTGGCCTAATAGGTCAACTTTTGACCTAAAAGTCAATTTTGGTTAAAGTAGTCACTTTTTGAATTAATGACCAATTACTGACCCAATAAGTCAAACTCTAACCAAAACGTTAATTTTAGTCAAAAAGGCTAATCCTTGAACCAATGACAATCCCATTGACCCAATAGGTCATGTTTTGACCAAAAAGTCTATTTTGGTCAAAATAGTCAATTTTTGACCTAATGAATAACCATTGATACATTAAGTTAACTTTTGACTAAAAGGTAAACTTTGGTCAGAATGGTCAATTTTTAACCCAATGACCAACCCACTAACTTAATAGGTCAACCTTAGACTAAAAAGTCATGTTTGGTCAAAATGGTCGATTCTTAACCAAATTACCAACTCATTGACCAAATAGATCGACTTTTGACTAAAAAGTCAACTTTGGTCAAAATGGTCGATTTCGACCCAAAGACTACCCTGTTCACTCGATGGGTTAACTTTTGACCAAAAATTTAATTTTGGTCGAAATAATCGATTTTTGACTAATGACCAATTATTGATCTGATAAGTCGATAGCTTACCAAAAAGTCGACTTTAGTCGAAATGAGTCGATCCTTTACCCGATGACCGACCCATTGACCTGATAGGTCGACTTTTGACTAAAAAGTCGATTTTGGTCAAAATATTCCATTTTTTACCTAATGAGCAATTATTGACCCAGTAAGCCAATCTCTGACTAAAAAGTCAACTTTGGTAAAAATGGTCAATCCTTGACCCAATGACCAACCCAGTGACCCAATAGGTCAACTTTTGACCAAAAAATTAATTTTGGTCAAAATGGTCAATCCTTGACCCAATGACTAACCCATTGACCCAATAAGTCAGTTTTTGATCAAAAAGTCGATTTTTTGTCAAAATTGTCAATTTTTACCTAATAACCACCACATTGACCCAATAGGTCAAGTTTTGACAAAAAGTCAAGTTTGGTCTTTGGTCAAAATGGCAATTTCTAACCCAATGACCAACCCATTGACGCAACAGGTCAACCTTTGATCAAAAAGTCAACTTTGGTCAAAATGGTCAATCTTGACCCAATGACTGACCCACATACTCAATAGGAAAACTTTTGACCAAAATGTCAATTTTGGTCAAAATAGTTAATTTTTGACCTAATGACCAATTATTGATCCAGTAAGTCAATCTCTCACCAATTAGTCAACTTTGGTTAAAATGATTAATCTTTGAACCAATGACAAACCCATTGACCCAATAAATCAACTTTTGACCAGAAAGTCAACTTTGGTCAAAATGGTCACTTTCTGACCTAATGACCAACTCATATACCCTATAGGTCAACTGTTGACCAAAAAGTTAACTTTAGTCAAAATGGTCAAACCTTGACCCAATGACCAACCCATTGACCCAATAGGTCAACTTTTGACCAAAAAGTCAATTTTGGTAAAAAAATCAAATTTTAACCTAATGACCACTCATTGACCAAATAAGTCAACTTTTGGCCAAAAGTCAACTTTGGTTAAAATGGTCAATTTTTGACCGATGACTGACCCATTGACCCAATAGGTCAACTTTTGACCAAAAGACAACTTTGGTCAAAATGGTCGATTCTTAACCTAATAACCAACATATTGACCCAATAAATCGACTTTTGAACAAAAACTCGATTTTGGTCAAAATAGTCGATTTTGACATAATGATAAATTATTAACCCAATATGTAAATCTCTGACGAAAAAGTCGACTTTGGTCATAATGGTCGATCCTTGACCCGATGATGAAATCCAATGACCTGATTGGTCGACTTTTGACCAAAAAGTCAAGTTTGGTCAAAATGATAAATCCTTGACACAATACCTGCCATTGACCCGATAGATCGACTTTTGACCAAAAAGTCGATTTGGGACTAAAATAATAAAATTTTGACTTAATGACCGATTATTGACCCGATAGATCAACTTTTGACCAAAAAGTCAACTTTGGTCAAAATGGTCAATCCTTGACCTAATGATTGACCCATTGACTGATAGGTCGACTTTTGACCAAAAAGTCAACTTTAGTCAAAATGGTCGATCCTTGACACAATGACCAACTCATTGACCCAAAAGATAACTTTTGACCAAAAGTTAATTTTGGTCGAAAATTCTCGATTTTTGACCTAATGACCACCTCATTGACTAGAAAGGTCGACTTTTGACCAAAAGTCGAATTTGGTCAAAATGGTCGATTTCGAACGAATGACCATCCCATTGACGCAATGGATCAACTTTTGACCAAAAAGTCAATTTTGATCAAAATAATCAATTTTTAACCTAATGACCAATTATTGACCGAATTAGTTAATCTTTGACTAAAAGGTTAACTTTGGCCAAAATTGTTAATCCTTGACCTAATGACATACACATTGACCTAGTAGGTCAACTTTCGACCAAAAAGTCAATTTGGGTCAAAATAGTCAATTTTTAAATTAATGACCAATTATTGACCCAATAAGTCAATCTCTGACCAAAAAGTTAACTTCGGTCAAATCGACAATCCTTAACCCAATGACGAGCCCATTGACCTAACAGTCAACATCTTACCAAAAAGTTTACTTTGGTCGAATGGTCGATGACCGATCTATTGACCCGATATGTCGACTTTTGACCGAAAAGTCATCTTTGGCAAAATTGGTCGATCCTAGACCCAATGACCAACACATTGACCCAATTGGTCGACATTTGACCGATAATTCGGTTTTGGTAAAAATATTAAATTTTTGACTCTTGATAATTTTTTACCAAATCGATCAACCTCCGACCAAAAAGTCCACTTTGGTTAAAATGGTCGATCCTTGACGATGACTAACTCATTGACCCGATTAGACTGACTTTTGACCAAAAATCAACATTGGTCGAAATGGCCAATCCTTGACAAGATGACCAACCCATTGACGCAATAGGTAAACTTTCGACGAAAAAGTCAATTTTGGTTAAAATAATTTATTTTTGACTAATGACCACCCCATTGACCCAATAGGTCAACTTTTGACCAAGAAGTCAACTATATTAAAAAAGGTCAATTTCTAACCCAATGACCACCTCATTGACCAATCGATCAACTTTTGGCCAAAAATTCAATTTTGGTCAAATTTGTCAATTTTTTACCTAAAGACCAATTGTTGACCAAATTAGTCAATCTCTGACCAAAAAGACACTTTTTGTCAAAATGGTTATTTTTTGACCCGATAATGAGCCCATTGACTTAATAGGTCGATTTTCGACAAAAAGTCGACTTTTGTCAAAATGGTCTGATTTTTGACCTAATGACCACCCATTGACCTAATAGGTCAACTTTAGATTAAAGTCAACTTTGGTCAAAATAGATCGATTTGGGACCCGATGACTGACCCATTGACTCGATAAGTCGACTTTTGTCCAAAAAGTCGACTTTGGTCAAAATGGTCAATCCTTCACCCAATGACCAATCCCTTGACCCAACTGGCCAACTTTTGACCAGAAATTTAATTTGGATCAAAATAGTCAAATTTTGACCCAATTACCAACTCATTAACCTAATAAGTCAACTTCTGACCAAAAAGTCAACTTTTGTCAAAATGGTCAATTTCTGACCCAATGACCTCCCCGATTACCCATTGGGTTAACTTTAAAATAAAATTCAATTGTCAATTTTTCACCTAATGACCAATTATTCAACCAATAAGTCAAACTGTGACCATAAAGTCAACTTTGGTCAAAATGGTCAATCATTGACCTAATGAAAAATCCATTGACCCAATAGCTCAACTTTTGAACAAAAAGTCAACTTTGGTTGAAATAATCAATCCTTGACCTAATAACCAACCCATTGGCATAATAGGTCAACTTTTGACCCAAAAGTCAATTTTGGTCAAAATAGTCACTTTTTGAATTAATGACCAATTATTGTCCCAATAAGTCGATCTCGACCAAAACGTCGACTTTAGTCAAAATGGCCAATCCTTGACCCAATAGGTCAACTTTTGACCAAAAGTCTATTTTGGTCAAAATAATCAATTTTTGACATGATGGACAACCATTGATCCAGTAGGTTAACTTTTGACTTAAAAATCAACTTTGGTCAAAATGATCAATTTTTAAACCAATGACCACCCCATTAACCCGATAGGTCGACTTTAGACCAAAAAGTCATGTTTGGTCAAAATGGTCAATTCTTAACCAAATTACCAATTCATTGACCAAATAGGTCAACTTTTGACTAAAAAGTCAACTTTGGTCAAAATGGTCAATTTCTGACCCAAAAACTACCCCATTGATCTAATGGGTTAACTTTTGACAAAAAATTCAATTTTGGTCAAAATAGTCAATTTTTGACCTAATGACCAATTATTGACCCAATAAGTCTTTATGTGATCAAAAAGTCAACTTTGGTCAAAATATCCAATTCTTTACCCAATCACCAACCAATTGACCCAATAGGTCAAATTTTGACCAAAAAGTCAATTTTGATCAAAATATTCCATTTTTACCTAATGACCAATTATTGACCCAGTAAGACAATCTTTGACTAAAAAGTTAACTTTGGTCAAAATGATCAATCCTTGACCCAATGAGCAACTCGTTGACCCAATCGGTCAACTTTTGACCAAAAAGTCAGCTTTGGTCAAAATGATCAATCATTGACCCAATGACCAACCAATTAGCTAATAGGTCAAATTTTGACCAAAAAGTCAATTTTGGTCAAAATAATCAATTTTTGAATTAATGACCAATTATTGACCCAATAAGTCAATCTCTGACCAAAAAGTCAACTTTGGTCAAAATGATCAATCCTTGACCCAATGACAAACCCATTGACCCAATATGTCAACTTTCGGCCAAAAAGTCAATTTTGGTCAAAATAGTCAATTTTTGACCTAATGACCACCCAATGATCCAATAGTTCAACTTTTGACCAAAAAGTCAATTTTGGTCAAAATGGTAAATTTTTGACCCATTGACCACCCAATGATCCAATAGTTCAACTTTTGACCGAAAAGTCATCTTTGGTCAAAATGGTCAATTCTTGACCCAATTACCAACTCATTGACCAAATAAGTTAACTTTTGACCAAAAAGTCAACTTTGGTGAAAATGGTCAAATTCTGACCCAATGACCAACCCGTTGGCCCAATTGTTTAACTTTTGGCCAAAAATTCAATTTTAGTCAAAATAGTAAATTTTTGACCTAATGAAACTTATTAACTCCATCATTCAATCTCTGACCAAAAAGTCAACTTTAGTCAAAATTGACAATCTTTGACCCAATGATAAACACATTGACCCAATAGATCAACCTTTAACCAAAAAGTCAAATTTGGTCGAAATAGTCGATTTTTGACCTAATGACCACCCATTGACCCGATAAGTCGACTTTTGACCAAAAAGTCAACTTCGGTCCAAATGGTCAATTTTTGACCCAATGTCCAACCCATTGACCCAATAGATCAACTTTTGACCGAAAAGACATCTTCGGTCAAAATTATCAATTCTTGACCCAATTACCAGCTCAATGAGCAAATTGGTCAATCTTTGACCAAAAAGTCAACTTTGGTCATAATTGTTAATTTTTGACCCAACGACTGCCCCGTTGACCAAATGGGTCAACTTTTGACTAAAAATTTAATTTTGGTCAAAATTATCAATTTTTAACCTAATGACCAATTATTGACCCAATAAATCGATCCTTGACCAAAAAGTTAACTTTGGTCAAAATGGTCAATCCTTGACCCAACGACTAACTTACTGACCCAATAGGTCAACTTTTGACCAAAATGTCAACTTTGGTCAAAATGGTCAATCCTTGTCCGATGACTGACCCATTGACGTAATTGGTCAACTTTTGACCAAAAAGTCAATTTTGGTCAAAAAAGTCAATTTTTGACCTAATGACCAATTATTGACCCAGTAAGCCAATCTCTGACCAAAAAATCAGCATTGGTCAAATTGGTTAATCTTTGACACAATGAACAACCTATTGATCCAATAGGTCAACTTTTGACCAAAATGTCAAAATGATCAATCCTTGACCCAATGACCAACCCATTGACCTAATAGGTCAGCTTTTCACAAAAAAGCCAATTTTGGTCAAAATAGTCAATTTTTGAACTAATGACTAATTATTGATCCAATAAGTCAATCTCTCACCAACAAGTCAACTCTGATCAAAATGATCAATCCTTGACCCAATGACTAACTCATTGACCCAATAGATCAACTTTTGACCAAAATGACAACTCTGGTCAAAATGGTTAAACCTTGACCCAATGACAAACCCATTGGCCCAATAGCTCAACTTTTGACCAAAAAAAGTCAATTTTAGTTAATATAGTCAGTTTTTGACCTACTGACCACCCATTGACACAATAGGTCGACTTTTGACCAATAAGTTAATTTTGGTCAAATTGTCGATTTTGACTAATGACCGCCTCATTTACCTAAATAGGTCAACTTTTGACCAAAAAGCCAACTTTTGTCAAAATGGTCAATTTTTGAGAAAATGATCACCCCATTGAACTAATGGGTTAACTTTTGACTAAAAAATTAATTTTGGTCAAAATAGTCAATTTTTTACCTAATGACCAGTTATTGATCCAATAAGTCAATCTCTGACAAAAAAGTCAAATTTGGTCAAATTGGTCAATCCTTGACCCAATGAAAAACCCATTGTCCCAATAGGTCAACTTTGACCAAAAAGTCAATTTTGGTCAAAATAATCAAATTTTTAACCTAATGACCATCCATTGACCCAATAGGTCAACTTTTGACAAAAATGTCAACTTTGGTCAAAATGCTCAATTTTTGACCCAATGACCAACCCATTGTCCCGATAGATCAACTTTTGACCAAAAAGTCATCTTTAGTCAAAATGGTCAATTCTTGGCCCAATTACCAACTCATTGACCAAATAGGTCAACTTTGGTCAAAATGGTCAATCCTTGACCCAACGACCAACTTATTGACCCAATAGGTCAACTTTTGACCAAAATGTCAACTTTGGTCAAAATGGTCAATCCTTGTCCCAATGACCAACCCATTGACGTAATTGGTCAACTTTTGACCAAAAAGTCAATTTTGGTCAAAAAGTCAATTTTTGACCTAATGACCAATTATTGACCCAGTAAGCCAATCTTTGACCAAAAAATCAGCATTGGTCAAAATGGATAATCTTTGACACAATGAACAACCTATTGATCCAATAGGTCAACTTTTGACCAAAATGTCAACTTTGGTCAAAATGATCAATCCTTGACCCAATGACCAACCCATTGACCTAATAGGTCAGCTTTTCACAAAAAAACCAATTTTGGTCAAAATAGTCAATTTTTGAACTAAAGACTAATTATTGATCCAATAAGTCAATCTCTCACCAACAAGTCAACTCTGGTCAAAATGATCAATCCTTGACCCAATGACCAACTCATTGACCCAATAGGTCAACTTTTGACCAAAATGACAACTCTGGTCAAAATGGTTAAACCTTGACCCAATGACAAACCCATTGGCCCAATAGGTCAACTTTAGACCAAAAAAGTCAATTTTAGTTAATATAGTAAGTTTTTGACCTACTGACCACCCATTGACACAATAGGTCAACTTTTGACCAATAAGTTAATTTTGGTCAAATTGTCAATTTTTGACCTAATGACCGCCTCATTTACCTAAATAGGTCAACTTTTGACCAAAAAGCCAACTTTTGTCAAAATGGTCAATTTCTGAGAAAATGATCACCCCATTGAACCAATGGGTTAACTTTTGACTAAAAATTTAATTTTGGTCAAAATAGTCAATTTTTTATCTAATGACCAATTATTGATCCAATAAGTCAATCTCTGACAAAAAAGTCAAATTTGGTTAAAATGGTCAATCCTTGACCCAATGAAAAACCCATTGACCAAATAGGTCAACTTTAACCAAAAAGTCAATTTTGGTCAAAATAATCTAATTTTTAACCTAATACCAACCTTTGACCCATTAGGTCAACTTTTCACAAAAATGTCAACTTTGGTCAAAATGGTCAATTTTTGACCCAATGACTAACCCATTGTCCCAATAGATCAACTTTTGACCAAAAAGTCAACTTTAGTCAAAATGGTCAATTCTTGACCCAATTACCAACTCATTGACCAAATAGGTCAACTTTTTACCAAAAAGTCAACTATGGTCAAAATGGTTAATTTCTGACCCATTGACCACCCCTTTGATTGGTCAACTTTTAACCAAAATTTTAATTTTTGTCAAAATAATCAATTTTTTGACTTAATGACCAATTATTGACCCAATAAGTCAATCTCTGACAAAAAAGTCAACTTTGGTCAAAATGAGCAATCCTTGACCCAATGACCAACCCATTGACCCAATAGGTCAAGTTTTGACCAAAAAGTTAACATTGGTCAAAATGATCAATCCTTGACCTAATGACCAACCCATTGGCTTAATAGGTCAACTTTTGATAAAAAAGTAAATTTTTATCCAAATAGTCAATTTTTAAATTAATGACTAATTATTGAACCAATAAGTCAATCTATGATTAAAAAGTCAACTTTGGTCAAAATGGTCAATCCTTGACCCAACGACAAACCCAGTGACCCAATAAGTTAACTTTTGATCAAAAAGTCAATTTTTGTCAAAATAGTCAATTTTTAACCTAATGACCACCCATTGACCCAATATGTCAACTTTTGACCAAAAATTCAACTATCGTCAAAATGTTCAATTTTGACCCATTGACGAACCCATTGACCAAATAGGTCACTTTTGACCAAAAAATTCATCTTTGGTCAAAATGCTCAATTTTCGACCCAATTACCAGCACATTGACCAAACAAGTCAACTTTTGAGCAAAAAGTCAACTTTGGTCAAAATGATCAATTTCTGACCCAATGACCTCCCCATTGACCCAATGGATCAACCTTTCGCCAAAAATTTAATTTTTATCGAAATAATCAATTTTTGACCTAATGACAATTTATTGACCCAGTAAGTCAATCTTAGACCAAAAAGTTAACTTTGGTCAAATTGCTCAATCCTTGACCTAATGACTAACCCTTTGACCCAAAAGGTCAACTTTTGACCAAAAAGTCAACTTTGGTCAAAACGGTCAATCCTTGACCCAATGACCAACCCATTGACACAATAGGTCAACTTTTGACCAAAAGGATAAGTTTGGTCAAAATGTTCAAACCTTGACCCAATGGCCAACCCATTGACCCAATAGGTCAAATTTTGACCAAAAAGTCAACTTTGGTCAAAATGGTCAATCCTTGAACCATTGAACAACCCATTGACCCAAAAATCAATCTCTGAACAAAAAGTCAACTTTGGTCAAAATAGTCAATCCTTGACCCAATGACCAACCCATTGACCCAATATGTCAACTTTTGACCAAAAAGTCAATTTTGGTCAAAATAGTCTATTTTTGACTAATGACCACCCCATTGACCCAATTGGTCAACTTTTGACTAAAAAGTCAACTTTGGTAAAAAAGGTCAATTTCTAACCCAATGACCACCTCATTGACAAATGGATCAACTTTTGGCCAAAAATTCAATTTTGGTCAAGTTTGTCAATTTTTACCTAACGACCAATTGTTGACCAAATTAGTCAATCTCTGACCAAAAAGTCACTTTTTGTCAAAATAGTTATTTTTGACCCAATGACTAACCCATTGACCTAATAGGTTAATTTTTGAACAAAAAGTCAACTTTGGTCAAAATAGTCAATTTTTGACCTAATGACCACCCATTGACCCAATAGGTCAACTTTAAATTAAAAAGTCAACTTTGGTCAAAATGGTCAATTTGTCACCCAATGACCAATCCATTGACCCAATAGGTCAACTTTTGACCAGAAATTTAATTTGGGTCAAAATAGTCAATTTTTGACCCACTTACCAACACATTGACCTAATAAGTCAACTTTTGACCAAAAAGTCAACTTTGGTCAAAATGATCAATTTCTGACCCAATGACCTCCCCGATGTCCCATTGGGTTAACTTTTGACAAAAAAATTTAATTTTTGTCAAAATAGTCAATTTTTTACCTAATGACCAATTTTTCACCCAATAAGTTAATCTCTGACCAAAAATTCAACTTTGGTCAAAATGGTCAATCATTGCCCGAATGACAAATCCATTGACCCAATAGGTCAACTTTTGACCAAGAAGTCAACTTTGGTCAAAATAATCAATCCTTGACCCAATAACCAACCCATTGGCCTAATAGGTCAACTTTTGACCAAAAAGTCAATTTTGGTCAAAATGGTCACTTTTTGAATTAATGACAAATTATTGACCCAATAAGTCAAACTCTAACCAAAACGTTAACTTTAGTAAAAAAGGCTAATCCTTGAACCAATGACAATCTCATTGACCCAATAGGTCAACTTTTGACCAAAAAGTCTATTTTGGTCAAAATAGTCAATTTTTGACCTAATGAACAACCATTGATCCAATAGGTTAACTTTTGACTAAAAAGTAAACTTTGGTCAGAATGGTCAATTTTTAACCCAATGACCAACCCACTAACTTAATAGGTCAACCTTAGACTAAAAAGTCATGTTTGGTCAAAATGGTCAATTCTTAACCAAATTACCAACTCATTGACCAAATAGGTCAACTTTTGACTAAAAAGTCAACTTTGGTCAAAATGGTCAATTTCTGACCCAAAGACTACCCTGTTCACCCGATGGGTTAACTTTTGACCAAAAATTCAATTTTGGTCAAAATAGTCAATTTTTGACCTAATGACCAATTATTAACCCAATAAGTCATTATCTTACCAAAAAGTCAACTTTAGTTAAAATGGTCAATCCTTTACCCAATGACCAACCCATTGACCCAATAGGTCAACTTTTGACCAAAAAGTCAATTTTGGTCAAAATATTCCATTTTTTACCTAATGACCAATTATTGACCCAGTAAGCCAATCTCTGACTAAAAAGTCAACTTTGGTCAAAATGGTCAATCCTTGACCCAATGACCAACCCAGTGACCCAATAGGTCAACTTTTGACCAAAAAATCAATTTTGGTCAAAATGGTCAATCCTTGACCCAATGACCAACCCATTGACCCAATAGGTCAGCTTTTGATCAAAAAGTCAATTTTTGTCAAAATAGTCAATTTTTACCTAATGACCACCACATTGACCCAATAGGTCAACTTTTGACAAAAAGTCAAGTTTGGTCTGTTTGGTCAAAATGGCAATTTCTAACCCAATGACCAACCCATTGACGCAACAGGTCAACTTTTGATCAAAAAGTCAACTTTGGTCAAAATGGTCAATCTTGACCCAATGACCAACCCATATACTCAATAGGAAAACTTTTGACCAAAATGTCAATTTTGGTCAAAATAGTTAATTTTTGACCTAATGACCAATTATTGATCCAGTAAGTCAATCTCTCACCAAAAAGTCAACTTTGGTCAAAATGATTAATCTTTGACCCAATGACAAACCCATTGACCCAATAAATCAACTTTTGACCAGAAAGTCAACTTGGTCAAAATGGTCAATTTCTGACCTAATGACCAACTCATATACCCTATAGGTCAACTGTTGACCAAAAAGTTAACTTTAGTCAAAATGGTCAAACCTTGACCCAATGACCAACCCATTGACCCAAAAAGTCAATTTTGGTAAAAAATCAAATTTTAACCTAATGACCACTCATTGACCAAATAAGTCAACTTTTGGCCAAAAGTCAACTTTGGTTAAAATGGTCAATTTTTGACCCAATGACCAACCCATTGACCCAATAGGTCAACTTTTGACCAAAAAGACAACTTTGGTCAAAATGGTCAATTCTTAACCCAATAACCAACATATTGACCCAATAAGTCAACTTTTGAACAAAAACTCAATTTTGGTCAAAATAGTCAATTTTTGACCTAATGATAAATTATTAACCCAATATGTCAATCTCTGACGAAAAAGTCAACTTTGGTCATAATGGTCAATCCTTGACCCAATGACAAATCCAATGACCCAATTGGTCAACTTTTGACCAAAAAGTCAAGTTTGGTCAAAATGATAAATCCTTGACACAATGACCCACCCACTGACCCAATAGATCGACTTTTGACCAAAAAGTCAATTTGGGCCAAAATAATAAAATTTTGACTTAATGACCAATTATTGACCCAATAGATCAACTTTTGACCAAAAAGTCAACTTTGGTCAAAATGGTCAATCCTTGACCCAATGACCAACCCATTGACCCAATAGGTCAACTTTTGACCAAAAAGTCAACTTTGGTCAAAATGGTCAATCCTTGACCCAATGACCAACTCATTGACCCAAAAAGATAACTTTTGACCAAAAAGTTAATTTTGGTCAAAATTGTCAATTTTTGACCTAATGACCACCTCATTGACTAGAAAGGTCAACTTTTGACCAAAAAGTCAAATTTGGTCAAAATGGTCAATTTCAGACAGAATGACCATCCCATTGACGCAATGGATCAACTTTTGACCAAAAAGTCAATTTTGATCAAAATAATCAATTTTTAACCTAATGACCAATTATTGACCGAATTAGTTAATCTTTGACTAAAAGGTTAACTTTGGCCAAAATTGTTAATCCTTGACCTAATGACATACACATTGACCTAATAGGTCAACTTTCGACCAAAAAGTCAATTTCGGTCAAAAGAGTCAATTTTTAAATTAATGACCAATTATTGACCCAATAAGTCAATCTCTGACCAAAAAGTTAACTTCGGTCAAAATCGACAATCCTTAACCCAATGACCAACCCATTGACCCAACAGGTCAACATCTTACCAAAAAGTTTACTTTGGTCAAATGGTCAATGACCAATCCATTGACCCAATATGTCAACTTTTGACCAAAAAGTCATCTTTGGCAAAAATGGTCAATCCTAGACCCAATGACCAACACATTGACCCAATTGGTCAACATTTGACCAATAATTCAGTTTTGGTAAAAATATTAAATTTTTGACCTACTGACCAATTTTTTACCAAATCAGTCAACCTCTGACCAAAAAGTCCACTTTGGTCAAAATGGTCAATCCTTGACCCAATGACTAACCCATTGACCCAATTGGACAACTTTTGACCAAAAAATCAACATTGGTCAAAATGGCCAATCCTTGACACGATGACCAACCCATTGACCCAATAGGTAAACTTTTGACGAAAAAGTCAATTTTGGTTAAAATAATCTATTTTTAACTAATGACCACCCCATTGACCCAATAGGTCAACTTTTGACCAAAAAGTCAACTATATTAAAAAAGGTCAATTTCTAACCCAATGACCACCTCATTGACCAATGGATCAACTTTTGGCCAAAAATTCAATTTTGGTCAAATTTGTCAGTTTTTTACCTAATGACCAATTGTTGACCAAATTAGTCAATCTCTGACCAAAAAGACACTTTTTGTCAAAATGGTTATTTTTTGACCCAATGACAAACCCATTGACCTAATAGGTCAATTTTTGACCAAAAAGTCAACTTTTGTCAAAATGGTCAATTTTTGACCTAATGACCACCCATTGACCTAATAGGTCAACTTTAGATTAAAAGTCAACTTTGGTCAAAATAGTCAATTTGGGACCCAATGACCAACCCATTGACCCAATAGGTCAACTTTTGTCCAAAAAGTCAACTTTGGTCAAAATGGTCAATCCTTCACCCAATGACCAATCCGTTGACCCAACTGGTCAACTTTTGACCAGAAATTTAATTTGGGTCAAAATAGTCAATTTTTGACCCAATTACCATCTCATTAACCTAATAAGTCAACTTCTGACCAAAAAGTCAACTTTTGTCAAAATGGTCAATTTCTGACCCAATGACCTCCCCGATTACCCATTGGGTTAACTTTTGAATAAAATTCAATAGTCAATTTTTTACCTAATGACCAATTATTCAACCAATAAGTCAATCTCTGACCATAAAGTCAACTTTGGTCAAAATGGTCAATCATTGACCTAATGAAAAATCCATTGACCCAATAGCTCAACTTTTGAACAAAAAGTCAACTTTAGTTGAAATAATCAATCCTTGACCTAATAACCAACCCATTGGCATAATAGGTCAACTTTTGACCCAAAAGTCAATTTTGGTCAAAATAGTCACTTTTTGAATTAATGACCAATTATTGTCCCAATAAGTCAATCTCTGACCAAAACGTCAACTTTAGTCAAAATGGCCAATCCTTAACCCAATAGCTCAACTTTTGACCAAATAGTCTATTTTGGTCAAAATAATCAATTTTTGACCTGATGGACAACCATTGATCCAGTAGGTTAACTTTTGACTTAAAAATCAACTTTGGTCAAAATGATCAATTTTTAACCCAATGACCACCCCATTAACCCAATAGGTCAACTTTAGACCAAAAAGTCATGTTTGGTCAAAATGGTCAATTCTTAACCAAATTACCAATTCATTGACCAAATAGGTCAACTTTTGACTAAAAAGTCAACTTTGGTCAAAATGACCAATTTCTCACCCAAAGACTACCCCATTGACCTAAAGGGTTAACATTTGACCAAAAATTCAATGTGGTCAAAATAGTCAATTTTTGACCTAATGACCAATTATTGACCCAATAAGTCTTTATCTGATCAAAAAGTCAACTTTGGTCAAAATGTCCAATTCTTTACCCAATCACCAACCAATTGACCCAATAGGTCAAATTTTGACCAAAAAGTCAATTTTGATCAAAATATTCCATTTTTTACCTAATGACCAATTATTGACCCAGTAAGTCAATCTTTGACTAAAAAGTCAACTTTGGTCAAAATGGTCAATCCTTGACCCAATGACCAACTCGTTGACCCAATCGGTCAACATTTGACCAAAAAGTCAGCTTTGGTCAAAATGATCAATCATTGACCCAATGACCAACCAATTAGCTAATAGGTCAAATTTTGACCAAAAAGTCAATTTTGGTCAAAATAATCAATTTTTGAATTAATGACCAATTATTGACCCAATAAGTCAATCTCTGACCAAAAAGTCAACTTTGGTCAAAATGATCAATCCTTGACCAAATGTCAAACCCATTGACCCAATAGGTCAACTTTTGACCGAAAAGTCAAATTTGGTCAAAATAGTCAATTTTTGACCTAATGACCACCCAATGATCCAATAATTCAACTTTTGACCAAAAAATCAATTTTCGTCAAAATGGTAAATTTTTGACTCATTGACCACCCAACGATCCAATAGTTCAACTTTTGACCAAAAAGTCATCTTTGGTCAAAATGGTCAATTCTTGACCCAATTACCAACTCATTGACCAAATAGGTTGACTTTTGAACAAAAAGTCAACTTTAGTGAAAATGGTCAAATTCTGACCCAATGACCAACCTGTTGGCCCAATTGTTTAACATTTGGCCAAAAATTCAATTTTGGTCAAAATAGTAAATTTTTGACCTAATGAAACTTATTGACTCCATAATTCAATCTCTGACCAAAAAGTCAACTTTAGTCAAAATTATCAATCTTTGACCCAATGACAAACAAATTGACCCAATAGATCAACCTTTGACCAAAAAGTCAAATTTGGTCAAAATAGTCAGTTTTTGACCTAATGACCACCCATTGACCCAATAGGTCAACTTTTGACCAAAAAGTCAACTTCGGTCAAAATGGTCAATTTTTGACCCAATGTCCAACCCATTGACCCAATAGATCAACTTTTGACCGAAAAGACATCTTCAGTCAAAATTGTCAATTCTTGACCCAATTTTCAGCTCAATGACCAAATAGGTTAATCTTTGACCAAAAAGTCAACTTTGGTCATAATTGTTAATTTCTGACCCAGCGACTGCCCCGTTGACCAAATGGGTCAACTTTTGACTAAAAATTTAATTTTGGTCAAAATTATCAATTTTTGACCTAATGACCAATTATTGACCCAATAAATCAATCCTTGACCAAAAAGTCAACTTTTATCAAAATGGTCAATCCTTGACTCAATGACCAACTTATTGACCCAATAGGTCAACTTTTGACCAAAATGTCAACTTTGGTCAAAATGGTCAATCCTTGTCCCAATGACCAACCCATTGACCTAATTGGTCAACTTTTGACCAAAAAGTCAATTTTTGTAAAAAAAGTCAATTTTTGACCTAATGACCAATTATTGATCCAGTAAGCCAATCTCTGACAAAAAAATCAACATTGGTCAAAATGGTTAATCGTTGACCCAATGACCAATCTATTGATCCAATAGGTCAACTTTTGACCAAAATGTCAACTTTGGTCAAAATGATCAATCCTTGACCCAATGACCAACCCATTGACCTAATAGGTCAGCTTTTCACAAAAAAGCCAATTTTGGTTAAAATAGTCAATTTTTGAACTAATGACTAATTATTGATCCAATAAGTAAATCTCTCACCAACAAGTCAAATCTGGTCAAAATGATCAATCCTTGACCCAATGACCCAATAGGTCAACTTTTGACGAAAATGACAACTCTGGTCAAAATGGTTAAACATTGACCCAATGACAAACCCATTGGCCCAATAGGTCAACTTTTGACCAAAAAAAGTCAATTTTGGTTAATATAGTCAGTTTTTGACCTACTAACCACCCATTGACACAATAGGTCAACTTTTGACCAATAAGTTAATTTTGGTCAAATTGTCAATTTTTGACCTAATGACCGCCTCATTTACCTAAATAGGTCAACTTTTGACCAAAAAGCCAACTTTTGTCAAAATGGTCAATTTCTGAGAAAATGATCACCCCATTGAACCAATGGGTTAACTTTTGACTAAAAATTTAATTTTGGTCAAAATAGTCAATTTTTTACCTAATGACCAATTATTGATCCAATAAGTCAATCTCTGACAAAAAAGTCAAATTTGGTCAAAATGGTCAATCCTTGACCCAATGAAAAACACATTGACCCAATAGGTCAACTTTGACCAAAAAGTCAATTTTGGTCAAAATAATCTAATTTTTAACCTAATGACCAACCATTGACCCAATAGGTCAACTTTTGACAAAAATGTCAACTTTGGTCAAAATGGTCAATTTTTGACCCAATGACCAACCCATTGTCCCAATAGATCAAATTTTGACCAAAAAGTCATCTTCAGTCAAAACGGTCAATTCTTGACCCAATTTCTAACTCATTGACCAAATAGGTCAACTTTTTACCAAAAAGTCAACCATGGTCAAAATGGTCAATTTCTGACCCAATGACCACCCCTTTGACCCTATTGGTCAACTTTTGACCAAAAATTTAATTTTTGTCAAAATAATCAATTTTAGACTTAATGACCAATTATTGACCCAATAAGTCAATCTCTGACCAAAAAGTCAACTTTGGTCAAAATGAGCAATCCTTGACCCAATGACCAACCCATTGACCCAATAGGTCAAGTTTTAACCAAAAAGTTAACATTGGTCAAAATGATCAATCCTTGACCCAATGACCAACCCATTGGCTTAATAGGTCAACTTTTGATAAAAAAGTAAATTTTTATTCAAATAGTCAATTTTTAAATTAATGACTAATTATTGAACCGATAAGTCAATCTACAATTAAAAAGTCAACTTTGGTCAAAATGGTCAATCCTTGACCCAGTGACAAACCCAGTGACCCAATAGGTTAACTTTTGATCAAAAAGTCAATTTTTGTCAAAATAGTCAATTTTTAATCTAATGACCACCCATTGACCCAATATGTCAACTTTTGAACAAAAATTCAACTTTCGTCAAAATGTTCAATTTTTGACCCATTGACGAACCCATTGACCAATTAGGTCAACTTTTGACCAAAAAATTCATCTTTGGTCAAAATGCTCAATTTTTGACCCAATTACCAGCACATTGACCAAACAAGTCAACTTTTGAACAAAGAGTCAACTTTGGTCAAAATGATCAATTTCTGACCCAATGACCTCCCCATTGACCCAATAGATCAACCTTTCGCCAAAAATTTAATTTTTGTCGAAATAATTAATTTTTGACCTAATGACCAATTATTGACCCAGTAAGTCAATCTTAGACCAAAAAGTCAACTTTGGTCAAATTGCTCAATCCTTGACCTAATGACCAACCCATTGACCCAAAAGGTTAACTTTTGACCAAAAAGTCAACTTTGGTCAAAATGGTCAATCCTTGACCCAATGACCAACCCATTGACCCAATAGGTCAACTTTTGACCAAAAGGATAAGTTTGGTCAAAATGTTCAAACCTTGACCCAATGGCAAACCCATTGACCCAATAGGTCAAATTTTGACCAAAAAGTCAACTTTGGTCAAAATGGTCAATCCTTGAACCATTGAACAACCCATTGACCCAAAAAATCAATCTCTGAACAAAAAGTCAACTTTGGTCAAAATAGTCAATCCTTGACCCATTCACCAACCCATTGACCCAATAGGTCAACTTTTGACCAAAAAGTTAACTGTGGGAAAAATGATCAATCCTTAACCCAATAACCAACTGTATGGCTTATTTTTAGGTTATGTGTTTTGAAAAGGGGTCGCCTACGGAAGTTGTCGGCGAATTTTTTAGATTTTAAATTTAATTTAAATATATATATAATTTAAAAAATAGCATTTGATTTTGAAAATAATTTTAAGTTTAAAAATTTTAAGATATGAAATCAAACCGATCTCACATCCCAAATAGTTTATATAAACGAGCATCACATCACAAACCGTGTATCTATCCCGAAGAATAGACACACTGCTTAATGATGGGGCTCGATTAAATAAACTAAAAGATTTGTGACATCCGTTTAGTCTGCGAACCAATTTTATAAGCCGACAAGTTCCCCTGCTTAATATAAAAGAAGTAAGCATGGTTTATATTACCTGGGTTCTTAAACTTCCCTATAAGGGCAAGCCCCTATAGTTAATTACATCCTAAGTGACGGGAATCACTTAAGAAAACTCTCGATAATGATCAGTGGATTTGCCCTCAAGAATTTCAAAGTTTACGATTTTTAAACAATTGGATTTTGGAAATTTCAATTGGGAATGAATCAAATTTGGAACAGTTATTTTGGGAATCCAAAGGAAGAAAAGTAGGAGAAGCTGAGGATTCAAGAAGAATCTTGGCAACTTCCCAAACTATCCTATTGTTTGGCTTCAATTTGGGAGTTTATTTAATGTTGTAATCCTGCCAATTTTATTTAATTAGGACTTATATTTGTATGTCATAATCATACAAATAACCTCGAAGAAGTGAGGGTTTATGTCGTACCGAACGACTACCTCGGAGTCCTAAGACCTGTTAGGGCTTAATTTATATAACATGATTATGCAAATGCCTAATGGAAAAGTTGAGTATTTATGTTGCACTAGGCAAACTACCTCGAAATCCTATGGCTTTGTTATTTAATCCTAAGAAATGTTTTGCTGAAGTACACACAAGTTTTGCTGACGAAGATGGCCGTGCTGCCCACTATGCTCCAAGCCCCTTTGTTGTTGTAGAGGTTTAGTTTTGGAAAGTGAAAATCAGGGGATGAGAAAAGTGTTTTGGTTTAGAGAAATCTTAAAGTCCAAGTGTTTTTAGTGTTTTAATTAAAACAAATCCTAAAGATGTTTAAACAGAACCGATTAAGATCCCACGGTTCCATCATCCCGGCACCGTTATTTTCATCGAATTCACTTAGTCCAGATGAATTTATTAAACTCAACTGAATGAGTTCCACACTTTCATATAGACAGTGGGAAATGCCGTTAGCAACACGTGGGTTACATCATCCAAGGTATTTCCGATCATTCAACGAGACGTTTTAATTTAGTTGCAATTGTAGTTTTGTTGTTCTGTTTGTGATTAAATTTTGAGTTGTTTTATATTTTGGAATGTTGTGGCGGTGAATTTTATCTTGTGGTGACTTTTAATTTAGTTTTGGTTTCGGTTCAGGGGCTATCCTAAAGGTTTTGGTTTTCATGCAATAGTCTTATTTAACATGCAAGAAAAAGTAAAGTACAGTGCATGTAAGTAAATTGCAATAAAGTAAATTGCAATAAAATAAAAGCGTACCTGGAGGGTCTTCCCGTCATCCCAAGCTACACTTAAAACACATGTTAGAGCATTTAAACATATTTTTGCAAGAAATACCTAGGTAAAGCTAAGGGAAAGGGTTTTGGTTGTCTACCAGAATCCTAATCCTATTGTTAGTCATTTCCTATGACATCTAGGTTGTTGGTTTGGTTTAAGGATGATTTTCTTAACCAAAGAACAATTAAGTTAAATTATTCTTCAAAAACACCCCATCGTATCGAGGAAGTGTTTAAGACGAATCTAAACATCTTTTCAATACTTCTGGGATTATTTTGAGTTCAAATTAATTTTATTGTATTGGTGAATTAATCATCGAAGGATTTTAACTTTGTTTTGTTTCTTGCTCAATGAACTTAGGACATTTGAATACCTGATGAATGAAGTGACATCTCACTTAACACTCCGTTTAAGAGTTATAATAATTGAAGCCTTTAAGGGCAAGTTGGGTTGTTGAGAATTTTAATCATTCTTAATTTAAAGTTTGACTTAATGATTTAAAGTGATTTAATTTAATTATGAGGTTTTAATTAATAATTTTAAGTTTGGAATAGTGTTCAAATTATTTTAGATTTAGTTTAAATATTTACACTTTCAATTATCTTAGTATTTCAGATTGATGTTTATGTTTTAAATTTATTTAGATAGAAAGAGGTGTTGAAATTATTGATATGTTTTGATTTAACTCTTAATGATTTCATTTAGGTTTGTTGTTAAGTGATTTTAATTTAATTTAATTTAATTTGATTTAATTTAATTTTATTTAATTTTATTTAATTTAATTTAATTTAATTTTAATTTAATTTAATTTTAATTTAATTTAATTTAATTTTAATTTAATTTTAGTTTCAATATTTTAAATTTAATTTAATTTAATTATTAAGGTGTTAATTTAAATTAATTTAAACTTTGACTTGACTTAATTTAATTTAATTTAATTTAACTCTAAGATTTTAAATTTGATTTCTATTATTGGACCATTTAACATTTTAAGCTTTAATTCATTTAAGGGTTATCTTCTTTTAATTTTTAATTTATTTAGTTTGGATTATTATTTTAATTTTTAATTAAGGACTAAATATGATTGAAGTGACTTATTGAAGTGACTTATTTAGGGATTTTTAAATTAAAGAATAAATATCCTCTCAATAATATCCCTATTTTAATAATCCAAATTTTAAATATATTCTTTCCAAAATTTAAATTATTTAATTAATTAGAGTTTCATTTTGATATTTTCAAAGTGTTTAATAGGTTTCTACCCCTTTAATTTCCTGAAGTTTCAATCATCCAAGAGAAAGTTAAAATCAATTATTTTACGCTCCATTTTGATTAAACCTAAAGTTTTAATTAAGGGTTAAAATTCTTTAATTACTTTTATGCCCTTTTAGGCTTATTTATTTCATAACTCACTAAATTGAGCTCAAATAAATTTGAAATTTTTATGTCACCTCACTCACATGCAATTAAGACATTAGAAGAGAAAATGTGATTTTTCTGACTTTAATTAATTTATATAATTATTTTTATTAGAAAATAGGGGTTTTAAAAGAAAATTCAACAACATGACCAAGTTAAAGTTTCTGTCCTTAAGATAATTATAAAATGTTTCTAATGACTAGAGAACCACTTGGACCAATTTTAGTGATTTTTGGAATTATATTTTATTTATTATAATTATTTTTAATTTTAGAGTATTAATTAATTTAAAAATAAAATAAAAATTGAAAAATAGATTTTATATTTTTCTTAAATTTCTCTGACCTAAAGGAGTCCAAAGAAACAAATTTTATAATTTTCTAATTTTTCTTTAATTTATTAGAATTATTTTAGTGAAAAAGGTTGAAAATTCATTTTTTTAATATTAAAAATTACATTAAGCCTTTAAAATTCTATATCTTATCCTAGGGGCTTAGGAAGAATATTTGGTCTATTCCTAAGTGATTAGGAGTCAAAATGTGACATTTTTATGATTTTTAACATTTTTCGGATTTTTATCATTTTTTAATTATTAAAATATTAAAATATTGTGAAAAATCAACTTTTTTAGAAAGTTTAAATTTTAATTTTCCTGAACTCCCCTGATATCAGAGAAGCTTGGAAACCATTTTTATGAATTTTTGAAAAGTATTTTTGGAGTTATGAATTTTTAAAGTTCTCTTTTGCTTATGAGGCTTAATCAATCCATTTGGTGGGGTTAATCAAGTCCAATTGATTTCAAAATTTTATGTAAGGTTCCTCTGACCCTAAAGAGCAATGGAGAATTGTTTTCAAGTCAATTTGGTGTGTGGTTAACCCTAATTAATTCAAATTCAATTTTGGGAGTTTAGGCCAATTAGGGTTATTATGAATGAATTAACTCAAAATATATTTTTCATAGGGTCCCCTGGTCCTAAGAAACACCACCAAATTTTCCTAGAGTTTATTTTACAACATGCTAATTATTGGAATTAGAATACCTAAAACAGTGACATGAACTTGAAAAATCAATAACTTTTCATAGAGATGGCCTCTGACCTTGAAAAATTTAGAGAATGTTCCCAAGATCAGAGGCTTCAAAAGTCCTATGGTCTCATGTCATGGTAAAGTGTCTATCCAAATGGAGAATCAAAACATTAGAAATAGTTAATAAATTATTAAAAATAAAATACTCATCCAATTAACTTGATTTCTTTTCCACATTATTCTCCTCTTTTCACTAAGCAAGAGGGTATTTTTATTTTATTTTTGTGATTTTTCTATGCAAAGATATGAATTTTTGAAGTTTTTGTATTTAAATAAATCCAAAAAATCCTAATTTTCTACTTATCCGACTTGGCGCCGCGTCATCCTTGTCCGGATCAAAAGCCCACGCGTTGCTCCGTGATTCGGTGCCGCCATCTGAGTCAGCGCTACGGGGGCCCGCCATTCACGTACCATTGCGCTGTCCGGCTTGATCTCGACAGTCCGCTCGATACACGCGCGATCCAACGACTCCTGGTTATCATCTCCGACTGGTGTGCACCCGTGACCGTCCACACTAAAACATTAAGATCTCACTCGATTCTCCATGGATTTTTGCGTTCTTATACTCTATCGATTCGTCTTGAAGAGACGAACACATCTATATGGTTAAGGTGCATTGAAATCAACTAAAACTAAATGGAGAATCTCTAGGAGCTCAGGAGGAAGAGTGAGTTCATACCTTTGCTCAGAGAAGTGAAGCTTCAATCTGAGAGTTGTGTCACCTTTGATTTAGTCCAAGTAAGCTCCAGATGAAGTGTCTTGCTCTGGGGAAATGCCTAGGAACAAAAGTGACCAAGGTCGATCACAAAGCTTGGAGGCTGGAAGCAATGGCTGGGCTGGTGAGGGGGCTTTTGCTGGGGAACTTCTCCTTTTAGTCTGGTGAAGGTGTAGAGTCAATCAATTTGAAGATTGACTCACTGTGGTGAAGTGTCCTGGTTTTGGGCTTGAATTTCAACTCCAAAATTGGACTCACAGAGAGGGCTTTAGGGCTGGATTTCAGTGGGGATCAAGTTCTCTATGTCTGGGGAGGGATCTCGAGTAATTTTGGCAGAGTTTTGGTAAGGTTTGGTTCAACACCTTCTTTGGCCGAGAGGGTGGTGGGTTTAAATCAGGAATGGCTGTGAGGGCTTCCCGTGGGGTTTCAAGGCCGGGATCAGCTGCTCGGGGGTGGAGAAGAAGAGCTCCAGCTGGCCATTTGGGTTGGGACGGCCTCGACGAGTGAGTTTTGAATTTTTGGTTCACATGGAGCTCTCGGGCATGTCGTTTTCCTGCGACCCGTGCGGCCGGCCGGCAGGGTCGAGTCACCTCATGGTCGTGAAGGTCAAGGCTCGAGGTTTGTGAGCTCAATCGACTCGTTTCCATGTGTAAAGGGTTCCGATTTAAATGGAATGGGGGAAGAGGCTCTTTTGGACTTAGTTTGGTCAACCCATAGAAATGGGCTTGGTGCACCCACCAAGGCCCGATTTGGGCCGAAGGGAATCATATGGCTCGAGCTGAATTGGAGTGGAGAAGTCTCCATCAAGATCATTTAGATTAATTTTGGGTTAGAGGGAATCATGGAAAGGGTAAAAAAGGCTTAATCATTGGTTAAGAAAAGGTTCCCCTCTCTCACCATTTATGGATTGGTGAGGAGTCCAAGGCTTTCATGGCTCCCATGTGGCTTGTGCATGGCTTCTTGGCTCACATTTGGCTTAGGAAATGGCTTGGTCAATTTCATTGGAATGGATTTTAGGAATTTTGGCATTTTGATGGGAATTTGGATAAAGCCTAATTTGGAATTATTTAATCATAGGTTTCAAACTTTAGGGAATGATTTTATCAAGTGGATGATGAGAAGGAATTGTCATGTGGGCTTTGGATGAATTTTTGGGCTTTTGGGTTTGGTGGAAGTGGGCTTTTTTAAAAGGCTTAAATGGGTAGGCCTTTATATTTCAAAATGGACTTTTGGATGAAGAATTTTGTGAAATACCATGCCAAATAAATGTTGGGTTTAGTTTAGGGATGTTTCATGAATGGTTTGGAATCAATTTGGTGTGATTTGGAGTAAAATTGGGTTGAATTTGGGCTTTTTTGGTAAAGGGGCCAAGGTGGGCCAAATTGGGCTAACTTGGGCTAAGGTTGGGCTAAATTTGAATTTCGTGTAAAATTAATGTTGAAAAAAGTTTATGGGAGTGTTACAAAGAGTTTTCAACTTTGGTTAGGCTCTAATTTTGGGATTTGGGCCCATTTGGGTTACATTTAGGCTTAGGTCAATTTAAGGGATTTTGATTTTGGGTTAGGTTTGGGTGGAGTTTAGGTTCAAATTTTGGGCAAATCAAGTTAGTGTTTTGTTTATGGGGATGTTAGGAAGGCTTTAGAAAAGATTTGGGGCCAGTTGGAGTTAAATTGGGCTAGGTTTGGGTCATGGGTCAAATTAGGCCTTAATCCCCAAATTGGAATTGGGCCCAAATTTCAATCAAATTGGACTTGGATTTGGTCTAAATTTATATTGGGGATATTTAATTGAAGTTTATAATTGAATTGGACCAAAATTGAGGTCAATTGGGGTGGTTTGGTTTGACATTGGGTTCACTTGGGTTAAAAATGGGTCAAATTGGGGGTTTTGGTAAAAGTGGGGTAAATTGGCAAAATTGGCCCATGGTGTAGTTGAACAAAATGAAATTGAGAATATTTGGGATTTTCTAGAATTTTTTGGGAATTTTTAGAAATTTTTGGATTTTTGGGGTAAAAGGGTATTTTGGTAATTTTGGGTGGGGTTTAGGGGTATTTTTGGAAATTTTGGTATTTTTGGCCAAAGATGGTCAATTTGAGTGGTGGGAAGTGTTTAGGATTAATTTTGAGGAATCTTGGGTAATTTAGGTAATTTTGCAAATTTTGGGTCATTTCAAGGGTATTTGGTAGGTTTGGTGGGTCCAGAGTCCCGGGGATCAAAAACTAAAATTTTGAAAAAAAAAAGATTGATCAAGTGTGAGGGAAATGGAATCATTTTGGTTGAGCCATGAAGCCTTATTAAGCCCATATGAGCCATGAGAGGACTCATTTGAGGCATTCACTATGTTGTTCCTAACCCTCTTAGCTAGGGGCTTAGGGGTTAAGGACCATCCATTTGAATTACCTACATGAGTCAGGAAGTCAAGTTGGATGAGAGTGTGGTTTTAGGACTTGGAATGTGTTTGAGAGTGTAGTGTATGTGCAAGTCAACCCTCACTGCACTGTGCCATCCAGGGTATTCCTAAGGCCAAAAGGCCCTATAGGGAACTCATCCTTTAAACCTCCACATTTGATTTCAACCCTCTAGGTGATTAGGGATCTACAATCAAGCTTGTGGGGTTTGCAAGGAGTTAAGAAGTAGTTTGAATTTCTAAATGGTGGGTTCCATTTCTAGTCCTCTAAGATTAGTCAAAGGAAAAGCTAAAGGCTAGATCCTAAGTACTAAAGAGAGAAGCAAAAGACCTCACCAAAATTGAGGTCAACAAATGGACCCCCAATAGGTGTGGTGTGCTAACCAAGCACACCGCGCGTATTGGCGTTGACCGAAGAGATCAACAAAACCAAGTTAGACGTCCCAGTGACAAACTTAGGACGAAGTAGAAGAATTTCCTCTAGGGAGTATCAGGTATATTTCCAAGACTGGAGATTCCTGAACTCTCGCTGGGGAATGGAAAAGGAGGTGAACTCCACATCACAAGATCTGGGGAATTCGATTTAGATTTCATTTTACCTTTAAATTTCAAGTTTAATGTGTGAGTTTAGATTTCGATTTGTTCTAAGTTTCAATTTCGATTGAAGTTTTAATTTAAAACCAATTTAAGTATATTTTGAATTTGAAATTTGGATTTGAAATGAGAATTGAAACCTGGGTTTCAACCTTGGGATTGCAAAGAGAACTGGATGAGAATCAGAGTGAGAATCAGAGTTTAAGTATTGACGGAAAAAGGATGAGAATCAGAATTTAGGTACTGATCTCGAGAGAGTGAGATTTGAAATTTATGTATCAATCCTAAAAGAGAATCGAAATTTAGGTATCGATCTCGAAAAGAGAGTCAGAATTTAGGTACCTACCTCTAAATGAGAACTGGAATTTAGGTACCAGTCTCGAAAGTTGTGAATCAAAATTTAGGTATCAATTCGAATGAGAGTCGGAATTTGGTACCGACCTCGAAGGAAGAGAACTGGAATTTGGTACCAGTCTCGGAAATTTAGAATTGAAATTTGGTATCAATTCAAAAGAGAGTCAGAATTTGGTACCGACCTCGAAGGAAGAGAACTGGAATTTTGTACCAGTCTCAGAAATTTAGAATTGAAATTTGGTATCAATTTGAAAGAGAGTCGGAATTTGGTACCGACCTCGAAGGAGAGAACTGGAATTTGGTACCAGTCTTGGGAATTTAGAATTGAAATTTGGTATCAATTCGAAAGAGAGTCGGAATTTGGTATCGACCTCGAAGGAAGAGAACTGGAATCTGGAATTTGGTACCAGTCTCAGGAATTTAGAATTGAAATTTGGTATCAACTCGAAAGAGAGTCAGAATTTGGTACCGACCTCGAAAGGAAGAGAATTGTAATTTGGTACCAGTCTCGGGAATTTATCTGTATGAAGAGGGACCCAGTCTTATGCCATCAGAACCAAATCGAACAAAGTTCGTGGCTCCATGTCAACAGAACTAGTCGATCCTCTAAAACATAGAGGAGAGAGAACTGAAAGGAACTGGTAAGCGTACCAAGCTGAAAAGACTTTGACTTAACGACAAGTCGAAGAGAATATTCAAATTTCAAAAGAGTTTCCAACAAATTTCGATGGAGGAATGAACTGAAAGGTTCGAATCAGAGGTTTGAGATCGAAATTCAATTCGGAGTTTAGATTCGTTTTGTTTGTCCTTTAACGATCCCATTTTATTTTTTGTTGTTTATTTAGTGTTCATGTGAATTTGAAGTTTATTTTAATATTCAGATTTTTAGGAAAAGTTCTCATTTATTTTCTTTTCTTTTATGTTCTTCGTTCAAAGTTTATTTAACTCTAATGACATTTCCCAGTCAATTTGCACAAAAAGAGGTGAAGGCAAAATATGACGTAGTCGTTTTCATTCCAACTTGCTGAAAATACATCATACAACTTGATCTAATCATGATGACATTTTCCTCGGAAATTTAATGTCTCATACAATCCATGTAAATCCAAAACGGATTGTGTAAGATTCTTGTTGATCCATCCAAAAGCGTCTGTCAAAAATCCATGTCTGAATAGTAAGAAACATGGGCAATAACATCACCTCCAAGCCACCCATGGCAGGAATGCCGCATGGATGTATATTGGAGGTGTGCTATTTCCCATGTAACTCACGACTCGTAGGGCCGAAGACTCTCCAGCTCCGGATCCGCCGAAAGTGGTAAGGCATTTTTCTGTCGTCCATTCTTTTAAAAGTAACTGAGATCCGCTCCACAGGCACTCCCGGAATGCAATGCTTCGCAACGTCTGCTCCGTTTCCTTTTAACACTAGGACGGAACCTACCGGTAGTGGTATCTCCACCGGCCCTCGGAACTCACCGGGGCCTGCAATCCGGAGGTTAGTTCCGATCATGATGTTGCACTGGTTGACAAATGACACTGTGCAGAAGGGTCTAACAAAGTCATGATGGTCTATATGTGGAGGTATGCAGTTGCCTTTCTTGTAGATGTTAATAATGCAGTTGTTGGGTATGCAATCTGCAGGCAATACCCTCCATCTTATCATTCTTTTCACCATTCTCTTAATGATTCTTCGCATCGGATCCACCTCACTGCGACGGAGTATCCCTGGTGGATTTCCTTTTCTGTCTATGGCCAAATTGTAGCAACATCCTCATTGGATTGTAACTCTTCCTTTTTCTGGCATCCATCTTCGGGGTTCTGAATAGGTCTTTTCTCTCAAGCGGTCGGCTCGGCCCATTTTCTGTAAATCCAGGATGCAGTCTACAATTTGTTGTTGCTCGTAATCTGAGAATACATCTGTATGCAGCTCGAGGCCGTCTAAAATGTTGACCCTCTTGTTTCCAATTCTTTCAAAGTATTCAAAGGTTTTCTTCTCAACAAGTTGCATTTTCTCCAGCTCGTATTCTGGGATTATCTGAAGTCCTCAGTGTCTAGTAACATACTGCGAGATGTATGGCTCAACCCCAGCACGTTCTTCTGCATGTCTTGTCTCCTCGGGGATAGTCTCTGTAGGGACATCCTCCGTGGTTGCTTTCGCAACAAGACTCTTCGGATCCGGTACATCTGCTCGGCATCGAGGTACTGACTCTATTTCTGCTTTTCTTGGTACTTCTTTTATATGTTCCGACTTTCTTGGAGTTGACTTTCTTCTTTCTGGTTCCTGATGAACCGGTCTCCTTGGAGCATTTGCACTAACGGTATCCACTGTCTTTTTATGTTGATCTTCTGCTAACTTGGTCAACATTTTGCCAATGCGACGATTCTTATTTCTTCGCTGAGTAGCAGTGAGAGTAGCTCTCCTTACCCCTTGAATTTCTGTGTGCACGGCGCTGACAAGCCTACCATCTGCTGTGGCAACCACGGACTTAACTTTCTTATCTTCTTCGGTTGCATGAGCGGCGTTTGCTCTTCTTTTCTTGCTGCTGGATTGGTGGCTCGGGCCACCCATTTTCATCACTATCTGGCTGTGAAGTTCTTCTCGATCAACTGGGATCCAATCATTTTCTTCATATTGTAAGCCGGCTGGTGTGAAGTCTGAGTCAATCTCTATCACTGCTCCATCCCTCACCCTCTTTTCATCAAGTGCTAGAATCACGCCATTTCTAAATTTTAGAACCAACTACCCGTTCGACATTTCCCTGCGAAAAAAATAAGGAAAGGATCAGGGGCTGTACTAAGAACAAGAACAATAAGAAAAACACTTAAAAATTCTTATTCACTTCTTTTAAATTTAAATAAAGTTGGAAGAGATGAGAAAATATCAGGAATGAATGGATTTAAAAGGAAAGATTGACATTTTATTATTACGATTTCCCATGTTTTCTTTTTAACATTTTCGTTGATGAGATTTTTTTTATCATCCATTTTATTTTGTTTTGGGTTCGGACTGAGTCACAAAGTGATTACTTCATCCGTGTTTATAGGGATAAGATTCTACTTTAGAGGCCACCCTTCGAAACATCAGGTTGCGTAATACTTCTTTAAATACCGTCCATTGATTGGAAGCATGGGTCGTTCTCCACGGCAATTTACAAGCTGGTAGGAACCTCCTGAGTAGACTGTCTCGACGATGAATGGTCCCTCCCAGGTTGGTTCAAACTTACCTCCTTTCTTGTGGTGTGCAAGGATAGGTCTCTTAAGAACAAGAACTAAGTCACCAGCTTTGAAAGTTCTTGGGCGGACCAGTTTATCATGGGCTTGGATCATCTTGGCTTGATACAGTTCCAAATTCTGCTGCGCTGAAAGTCTTTTCCCTTCCAAGCTTTCTAACTCTTCCAGTCGTAGTATGGCATTTTCTTCGTAGTGATCTTTTCTCGCAACCGCAATTCGGAGTGACGGAAGCCGAACTTCGAGGGCAAGACGGCCTCGGACCCGTACACTAAAGCGTAAGGCGTAGATCGAGTAGGAGTCCTAAAAGTCGTCCTGTAAGCCCATAAGGCTTCTAACAACTTCTCGTTCCAATTTCTCTTATTGTCGTCCAAAGTTTTCTTTAATTTTTGAACGAGAGTTTTATTAAAAGCCTCGGCCAAGCCGTTTTCTCTTGGGTAGTAGATCGTTCAGTATCGCCAATCGATCCCGTGTCTTCTGACAAAATTGTTGATCTTTGTACTTTTGAATGCAGACCCATTATCTGAAATGATCCTGCGCGGTACCCCAAAATGGTATATGACTTGGATCTTGAAAAACTGTAGCACGTGGTGTGCTTTCAATTCTCTGAGTGGTATAGCTTCTGCCCATTTAGAAAAGTCCTCTTGAAGAAGGCGGTTCTATCGGACCCACTATATATGTGCCCCAACACTCAAATGGCCATGACGCGATTGTCGGATGTAGTAAATTTGGAGGTTGGTGTAAAACCACTCCGTGCACTTGGCACTGGTGACAACTTTTGGCAACTTTCATACAATCGGTCATCATTGAGGGCCAGTAGTACCCTAGTCTTTTAATCTTCATTTTCATTTTCTGGACCCGATCGATGAGCACCACAAAGTCCCGAATACACTTTTCGATAATTTCACGAGCCTCGGACCCGCTCGGACACCTTAGCCACATCTGGTCAAAAGACCTTCTGTATAACGTATTGTTTATTAATGCGTAAGACAGAGTTCTTTTCTTGATTTGATGGGCTAACGACTTATCGTCAGGCAGGTTTCCTATCTGCAAGTAGTCTATTAATGGCTACCGCCAATCTTCTGTATTTTCTATTATTGTCCCAACTGATTCTTCTGCTTTTTCTGATTTGTGTATTGTATCCATGTCGAGTTGTGATAGGACTTGTCGTCCCTGAACTGACATTTCAACTGATTTATCCTGCAAGCAGGCAAATTCCTTTGCAAGGCGGGCTAACGCATCGGCGAGAACATTTTCTCTTCTGGGAATTTTGTAGATTGTTATGTTTGGAATTTGTTCCAACAATTTCATGGCATACTGAAAGTACTGCTCGAGCCTTGGCTTTAAAATTCTATACTGTCCGGCGACCTGTTGAATGATCAACTGAGAATCTCCAAAGATGTTGATGTCCATTATTCCCATCTGAATGGTTAATTCCAGTCCTGTTATGAGGGCTTCGTATTCCGCTTCATTGTTTGCACACGGTTCTGTTAAGTGGTAGGAGTACCTTAACATTCCCCGCTGTGGCGTTATAAAGATTAGTCCGATTCCTGCCATACCGGGCACTATCGTTTGCAATTCTTTATCTTTCTGTGCTAAAGATGCTCCGTCGAAGTACAGTTCCCAATGCTGATCATCAGGGTCTTCTAGGCTCATTATCTGCTCGTCTGGCAAGTCGTCGTTGAGAGGAGATTCTGCAGGCAAAGGGTATGCTGCGAGGAAGTCTGCTAGGACTTGTCCCTTTATGGCGCGAAGAGGAACAAAAGTTATGTCGAATTGCAATAGTATCATCGACCACCTGGCAAGTCTGCCAGAAAGCGTCGGTCGGGTCATCAAGTATTGCAACGGATTAACTCTCAAAATAAGGTTGACCTTATGAGAAAGCATGTAATGCCTGAGCTTTTGAGCGGCGAAGATCAGAGCCAAACAATGCTTCTCAATCGGAGGATACTTTACTTCCGTCGGGATTAGACGACAGCTTAGGTAGTAGAGAGCGTTTTCTTTTTCCTCGTCATTGACCTGGGCTAGCAGGGCTCCGAGAGAATCGTTTAAAGCCGCAGTATAAAGTATCAACGGTCTACCTGAGACTGGGGCTGCTAAGACAGGAGGTGTCATTAAATATTGCTTAACGTCCTTGAAAGCCCGCTGGCATTTCTCATCCCAAACAAATTTGGCGTCCTTTTTAACCAATGCCGAGAAGGACTAACACCTACCTGACAAGTTCGAGATAAAGCGTCAAAGATATGCCAACTTTCCTTGAAAGGATTGTAGTTGTTTCAAAGTTTTGGGAGACGACATTTCTAAGATAGCTTTAATCTTTTCCAGATCGATTTCAATCCTGCGATGTCGGACAACAAATCCTAAGAATTTCCCGGAGGTGAAGCCGAAGGCGCATTTTAAGGGATTCATCTTAAGGTTAAATTATCTTAGTCGCTCGAAAACAATTCTCAAATCATAGAAGTGATCCTCCTTCAGTTTACTTTTAATGACCACATCATCCACATAGCACTCGACTTGGTTGTGAATGAGAACATCGAAAATCTTCGTCATCGCTCTTTGGTATGTTGCTCCTGCGTTCTTTAGTTCGAATGGCATTACTGTGTAGCAATACACTCCGATCGGCATTCTGAATGCCTTGAGCATTTCGTCTTCTGGTGCCATCTTTATCTGGTTGTATCCCGACGATCCATCCATGAAAGAGAAGATTTCATATGTTGAAGCGATGTCGATAATCAATTCTGGAATTGGTAGTGGGAATTCATCCTTTGGACATGCTTTATTTAAATCTCTGAAGTCTACATAGATTCTGATCTAACCATTCTTCTTTCTAACTGGTACCACATTGGCTAACCAAGTTGGATATTGTTCTTCATGGAAAAATTTAGCATCTATTAGCTTCTTAACTTCGGCTATTACTTGTTGCTCAATCTCTAGACGCATTCTTCTTGAAGCTTGTCTGACTGGAACGGAAGTAAGATCCACTCCTATCCTGTGAACTGCGACTTCTGGAGCTAATCCTGGCATTTCATTGTAACTCCAAGCAAAACAGTCCTTGAATTCCATTAATAGCTTGATTATATCTTTGGAGTCTTCTTTATTGAGTAAGGAGCTAACAAAGGTAGGCCTAGGATCTTCTCTAGTACCTAAGTTAACTTTCGTTAACTCGTCTATTGTAGATTTGATTTCTTCTTCGAATTTTGGTGGAGCGTCTCTGATTGGTAGATCTTCGAGGTCTTCTGAAGCTTCCAAGCAGTCTTTACTAGGTTCGCAAGTAACAACCAAGCAAAATCTCGTATCATCAACTGATCCTACTGTACCGAATCTGAGACCATGTTTTGAATTGGGAGGCCGACCGGTATTATTCCATAATTTTTCAAAGTGTTGTGATCGGCCTTTTGTCCATTGTCGAGGTAAGACACCGTGTTGAATTAAATTTTGAACACAGGGAGAGTACCACTCAAAAGGTAGTTCCATTAATTCAGATGAAGTAACATCTTCAAATTGTACATCACTTTCAGTTTTGGAAGAAGAAGCACCACTGTAAAACTTGATCGGCTTAGCACCACCACCATGCACTTCTTTGACCAACACACCCTCGATTTTATTAGAATAGATCGGGGTCAGGGTCATAGTATGTACATAATGGTTAATCTTCTCGTACATTGATTTATATTCTTCATTCTTTTCATCTTCGAGAGAAACTGAATTGTGGTTCCTTCGACTTATTGTCGTCGCTTATTTCTCAATTTCTTCTTCTTCTTCGAATCGTTCTCCCAATCAACATCGATGACCGGTTTCCTCTGTCCAATCTGTTCCAACGTTTCTTCCACTCCTCGTCCCCGCCTCGACCTCGGGTGCGAGTTCTGGAGAAACCTTCACCATCTCGCCGTAAGGGAGTGGTGAGTAACTGTTGGACTAGAACTTCAGGTTCTTCATCGTCTCGATTTTCTTTTGCTTCATTTGGTATGGTATTTCTGGAAAGATTATTTTCTTCGGAGTCGCGTAGTAGGCCGCATCTTCATGAATTCCAATTTCATGCACGGAGAACGGTTACAAGTCACCTTTGATACACTGTTCTCCTCCTTCGTAATACTTTACGCTTTGGTGCAGAGACGACGGTACCATCCGGTTTTCATGGATCCATGGCCGACCCAGTAGAGCGTTGAACGATGTCTCAGAATCAATTATGTGGAATTTTGCGGTTGTCTTTGCTAAATCACCGGTCTTCATTAGTATTGTTATCGATCCAAGATCTCTTTCTCCTTTTTGATTGAAGCCTCTTAATAACATCTTGTCTGCTTCAAGCTCGCGAGCATCAATTTCCAAATATACTAGCGTCCGAAGATTCATTATGTTGATTGATGCTCCCGCATCAACCAACACTCGGAGAGCGTAAACTTTCTAATAGTGACCGAAATGTATAACGGTCGGTTGTGATCGACTCGTTCCCGCAATAGATCATTGTCTGTGAAGGTAACACCTCGCTGTTCTCTTAACGAGCAAACCTCGTCGAAGGAATCACCGGCCATTTGAGCTAAACAAATCTCTGGATCAAGTAAAGCCTTGATGAGAGCCTCCCTCATCTCCTTTGACAGGATCAGAGTGTTGTATATGCTTAGTTTGGCTGGTAGCTTCCTAAGATGGGCAAGCACGTTGTAGTCCACTTTATTATCATGTTCCTCGGTTTCTTCCCGAATGGGCAGTTCCTCTGCTGGGGTTGACTCTTCTTGAGCAACCACCTGTTTTCCTTTATTCTTTGGACCCATTCTCGGGGGTAGAACTTTTCCGCTTCTTAGATTGACCTCTGTTATCTCTTCTAAATTTACCGGTGTCTCCTCTTGAATCGGAACAACTGGCTCTTCTGAAGTTTATTCGGTGTCTGATAGTTCTAATTCTATCGTGATCGGAGCTCCTCGGAATTCACAAATGGACTCGTTGCTTGTCGAGCTTTCGTAGCCTCCTTTGTGAACATCTTCTTCTTCGTGGTCATCGAAGTTGTGTATGATTTGAGGATCGTTATTTGTATTGGAATCGAGATCTGGATTAAGCCGGTTGTCGCTAGTTTTGTAATCGTTAGAAACAGTCAAAACGTAGCCAACTCCATAACCCTTATCATTATAAGATCCTGCTGGGGCGAGCAGATAATCATACAGAGTCAAGAGTTCGAGGGATTTCTCCCCCGAATCGGAAACAACCATCCTAGGATAAGCAGCCCCTAGTCTACCCTTTAGAGCCTCAGTTTTCTTCTCTACTGCGATCTTCTCTTCTTTCAGGGGCGGTTCATCAATTGCAAGTGATAGTGTCGGCTCGACAGGTTTCAAACTCTGAGTTGAAATGCGTACCGAAGCGGTCTGGATGTGATCCAAAATTTTCTTTGAAGACTTTGTCCAGACGGTACTCCATCCATCATCGGTCGTGTAAGGGTCTATCAGAACAATAAGATCCGTCGAGATAACATTGACGGAACCTCCTTTTTGGGGTTCCTTCATGTATTCCTTCGGGATCGTTATGTTCCCTTTTCAGAGATTATCATCAAGCCAACTCTTGAAAGTGATGCAATCTTCTATCTTGTGTCCGAGCATCTGGTGATAAGGGTAATAGTGCAGATGATCTTTCTTGTTGACTTCTTTCGGCCTCTTGGGCTCTGGCAGCTGAAAATCCGGTGTCTTCATTAAGCTACGGAACATCTTCGCTATTGCTTCAGTTTTGAATGGATATTCTCTATTCAGCAGAATCTTTCGGGGTACGGCGTGGACGAGGCGGTTGTTCATAATGCTGAGGCGACTGATAGCTTGGTCGAGGCTGTTGATAGCCCTGCTAAGGTTACTAATAGATCTGTTGCGGTTGTTGGTATGTCCATTGCGGTAGTTGATAACTGGGCTGTGGTCGTTCTGGCGGTATCTGCATTGGCTGCTTGCCCTTATCTACTGCCGCTACGATTCCAGATTTCTTTTCAAATGTCTTCAAAGTTTTCTGCTTATCGGTCTTGTCTACAAAACTTAATTGCTTTGCCTCCTCTTGCAAGCTCCCGGCCTTGCTAAGCAACTTCTCGAAAGTCTTGATTGTAAATCCTTTAAGGAGAAGTGCTATCGGGCCGTGGATACTCTTGAGCAAGATGTCGACTGCATGTTGTTCTTAAAGTTGTGGTTCACACTTCATGCTTAAGTTTCTCCATCGAAGTATGTAATCCACTAAAGTCTCGTTCGGTTTCTGTTGCTCCACCACTAGATCACCGATAGTGATGTGGTACTGAGCCCCGACAAACCGCTTAATGAAGAGATTCTCTAGTTCTGAAAAGGTTTTTACTGAACCGTTCGGCAATTCTGCGTACCAGTCGAAGGCAATCCCTGATAAATTGCTTACGAACTGTCTGAAGAGTAAAGTGTCACTCCCACCAGCATTGCAGCAACTAGCACGAAAATGTCTGACATGCTGTCGGGGGTTTCCTGTACCATCAAAAGTCTTAAACAGAGGTGGTACGAAGCC
Organism: Papilionanthe hookeriana x Papilionanthe teres; assembly: GCA_022702705.1. Classification (NCBI taxonomy): domain Eukaryota; kingdom Viridiplantae; phylum Streptophyta; class Magnoliopsida; order Asparagales; family Orchidaceae; genus Papilionanthe; species Papilionanthe hookeriana x Papilionanthe teres. The sequence continues at coordinate 68,431,776 of CM040434.1, read as the reverse complement.
TTTCGGGTAGTGGACTGCATCGAACTCTTTGGGGTAAGGTCTTTCCATCTGAATAGATATTCCATTCATAGATTGTGCTAGGGCTTCTCGCACCTGCTGTTCTACCATGTTTTTAATGTCCTTTCCGGGAATCATGCTTTGTGCAGGATCTTTCTTTGGTTGTTTGTCTCCATTGACGGATGTTATCTCTTTTCCTCCATCTGCAATATGGATAATTTCTAGGGGTGTCTCTTCCTGAGGCTGAACCTGACTCTGGAGAGTGGCTAAAGCGGCAGCCATCTCTTCCATCCTCTTTGCCATCTGGGAAATTGTATCATCCTTCTCTTGAAGTCGTGCTCTCAACACTTCCGGTTCATATCTTTTAGCAGCTACTGGAGCACCTTGTGAAGCTGATGATGCTCGCGTCTCAACCATGTTGATTTCAGCATATTCGTCATCCATGAACTCTGATGAGTCAACTTCATTTTCCAACTTTTCTCCTCTTTCTTTTGCCAACCGGCGGATATCCGTCCTTAGCTTTCCTATAGTATCCTCGAGGGGTCTCTTCCAGACGGTCTCGCGGTTGTCGTGTGATGGTTGTTCAACTTCTTTTTCGGGAGTTTCCTTTATTGCAGTAGCACTTTCTTCTGATTCAAGTCTCCTGACGAGAATTTTCTTCTCAGGACATTGTTTTGGTCTTAGCTCGCCAGTAGTAGGTCACCATACCATCCTTCTTGCAGCCGGAAGCCTAGGACCGGATGGTCTGTCGGCTATATGCTGGAAGGTGGTATCCTCCCTAATTTGTAGACCTAATACAACAACGGGTGAACTGGATTTTATCTTCTTCTTTGGTTTCTCTATGGCAGCAACAAGATCTATTCGCGGTCCGAGGCGGGATTTAGCTGGCACCCTTTCCATCCTTCTTAAGATTTCTGACACAGGGCATCTTTCTTTCTTTGCCAATCTTTCTATCACAGCTTGCAGTCGAGCAAATGGCGTAGTCTTATCCCTTTTCCTTTTGTAATTGCTGTAGTACGCAGGTCGGGGTAATGCAGCGGCGATCCTACGGACATCCTCTTCATCTGATGCGGCAAAGAGAGGGTGAAACCTGCTCCCTTCCAACAGAGGTATATACTCAGCCAGTTCTTCTCTTTTTTCAGGAATTTCTTCTAGAAAAGCAACTTCAGCAGCTTTGGCTTTCTCAATCTTGGCGATCTTTCTACTTCTATTTATCCTTTGAGTCCGAGTTAGGGGTGCAACTCTTGAACTGGACTCAATCTCAAAAACAGATGGTATTGTAGCAAAATTTGTACCCTCCACGGTGACGAGCTCATCACGTACTTGGATTTCCTTCCCCTTTAGTTTGGCAGAAGCCGGGGTAGGTGTAGAGATGACTAGACCGGTGGGGGTAGAGACAACAGTCCTCCTACGAACAGTAGTACTCCTTTCAGCTGGAACCCATTGTAGGGGAGGGAATTCTTGAATCGATTTCAGGTTGAACTCAATCAGGGGTTTCTCAGTTTCTGACACTTTGTTCATTAGTACAAAGAGTGTGATGTCAGTGAACTTGATATCTACATTGTCGAATCCTTGTCCAAAACGGATGATCCCATTGTCAGGCAGCTCATCCTCATAGACGGCGAAGTCCATTCCATTGGTGAAGGAGAAAATTAACTTTGGCACAGTCATTTTCTGCAGTGGTAGAGTCTGAGTATTAGTCCGGAATTACGCTTCCTTTTGTCGCAAAACTTAAGACGAAAAAGAAAGAGTCCGAACACATTTTTCGTTCATGTATTTATGATTTTAAAAGGATTTGTTTATTAAAAGAGTCGTTTATTAGAGTATTTGTTTATTAGGAACAGAATATTTAAAGGTAGAGAAAAGGTAAAGGATCCGATTCAGAATTGGAAAGGAAGATAAAGTCTCGTAAGACTTCTCAATCCGAAGGACCGCTCCTAAGCTAACACCTATTGGGGGTCCACCCCACCTCAGAAAAGAGGTAAAAGGATTTCGGAACCTCTCTGTTTAGGGGTGTCTGAACAGTGGCTCCTAAATCCGAGAGAAGTTGACTATACCCGGTCAAGATAGAAATAAACGTAGTATGCCGACGAAAGAATGATAGTTTTGGTCCACTAGGGATATGGACTCACTATCGATTTATGAAAGCAAAACCATCTAATCAAAATGGAGAGGGGAAATAGTCCCCATCGGAGTCGCCAGAAGTTGTACGACTTATTTTTGGGTTATGTGTTTTTAAAAGGGATCGCCTACGGAAGTTGTCGGCGAATTTTTTATATTTTAAATTTAATTTAAATATATATATAATTTAAAAAATAGCATTTGATTTTGAAAATAATTTTAAGTTTAAAATTTTAAGATATGAAATCAAACTGATCTCACATCCCAAATAGTTTATATAAACGAGCACCGCATCACAAACCGTGTATCTATCCCGAAGAATAGACACACTACTTGATGATGGGGCTTAATTAAATAAACTAAAAGATTTGTGACATCCATTTGACCTGCGAACTAATTTTATAAGCCGACAAGTTCCCCTGCTTAATATAAAAGAATTAAGTAGGGTTTATATTACCTGGGTTCTTAAAGTTTCCTATAAGGGCAAGCCCCTATAATTAATTACATCCTAAGTGACGGGAATCACTTAAGAAAAATCTCGATAATGATCAGCGGTTTTGCTCTCAAGAATTTCAAAGTTTACGGTTTTCAAACAATTGGATTTTGGAAATTTCAATTGAGAATGAATCAAATTTGGAACAGTTATTTTGGGAATCCAAAGGAAGAAAAGTAGGAAAAGCTGAGGATTCAAGAAGAATCTTGGCAACTTCCCAAACTATCCTATTGTTTGGCTTCAATTTGGGAGTTTATTTAATGTTGCAATCCTGCCAATTTTATTTAATTAGGACTTATATTTGTATGACATAATCATACAAATGGCCTCGAAGATGTGAGGGTTTATGTCGTACAGAACGACTTCCTCGGAGTTCTAAGACCGATTAGGACTTAATTTACATAACATGATTATGCAAATGCCTAATGAAAAAGTTGAGGATTTATATTGCACTAGGCAAACTACCTCGAAATCCTATGGCTTTGTTATTTAATCCTAAGAAATGTTTTGCTGAAGTAGACACAAGTTTTGCTGACGAAGATGGTCGTGCTGCCCACTATGCTCCAAGCCCCTTTGTTGTTGCAGAGGTTTAGTTTTGGAAAGTGAAAATCAGGGGATGAGAAAAGTGTTTTGGTTTAGAGAAATCTTAAAGTCCAAGTGTTTTTAGTGTTTTAAATAAAACAAATCTTAAAGTTGTTTAAACAGAACCGATTAAGATCCCACGGTTCCATCATCCCGGTACCGTTATTTTCATCGAATTCACTTAGTCCAGACGAATTTGTTAAACTAAATTGAATGAGTTCCACACTTTCATTTAGACAGTGGGAAATCCCGTTAGCAACATGTGGGTTACATCATCTGAGGTATTCCCGATCATTCAACGAGGCGTTTTAATTTAGTTGCAATTGTAGTTTTGTTGTTCTGTTTGTGATTAAATTTTGAGTTGTTTTATATTTTGGAATTTTGTGGTGGTGAATTTTATCTTGTGGTGACTTTTAATTTAGTTTTGGTTTCGGTTCAGGCGCTATCCTAAAGGTTTTGGTTTTCATGCAACAGTCTTATTTAACATGCAAGAAAAAGTAAAGTACAGTGCATGTAAGTAAATTGCAATAAAGTAAATTGCAATAAATTAAAAGCGCACCTGGAGGGTCTTCCCGTCATGCCAAGCTACACTTAAAACACATGTTAGAGCATTTAAACATATTTTTGCAAGAAATACCTAGGTAAAGCTAAGGGAAAGGGTTTTAGTTGTCTACCTGAATCCTAATCCTATTGCTAGTCATTTCCTATGACGCCTAGGTTGTTGGTTTGGTTTAAGGATGATTTTCTTCACTAAAGAACAATTAAGTTCAATTATTCTTCTAAAACACCCCATCGTATCGAGGAAGTGTTTAAGACGAATCTTAAACATCTTTTCAATACTTCTGGGATTATTTTGAGTTCAAATGAATTTTATTGTATTAGTGAATTAATCATCAAAGGATTTTAACTTTGTTTTGTTTCTTACTCAGTGAACTTAGGACATTTGAATACCCGGTGAATGAAGTGACATCTCACTTAATACTCCGTTTAAGAGTTATAATAATTAAAGCCTTTAAGGGCAAGTTGGGTTGTTGAGAACTTTAATCATTCTTAATTTAAAGTTTGAGTTAATGATTTAAAGTGATTTAATTTAATTATGAGGTTTTAATTAATAATTTTAAGTTTGGAATAGTGTTCAAATTATTTTAGATTTAATTTAAACCTTTACACTTTCAATTATCTTAGTATTTAAGATTGATGTTTATGTTTTAAATTTACTTAGATAGAAAGAGGTGTTGAAATTATTGATATGTTTTGATTTAACTCTTAATGATTTCATTTAGGTTTGTTGTTAAGTGATTTTAATTTAATTTTATTTAATTTTATTTAATTTAATTTTATTTTATTTTATTTAATTTAATTTAATTTAAATTTAATTTAATTTAAATTTAATTTAATTTAATTTAATTTAATTTAATTTTAATTTAATTTTAGTTTAAATATTTTAAATTTAATTTAATTTAATTGTTAAGGTGTTAATTTAATTTAATTTAAACTTTGACTTGACTTAATTTAATTTAATTTAATTTAACTCTAAGATTTTAAATTTGATTTCTATTATTGGACCATTTAACATTTTAAGCTTTAATTCATTTAAGGGTTCTCTTCTTTTAATTTTAAATTTATTTAGTTTGGATTATTATTTTAATTTTTAATTAAGGACTAAATATTATTGAAGTGACTTATTTAGGGATTTTTAAATTAAAGAATAAATATCCTCTCAATAGCATCCCTATTTTAATAATCCAAATTTTAAATATATTCTTTCCAAAATTTAAATTATTTAATTAATTAGAGTTTCATTTTGATATGTTCAAAGTGTTTAATGGGTTTCTACCCCTTTAATTTCCCTAAGTTTTAATCATCCAAGAGAAAGTTAAAATCAAATATTTTACCCTCCATTTTGATTAAACCTAAAGTTTTAATTAAGGGTTAAAATTCTTTAATTACCTTTATGCCCTTTTAGGCTTATTTATTTCATAACTCACTAAATTGAGCTCAAATGAATTTGAAATTTTTATGTCACCTCACTCACATGTCAATTAAGACATTAGAGGAGAAAATGTGAATTTTTTGACTTTAATTTATTTATATAATTATTTTTAGTAGAAAATAAGGATTTTCAAAGAAAATTCAACAACATGACCAAGACAAAGTTTCTGTCCTTAAGAAAATTATGGAATGTTTTTAATGACCAAAGAACCACTTGGACCAAATTTGGTAATTTTTTGAATTATATTTTATTTATTGTAATTATTTTGAGTTTTAGAGTATTAATTAATTTTAAAATAAAATAAAAATTGAAAAATAGATTTTATATTTTACTTAAATTTGTCTAACCTCATGGAGTCCAAAGAAATAAATTTTATAATTTTCTGATTTTTCTTTGATTTATTAGAATTATTTTAGTGAAAAAGGTTGAAAATTCATTTTTTAATATTAAAAATTACATTAAGCCTTTAAAATTCAATATCTTATCCTAGGGACTTTGGAAGAATATTTGGTCCATTCCTAAGTGATTAGGAGTCAAAATGTGACATTTTTATGATTTTTAACATTTTTGGGATTTTTATCATTTTTTAATTATTAAAATACTAAAATATTGTGAAAAATCAACTTTTTTAGAAAATTTCAATTTTAATTTTCCTGAACTCCCCTAATATCAGAGAAGCTCCAAAACCATTTTTGTGAATTTTTGAAAAGTATTTTTGGAGTTATGAATTTTTAAAGTTCTATTTTGCATATGAGGCTTAATCAATCCATTTGGTGGGGTTAATCAAGTCCAATTGATTTCAAAATTTTATGTAAGGTTCCTCTGACCCTAAAGAGCAATGGAGAATTGTTTTCAAGTCAATTTGGTGTGTGGTTAACCTTAATTAATTCAAATTCAATTTTGGGAGATTAGGCCAATTAAGGTTATTATGAATGAATTAACTCAAAATATATTTTTCATAGGGTCCCCTGGTCCTAAGAAACACCACCAAATTAACCTAGAATTTATTTTACAACATGCTAATTATTGGAATTAGAATACCTAAAACAGTGACATGAACTTGAAATATCAATAACTTTTCACAGAGATGGCCTCTGACTTTGAAAATTTTAGGGAATTCCCAAGATCAGAGGCTTCAAAATCCCTATGGTCTCATGTCATGGTGAATTGTCTATGCAAATAGAGAATCAAAACATTGGAAATAGTAAATAAATTATTAAAAACAAAATACTCATCCAATTAACTTGATTTCTTTTCCGCATTATTCTCCTCTGTTCACTGAGCAAGAGGGTATTTTTATTTTATTTTTGTGATTTTTCTATGCAAAGATATGAATTTTTGAAGTTCTGGTATTTAAATAAATCCAAAAATCCTAATTTTCTACTTATCCGACTCGGCGCCGCGTCATCCTCGTCCGGATCGAAAGCCCACGCGTCGCTCCATGATTAGGCACCACCATCTGGGTCAGTGCTACGGGGCCCGCCATTCATGTACCATTGCGCTGTCCGGCTTGATCTCGATCGTCCGCTCGATACACGTGCAATCCAACGGCTCCTAGTTATCGTCTCTGACTGAGATGCGCCCATGACCGTCCACACTAAAACCTTAAGATCTCACTCGATTCTCCATGGATTTTTGCGTTCTTATACTCTGTCGATTCGTCTTAAAGAGACGAACACATCTATACAGTTAAGGGGCATTGAAATCAACTTAAACTAAATGGAGAATCTCCAGGATCTCGGGAGGAAGAGTGAGTTCATACCTTTGCTCAGAGAAGTAAAGCTTCGACCTAAGAGTTGTGTCACCTTCGATTGAGTCCAAGCAAGCTCCAGATGAAGTCTCTTGCACTGGGGAAATGCCTAGGTACAAAAGTGACCAAGGACAATCACAAAGCTTGGAGGCTGGAAGCAATGGCTGGCCTGGTGAGGGGGCTTTTACTGGGAAACTTCTCCTTTTGATCTGGTGAAGGTGTAGAGTCAATCAATTTGCAGATTGGCTCACTGTGGTGAAGTGTCCTTGTTTTGCGCTTGAATTTCAACTCCACAATTGGACACACAGAGAGGGCTTTAGGGCTGGATTTCAGTGGGAATCAAGTTCTCTATGTCTAGGGAGGGATCTCGAGTAATTTTGGCAGAGTTTTGGTAAGGTTTAGTTCAACACCTTCTTTGGCCAAGAGGGTGGTGGGTTTAAAAAGGAATGGCTAGAGGGCTTCCCAGAGGGGTTTGAAGGCTGGGATCAGCTGCTCAAGGGAGGAGAAGAAGAGCTCTAGTGGCCATTGGGGTTGGGACAGCTCAGCAGGTGAGTTTTGAATTTTTTAGCTCACATGGAGCTCTCGGGCATGTCGTTTTCTGGCGATCCAGGCGGCTGGCCGGCTGGGTCAGGTCACCCTTATGGTCAGGAACGTCAAGGCTTGAGGTTTGTGAGCTCAATTGACTGTTGCCATATGTAAAGGGTTTTGATTTAAATGCAATGGGGGAAGAGGCTCTTTTGGACTTGGTTTGGTCAACCCATAGAAATGGGTTTGGTGCACCCACCAAGGCCCGAATTGGCTGAAGGGAATCATATGGCTCAACTTGAATTGGAGTGGAGAAGTCTCCATCAAGAACATTTAGATTAATTTTGGGTTAGGGGAATCATGGAAAGGGTAAAAAAGGCTTAATCATTGGTTAAGAAAGGGTTCCCCTCTCTCACCATTAATGGATTGGTGAGGAGTCCAAGGCTTTCATGGCTCCCATGTGGCTTGTGCATGGCTTCTTGGCTCACATTTGGCTTGGGAAATGGCTTGGTCAATTTCATTGGAATGGATTTTAGGAATTTTGGAATTTTGTTGGCAATTTGGATAAAGCCTAATTTGGAATGATATAATCATAGGTTTCAAACTTTAGGAAATGATTTTATCAAGTGGATGATGAGAAGGAATTGTCATGTGGGCTTTGGATGAATTTTTGGGCTTTTGGGTTTGGTGGAAGTGGGCTTTTTTAAAAGGCTTAAATGGGTAGGCCTTTATATTTCAAAATGGACTTTTGGATGAAGAATTTTGTGAAAGACCATGCCAAATAAATGTTGGGTTTAGTTTAGGGATGCTTCATGAATGGTTTGGAATCAATTTGGTGTGACTTGGAGTAGAATTGGGTTGAATTTGGGCTTTTTTGGTAAAGGGGCCAAGGTGGGCCAAATTGGGCTAACTTGGGCTAAGGTTGGGCTAAGGTTGAATTTGGTGTAAAATTAATGTTTAAAAATGTATATGGGAGTGTTACATAGAGTTTTCAACTTTGGTTGGACTCTAATTTTAGGATTTGGGCCCATTTGGGTTAGGTTTAGGCTTAGGTCAATTTAAGGGATTTTGGTTTTGGGTTAGGTTTAGGTGGAGTTTAGGTTCAAATTTTGGGCAAATCAAGTTAGTGTTTTGTTTATGGTGATGTTAGGAAGGCTTTAGAAAAGATTTGGGGCCAATTGGAGTTGAATTGGGCTAGGTTTGGGTCATGGGTCAAAATTGGGCCTTAAGCCCCAAATTGGAAGTGGGCCCAAATGTCAATCAAATTGGACTTGGATTTGGTCTAAATTTATATTGGGGATATTTAATTGAAGTTTAGAATTGAATTGGACCAAAATTGAGGTCAATTGGGGTGGTTTGGTTCGACATTGGGTTCACTTGGATAAAAAAATGGGTCAAATTGGGGGTTTTGGTAAAAGTGGGGTAAATTGGCAAACTTGGCCCATGGTGTAGTTGAACAAAATGAAATTGAGAATATTTGGGTTTTTTGGAATTTTCTGGGAATTTTTTAAATTTTTTAAATTTTTAAGGTAAAAGGGTATTTTGGTAATTTTGGGGGGTTTAGTGGTATTTTAGGAAATTTTGGTATTTTTGGCCAAAGATGGTCAATTTGAGTGGTGGGAAGTGTTTAGGATTAATTTTGAGGAATCTTGGGTAAATTAGGTAATTTTGCAAATTTTGGGTCATTTCGAGGATATTTGGTAGGTTTGGTGGGTCCGGAGCCCCGGGGGTCAAAAACTGAAATTTTTTAAAAAAGAAGATTGATCAAGTGTGAGTGAAATGGAATCATTTTAGTTGATCCATAAAGCCATATTAGCCCATATGAGCCATGAGAGGACTCATTTGAGGCATTCACTATGTTGTTCCTAACCCTCTTAGTTAGGGGCTTAGGGGTTAAGGACCATCCATATGAATTACCTACATGAGTCAGGAAGTCAAGTTGGATGAGAGTGTGGTTTTAGGACTTGGAATGTGTGTGAGAGTGTAGTGTATGTGCAAGTCGGCCCTCACTCGGACACTGGCCATCCGGGTATTCCTAAGGCCGAAAAGTCCCATAGGAACTCATCCTTTAAACCTCCACATTTGATTTCAACCCTCTAGGTGATTAGGGGTCTACAATCAAGCTTGTGGGGTTTGCAGGGAGTTAATAAGTAGTTTGAATTTCTAAATGGTGGGTTCCATTTCTAGTCCTCCAAGATTAGTCAAAGGAAAAGCCTAAGGCTATATCCTAAGTACTAAAGAGAGAAGCAAAAGACCTCACCAAAATTGAGGTCAACACCAGTCCATTAGCCTAATAGGACAACTTTTGACAAAAAAGTCAATTTTTGTCGAAATAGTCAATTTTTGAATTAATGACCATTATTTGACCCAATAAGTCAATCTCTGACCAAAAAGTCAACTTTAGTCAAAATGGCCAATCCTTGATCCAATGACAAACCCATTGACCCAATAGGTCAGCTTTTGACCAAAAAGTCAATTTTGATCAAAATAGTCAATTTTGATCAAAATAGTCAATTTTTGACTTAATGACCACCCATTGACCCAATAGGTCAACTTTTGACCAAAAAATCAACTATGGTCAAAATGGTCAATTTTTGACTTAATGACCAACCCATTGACCTATTAGATCAACTTTTGACCAAAAAATCATTTTTGGTCAAAATGGTCAAATCTTGACCCAATTACCAACTCATTGACCAAATAGGTCAACTTTTGACCAAAAAGTTAACTTTAGTCAAAATGGTCAATTTCTGACCTAATGACCACCCCGTTGGCCTAATGGGTTAACTTTTGACCAAAAAATTAATTTTGGTCAAAATAGTTTATTTTTGACCTAATGACCAATTATTGACCCAATAAGTAAATCTCTGACCAAAAAGTAAACTCTAGCCAAAATGGTCAATCCTTGACCCAATGACCAGCCCATTAACCCAATAAGTCAACTTTTGACCAAAAAGATAACTTTGGTTAAAATGATCAAAACTTGACCCAATGACCAACCCATTGACCAATAGGTCAACTTTTGACCAAAAAAAGTCAATTTTGGTCAAAATAGTCAATTTTTGACCTAATGACCACCCATTAACACAATAGGTCAACTTTTGACCAAAAAGTCAATTTTGGTTAAATTGTCAATTTTTGACCTAATGACCGCCTCATTTACCTAAATACGTAAACATTTGACCAAAAAGCCAACTTTGGTCAAAATAGTCAATTTCTGACAAAATAACCACCCCATTGACCCAATGAGTTAACTTTTGACCAAAAGTTCAATTTTAGTCAAAATAATCTATTTTTGACCTTGTGATCAATTATTAACCTATTAAGTCAATCTCTGACATAAAAGTCAAATTTGGTCAAAATGGTAAATCTTTGACCCAATGAAAAACCCATTGACCCAATAGGTCAAATTTGACCAAAAAGCCAATTTTGATCAAAATAGTCTAATTTTTGACTTAATGACCACCCTATGACCCAATAGGTCAACTTTTGACCAAAAAGTCAACTTTGGTCAAAATTATCAATTTTTGACCTAATGACCAACCCATTGACCCAATAGATCAACTTTTGACCAAAAAGTCATCTTCGGTCAAAATGGCCAATTCGTGACCCAATTACCAACTTATTGACCAAATAAGTCAACTTTTAACCAAAAAGTTAACTTTGGTCAAAATGATCAATCCTTGACCCATTGACCTACCCAATGTCCTAATAGGTCAACTTTTAACCAAAAAGTTAATTTTGGTCTAAATAGTCAATTTTTGAATTAATGACCAATTATTGACCCATTAAGTCAATCTCTGACCAAAATATCAACATTGGTCAAAATGGTCAATGCTTGACCCAATGACAAATCCATTGACCCAATAAGTCAACTTTTGACCAAAAAGTCAATTTTTGTTAAAATAGTCAACTTTTGACCTTATGACCACCCATTGACACAATAGGTCAACTTTTGACCAAAAAGCCAACTTGGGTCAAAATGGTCAATTTTTGACCCAATGACCAACCCGTTGAACTAATATGTAGCTTTTAACCAAAAAGTCAACTTTCGCCAAAATAGTCAATCATTGACGCAATGACCAAACCATTAACCCAATAGGTAAATTTTGGTAAATTGTCAATTTTTGACTTAATGACCGCCTCATTGACCTAAATAGGTCAACTTTTGACCAAAATGCCAACTTTGGTCAAAATGGTCAATTTCTGACATAATGACCACCCCATTGACCCAACGAGTTAACTTTTGACCAAAAATTCAATTTTGGTCAAAATAATCAATTTTTGACCTGATGGCCAATTATTGACCTAATAAGTCATCTCTAACTAAAAAGTCAACTTTGGTTTAAATGGTTAATCCTTGAAAAAATTGACCAACCCATTGACCCAAAAGGTCAACTTTTGTCCAAAAAGTCAACTTTAGTCGAAATGGTCAATCCTTGACCTAATGAGCAACCCATTAACTTAATAGGCCAACTTTTGACCAAAAAGTCAATTTTGACCTATGAACTAATTGTTGTCCCAGTAAGTCAAACTCTAATAAAAAAACCAACTTTAGTCAAAATGGTCAATCCTTAACCAAATGACCAACCCATTGACTCAACAAATTGACTTTTTACCAAAAAGTCAACTTTGGTCAAAAAGGTCAATTTCTGACTCAATGACAACATCATTGACCCAACAGGTAAACTTTTGACCAAAAATTCAATTTTGGCCAAAATAATCAATTTTTTGACCTAATGACCAATTATTGACCCAATAAGTCAATCTTTGATAAAAAGTTAACTTTGGTCAAAATGGTCAATCCTTGACAAAATTGACCTACCCATTGACGGAAAAGGTCAACTTTTGACCGAAAAGACAACTTTGGTCGAAATGGTCATTCCTTGACCCAATAACAAACCAATTGGCCTAATAGGTCAACTTTTGACCAAAAAGTCAATTTTGGTCAAAATAGTCACTTTTTGAATTAATGACCAATTATTGACACAATAGGTCAATCTCTGACCAAAACGTCAACTTTAGTCAAAATGGCCAATCCTTGACCCAATGACAAACCCATTGACCCAATAGGTCAACTTTTGGCCAAAAAGTCTATTTTGGTCAAAATAGCCAATTTTTGACCTAATAAACAACCGTTGATCCAATTGGTTAACTTTGGTCAAAATGGTCAATTTTTAACACAATGACCAACCCATTAACCCAATAAGTCAACTTTAGATCAAAAAGTCATGTTTGGTCAAAATGGTTAATTCTTAACCAAATCACCAACTCATTGACCAAATAGGTCAACTTTTGACTAAAAAGTCAACTTTGGTCAAAATGGTCAATTTCTGACCCAAAGACTTCCCTGTTGACCCAATGGGTTAACTTTTGACCAAAAATTCAATTTTGGTCAAAATAGTCAATTTTTGACCTAATGACCAATTATTGCCCCAATAAGTCAATCTCTAACCAAAATGTCAACTTTGGTCAAAATGGTCAATCTTTAACCCAATGACAAACCCGCCGACCCAATAGGTCAACTTTTGACAAAAAACTCAACTTTGGTCAAAATAGTCAATTTTTGACCTAATGACCGCCCATCGATCTAATAGATCAACTTTCGACTAAAAAGTCAACTTTGGTCAAAATTTTCAATTTTTGACCCATTGACCAACCCATTGACCAAATAGGTCAACTTTTGACCAAAAAAGTCCTCCTTAGTGAAAATGGTCAATTCTTGACCCAATTACCAACTGATTGACCAAATAGGTCAACTTTATTCAAAGTGGACAATTTTTGACCCAATGACCACCCTGTTGACCCAATGGGTTAACTTTTATCCAAAATTTTATTTTAGTCAAAATAGTCAATTTTTGATCAAATGACCATTTATTGACCCAGTAAGTCAATCTCTGACCAAAAAGTCAACCTTTGTCAAATGGTCAATCCTTGACCCAATGACAAACCCATTGACCCAGTAGATCAACTTTTTACCAAAAAGTCAATTATTATCAAAATAGTCAATTTTTGACCTAATGACTACCAATTGACCCAATAGGTTAACATTTGACCAAAAATTCAACTTCGGTCAAAATGATCAATTTTCGACCCAATGATCAACCCATCGATCCAATACATCAACTTTCGACTAAAAAGTCGACTACGTCGAAATGGTCAATTCTTGACCCAATTATCAACTCCTTGACCAAATAGGTCAACCTTTGACCAAAAAGTAAATTTTGTTCAAAATGGTCAATTTCTGACCCAATGACGACCCCGTTATGGGTCAACTTTTAACAAAAAATTTAATTTTGGTCAAAATAACCATTTTTTGATCTGATGACCAATTATTGACCTAATAAGTCAATCTTGACCAAAAAGTTAACTTTGGTAAAAATGGTCAATCCTTGACCCAATGACCAACCCATTGACCCAATATGTCAACTTTTGACCAAAAAGTTAACTTTGCTCAAAATGGTCAATCCTTGACCCAATGACCAACCCATTGGCCCAATATCTCAACTTTTACCAAAAAGTCAATTTTTGTCAAAATAGTCACTTTTTGACCTAGTGACCAATTATTGACCATAAAGTCAACTTTGGTCAAAATGGTCGATCCTTGACACAACGATCCAATAAGTCAGCTTTGACCAAAAAGTCAATTTTGGTCAAAATTGTCAATTTTTGACCAATTAACCAATTGTTGACCCAATAAATCAATCTCCGTCCAAAAAGTCAACTTTAGTCAAAATGGTCAATCATTGAGCCAATGACCAACCCATTGACCCAATAAGTCAGCTTTTGAACAAAAAGTCAACTTTGGTTAAAATGGTCAATCCTTGACCCAATGACCAACAAATCGACCCGATCTGCAACTTTTCGACCAAAAAGTCAACTTTGGTCAAAATGGCTGAACTTTCAACCAATGACACACATCGACCCAATATGTCAACTTTCGACCAAAAAGTCAATTTTCGTCAAAATACTAATTCTTAAACTAATAACCACCCATCGACCTAAAGAGTCAACTTTTGACCAAAAAGTCAACTTTAGTTAAAATGGTCAATTTCGACCTAATGACCAACTCATTGACCTAATAGTCAACTTTCGACCAAAAAATAAACTTTGGTTAAAATGGTTAATCATACAACCGTTGACCTGTATGTCAACTTTTGACCAAAAAGTCAATTTTGGTCAAAATGGTCAATTTTCGACCTAATGACCATTTATTGACCCAATAAGTCAATCTCTGACCAAAATGTGAAGTTTGGTCAAAATGGTCAATCCTTAACCCAATGATCAACCCATTGACCCAATAGGTCAACTTTCGACCAAAAAGTCAACTTTGGTCAAAATGATCAATCATTGACCCAATATTTTAACTTTTGACCAAAAAGTCAATTTTGGTAAAAAAAAGTCAATTTTCGACATAATGACCAATTATTGACCCAATAAGTTAATCTCAGACAAAAAAGTAACCTTTGGTCAAAATGGTCAATCCTAGACCCAATGACCACCTCATTGACCCAAGAGGTCAACTTTTGACCAAAAAAGTCAATTTTGGTCAAAATAATCCTTTTTGGACCTAATGACCACCCGATTGACCCAAAAGGTCAACTTTTAACCAAAAAATTCAACGTTGGTCAAAATGGTCAATTTCTAACCGAAAGACCACCCCATCGACCCTAACGATCAACTTTCGACCAAAATTTTAATCTTTGTCGAAATAGTTAATTTTCGACCTAATGATAAATTATTGACCAAATAAGTCAATCTCTGCCCAAAAAGTCAACTTTGGTCAAAATTGTCAATCCTTGATCAAATGACCAACCCATTGACTGAATTGGTCAACTTTTGCCAAAAAGTCAACTTTGGTCAAAATGGTCAATCCTTGACCAAATCACCAACCCATTGAACCAATAAGTCAGCTATTGACCCAAAAGTTAACTTTGGTTAAAATTATCAATTTGTGACCCAAGGACCAACCCTTTGAACCAATAGATTAACTTTTATCCAAAATGCCAACTTTGGTCAAAATGGCCAATCCTTAATGCAATGACCAACCCATTGACCAAATGGGCCAACTTTTGACCAAAAAGTCAATTTTGGTTAAAATAGTCAATTTTTGATTTAATGACCAACTATTGACCCAATAAGTCAATCTCAGTCCAAAAAGTTAACTTTGGTGAAAATGGTCAATCCTTGACCCAATATGTCAACTTTTGACCAAAAAGTTAACCTTGGTCAAAAGGTCAATCCTTGCCCCAATGTCCAACCGATTAACCTAATAGGACAACTTTTCACCAAAAAGTCAATTTTGGTCAAAATAGTCAATTTTTGACCAAATGACCACCCCATTAAACCAATAGTTCAACTTTTGACCAAAAAGTCAACTTTGGTCAAAATGATCAATCCTTGACTCAATGACCAACCCATTGACCAATAGGTTAACTTTTATCCAAAAAGTCAAATTTGGTCAAAATAGTCAATTTTTGATTTAATGACCAATTATTAAGCCAATAAGTCAATCTCTGACCAAAAAGTCAACTTTAGTCAAAATAATCATTCCTTGACCTAATGAATAACCCATTGACCGAATAGGTCAACTTTTGACAAAAAAGTTAACGTTGGTCAAAATGGTTAATCCTTGACCCAATGACCAACCAATTAACCTGATTGGTGATTTGTTGACCAAAAAGTCAAATTTGGTTATTATAGTCAATTTTTAACCAAATGACCACCCCATACACCCAATGGCTCAACTTTTGTCCGAAAATTCAATTTGAGTCAAAATAGTTATTTTTAACCTATGACCAATTATTGACCCAAGAAGTCAATCACTGACAAAAAAGATAACTTTTGTCAAAATGGTCAATCCTTGACCCAATGACAAACCCATTGACTAAATAGGTCAATGTTTGACCAAAAAAGTCAATTTTGGTCAAAATAGTTAATTTTTGACATATTGACCACCCCATTGACCCAATAAGTCAATCTCTGGCCAAAAAGTTAACTTTGGTAAAAATGATCAATCCTTGACCGAATGAACAACCCATTGACCTAATAGGTCAACTTTTGACCAAAATGTCAATTTTTGTCAATATAGTCAATTTTTACCTAATGACCCCAATTGACCCAATAGGTCAAATTTGCAATGAAAATTCGATTTTAGGTCGAAATAATCGATTTTGACCAAATGACCGATTATTGACCCAATAAGTCAATCTCCGACCAAAAAGTCAATTTTGGTCGAAATGGTAAATCCTTCACCTAATGACAAACCCATTGAACCAATAGAGTCAACTTTCGACCGAAAAGTCAATTTCGGTCAAAATGGTCGATCATTGACCTAATGACCTAATAGGTCGACTTTTTGACAAAAAGTAAATTTTGGTCAAAATAGTTAATTTTTGTCCTAATGTCCACCCCATCGACCCAATAAGTCAACTTTTGACCAAAAAGTCAACCTTATTTAAAATAGTCAATTTTTGACCCAATGACTAACCCATTTACCCAATAAGTCAACTTTTGACTAAAAATTCAACTTTGGTCAAAATGGTCAAATCCTTGACCCAATGACTAACTCATTGACCCAACAAGTCAACTTTTAACCAAAATGTCAATTTTGGTCTAAATAGTCAATTTTTGACCTAATGACCAATTATTCACTCAATAACTCAATCTCTGACCAATAAGTCAACTTTTGCCAAAATGGTCAATTCTTGACTCAATGACCAACTCGTTGACCCAATAGGTCAACTTTTGAACAAAAAGTCAACTTTGGTCAAAATGGTCAATCCTTGCCCCAATGACTAACCCATTGATCCAATAGGTCAACTTTTGATCAAAAATTCAATTTTGCACAAAATAGTTAACTTTTGACATAATGACCACCCCATTGATCCAATAGGTCATATTTTAACCAGAAAGTCAACTTTAGTCAAAATGGTCAATTTCTGACCTAATAACAAACCCATTTACCCAATAAGTCAACTTTTCGACTAAAAGTCAACTTTAGTTAAAATGGTCGATCCTTGACCTAATGACCGAATGGGTCAACTTTGACCAAAAAGTCAATTTTGGTCAAAATAGATGAATTCTGACTTAATGACCAATTATCGACCAAATAAGTCAATCTCCGACCAAAATGTCGACTTTTGTCAAAATGATCTATCTTGACCAAATGACTAACCCATTGACCCGATAAATCGACTTTTTACCAAAAGTCAACTTTGGTCAAAAAGGTCAATTTCGACTCGATGACAACATCATTGACCTGACATGTAAAATTTTGACCAAAAATTCAATTTTGGCCAAAATAATCAATTTTTTGACCTAATGACCAATTATTGACCCAATAAGTCAATCTTTGATAAAAAGTTAACTTTGGTCAAAATGTCCAATCCTTGACAAAATTGACCTACCCATTGACCGAAAAGGTCAACTTTTGACAAAAAAGTCAACTTTGGTCGAATTGGTCATTCCTTGACCCAATAACTAACCAATTAGCCTTATAGGTCAACTTTTGACCAAAAAGTCAATTTTGGTCAAAATAATCAACTTTTGAATTAATGACCAATTATTGACCCAATAAGTCAATCTCTGACCAAAACGTCAACTTTATTCAAATCGGCCGATCTCGACCCAATGACAAACCCATCGACCCAATAGGTCAACTTTTGGCCAAAAAGTCTATTTTGGTCAAAATAGTCAATTTTTGACCTAATGAACAACCGTTGATCCAATAGGTTAACTTTTGACTAAAAAGTCAACTTTGGTTAAAATGATCAATTTTTAACACAATGACCAACCCATTAACCCAATAAGTCAACTTTAGATCAAAAAGTCATGTTTGGTCAAAATGGTTAATTCTTAACCAAATCACCAACTCATGCGACCCAATAGTCAACTTTGACTAAAAAGTCAACTTTTGTCAAAATGGTCAATTTCTGACCCAAAGACTTCCCCGTTGACCCAATGGGTTAACTTTTGACTAAAAATTCAATTTTGGTCAAAATAGTCAATTTTTGACCTAATGACCAATTATTGCCCCAATAAGTCAATCTCTAACCAAAATGTCAACTTTGGTCAAAATGGTCAATCTTTAACCCAATGACAAACCCGTCGACCCAATAGGTCAACTTTTGACCAAAAACTCAATTTTGGTCAAAATAGTCAATTTTTGACCTAATGACCGCCCATTGACCCAATAGATCAACTTTTGACTAAAAATTCAACTTTGGTCAAAATTTTCAATTTTTGACCCATTGACCAACCCATTGACCAAATAGGTCAACTTTTGACCAAAAAAGTCCTCTTTAGTGAAAATGGTCAATTCTTGACCCAATTACCAACTCATTGACCAAATAGGTCAACTTTAGTCAAAGTGGACAATTTTTGACCCAATGACCACCCTGTTGACCCAATGGGTTAACTTTTGTCCAAAATTCTATTTTAGTCAAAATAGTCAATTTTTGATCAAATGACCATTTATTGACCCAGTAAGTCAATCTCTGACCAAAAAGTCAACCTTTGTCAAATGGTCAATCCTTGACCCAATGACAAACCCATTGACCCAGTAGATCAACTTTTTACCAAAAAGTCAATTATTATCAAAATAGTCAATTTTTGACCTAATGACTACCAATTGACCCAATAGGTTAACATTTGACCAAAAATTCAACTTTGGTCAAAATGATCAATTTTTGACCCAATAATCAACCCATTGACCCAATATATCAACTTTTGACTAAAAAGTCGACTTCTGTCGAAATGGTCAATTCTTGACCCAATTATCAACTCCTTGACCAAAAAGTAAATTTTGTTCAAAAAGGTCAATTTCTGACCCAATGACCACCCCGTTATGGGTCAACTTTTAACAAAAAAGTTAATTTTGGTCAAAATAACCATTTTTTGATCTGATGACCAATTATTGACCTAATTAGTCAATCTTGACCAAAAAGTTAACTTTGGTCAAAATGGTCAATCCTTGATCCAATGACCAACCCATTGACCTAATATGTCAACTTTTGACCAAAAAGTTAACTTTGCTCAAAATGGTCAATCCTTGACCCAATGACCAACCCATTGGCCCAATATCTCAACTTTTTACCAAAAAGTCAATTTTGGTCAAAATAGTCACTTTTTGACCTAATGACTAATTATTGACCATAAAGTCAACTTTGGTTAAAATGGTCGATCCTTGACACAACGATCCAATAAGTCAGCTTTGACCAAAAAGTCAATTTTGGTCAAAATTGTCAATTTTTGACCAATTAACCAATTGTTGACCCAATAAGTCAATCTCTGACCAAAAAGTCAACTTTGGTCAAAATTGTCGATCATTGAGCAAATAACTTAACCCATTGACCCGATAGGTCACCTTTTGAACAAAAAGTCAACTTTGGTTAAAATGGTCGATCCTTGACCTAATGACCAACCAATTGCCCTGACAGTCGACTTTTGACCAAAAAGTCAACTTTGGTCAAAATGCTCAAACTTTGAACCAATGACATACACCTTGACCCAATATGTCAACTTTTGACCATAAAGTCAAATTTTGTCAAAATAGTCAATTTTTAAACTAATAACCACCCATTGACCCAGTGGGTCAAGTTTTGACCAAAAAGTCAACTTTAGTTAAAATGGTCAATTTCTGACCCAATGACCAACCCATTAACCTAATAGGTCAACTTTTGACCAAAAAGTAAACTTTGGTTAAAATGGTTAATCATACAACCGTTGACCCTGTATGTCAACTTTTGACCAAAAAGTCAATTTTGGTCAAAATGGTCAATTTTCGACCTTATGACCATTTATTGACCCAATAAGTCAATCTCTGACCAAAATGTGAAGTTTGGTCAAAATGGTCAATCCTTAACCCAATGACCAACCCATTGACCCAATAGGTCAACTTTCGACCAAAAAGTCAACTTTAGTCAAAATGATCAATCATTGACCCAATATGTTAACTTTTGACCAAAAAGTCAATTTTGGTAAAAAAGGTTAATTTTCGACATAATGACCAATTATTGACCCAATAAGTTAATCTCAGACAAAAAAGTAACCTTTGGTCAAAATGGTCAATCCTTGACCCAATGACCACCTCATTGACCCAAGAGGTCAACTTTTGACCAAAAAAGTCAATTTTGGTCAAAATAATCCTTTTTGGACCTAATGACCACCGGATTGACCCAAAAGGTCAACTTTTAACCAAAAATTCAACGTTGGTCAAAATGGTCAATTTCTAACCGAAAGACCACCCCATTGACCCAACAGATCAACTTTTGACCAAAATATTAATTTTTGTCAAAATAGTTAATTTTTGACCAAATGATAAATTATTGACCAAATAAGTCAATCTCTGCCCAAAAAGTCAACTTTGGTCAAAATTGTCAATCCTTGATCAAATGACCAACCCATTGACTGAATTGGTTAACTTTTGCCAAAAAGTCAACTTTGGTCAAAATGGTCAATCCTTGACCAAATTACGAACCCATTGAACCAATAAGTCAGCTATTGACCCAAAAGTTAACTTTGGTTAAAATTATCAATTTGTGACCCAATGACCAACCCTTTGAACCAATAGATTAAATTTTATCCAAAATGCCAACTTTGGTCAAAATGGCCAATGCTTAACGCAATGACCAACCCATTGACCAAATAGGCCAACTTTTGACCAAAAAGTCAATTTTGGTTAAAATAGTCAATTTTTGATTTAATGACCAATTATTGACCCAATAAGTCAATCTCAGACCAAAAAGTTAACTTTGGTGAAAATGGTCAATCCTTGACCCAATATGTCAACTTTTAACCAAAAAGTTAACCTTGGTCAAAAGGTCAATCCTTGCCCCAATGTCCAACCGATTAACCTAATAGGTCAACTTTTCACCAAAAGTCAATTTTGGTCAAAATAGTCAATTTTTGGCCAAATGGCCATCCCATTGAACCAATAGGTCAACTTTTGACCAAAAAGTCAACTTTGGTCAAAATGATCAATCCTTGACTCAATGACCAACCCATTGACCAATAGGTTAACTTTTCTCCAAAAAGTCAATTTTGGTCAAAATAGTCAATTTTGATTTAATGACCAATTATTAACCCAATAAGTTAATCTCTGACCAAAAAGTCAACTTTAGTCAAAATAATCATTCCTTGACCTAATGAATAACCCAGTGACTCAATAGGTTAACTTTTGACCAAAAAGTTAACGTTGGTCAAAATGGTTAATCCATGACCCAATGACCAACCAATTAACCTGATTGGTGATTTGTTGACCAAAAAGTCAAATTTGGTTATTATAGTCAATTTTTAACCAAATGACCACCCCATATACCCAATGGTTCAAATTTTGTCCGAAAATTCAATTTGAGTCAAAATAGTTATTTTTAACCCAATGACCAATTATTGACCCAATAAGTCAATCACTGACAAAAAAGATAACTTTTGTCAAAATGGTCAATCCTTGACCCAATGACCAACCCATTGACTAAATAGGTCAACGTTTGACCAAAAAGTCAATTTTGGTCAAAATAGTTAATTTTTGACATATTGACCACCCCATTGACCCAATAAGTCAATCTCTGGCCAAAAACTCAACTTTGGTAAAATTGATCAATCCTTGACCCAATGAACAACCCATTGACCTAATAGGTCAACGTTTGACCAAAATGTCAATTTTTGTCAATATAGTCAATTTTTTACCTAATGACCCCCCATTGACCCAACAGGTCAAATTTTGACCGAAAATTCAATTTTGGTCAAAATAATAAATTTTGACCAAATGACCAATTATTGACCCAATAAGTCAATCTCTGACCAAAAAGTCAATTTTGGTCAAAATGGTAAATCCTTCACCCAATGACAAACCCATTGAACCAATAGGTCAACTTTTGACCAAAAAGTCAATTTCGGTCAAAATGGTCAATCATTGACCCAATGACCCAATAGGTCAACTTTTGACAAAAAAGTAAATTTTGGTCAAAATAGTTAATTTTTGTCCTAATGTCCACCCCATCGACCCAATAAGTCAACTTTTGACCAAAATGTCAACCTTAGTTAAAATAGTCAATTTTTGACCCAATGACTAACCCATTTACCCAATAAGTCAACTTTTGACTAAAAAGTCAACTTTGGTCAAAATGGTCAATCCTTGACCCAATGACTAACTCATTGACCCAACAAGTCAACTTTTAACCAAAATGTCAATTTTGGTCTAAATAGTCAATTTTTGACCTAATGACCAAATATTCACTCAATAAGTCAATCTCTGACCAATAAGTCAACTTTTGCCAAAATGGTCAATTCTTGACTCGATGACCAACTCGTTGACCCAATAGGTCAACTTTTGAACAAAAAGTCAACTTCGGTCAAAATGGTCGATCCTTGCTCGATGATCGACCCATTGATCCAATAGAGTCAACTTTTGATCAAAAATTCGATTTTGCACAAAATAGTTAACTTTTGACATAATGACCACCCCATTGATCCAATTGGTCATCTTTTAACCAGAAAGTCAACTTTAGTCAAAATGGTCAATTTCTGACCTAAGAACAAACCCATTTACCCAATAAGTCAACTTTTGACTAAAACTCAACTTTGGTTAAAATGGTCAGTCCTTGACCTAATGACCGAATGGGTCAACTTTGACAAAAAAAAGTCAATTTTGGTCAAAATAGTGATTTTTTGACTTAATGACCAATTATTGACCAAATAAGTCAATCTCTGACCAAAATGTCATCTTTGGTCAAAATGGTCAATCCTTGACCAAATGACCAACCCATTGACCTAATAAATTGACTTTTTACCAAAAAGTCAACTTTGGTCAAAAAGGTCAATTTCTGACTCAATGACAACATCATTGACCCAACATGTAAACTTTTGACCAAAAATTCAATTTTGGCCAAAATAATCAATTTTTTTACCTAATGACCAATTATTGACCCAATAAGTCAATCTTTGATAAAAAGTTAACTTTGGTCAAAATGGTCAATCCTTGACAAAATTGACCTACCCATTGACTGAAAAGGTCAAGTTTTGACAAAAAAGTCAACTTTGGTCGAATTGGTCATTCCTTGACCCAATAACAAACCAATTGGCCTAATAGGTTAACTTTTGACCAAAAAGACAATTTTGGTCAAAATAGTCACTTTTTGAATTAATGACCAATTATTGACCCAATAAGTCAATCTCTGACCAAAACGTCAACTTTAGTCAAAATGGTCAATCCTCGATCCAATGACGAACCTATCGACCCAATAGGTCAACTTTTGGCCAAAAAGTCTATTTTGGTCAAAATAGTCAAATTTTGACCTAATGAACAATCGTTGATCCAATAGGTTAACTTTTGACTAAAAAGTCAACTTTGGTTAAAATGGTCAATTTTTAACACAATGACCAACCCATTAACCCAATAAGTCAACTTTAGATCAAAAAGTTATGTTTAGTCAAAATGGTTAATTCTTAACCAAATCACCAACTCATTGACCAAATAGGTCAACTTTTGACTAAAAAGTCAATTTTGGTCAAAATGGTCAATTTCTGACCCAAAGACTTCCCCGTTGACCCAATGGGTTAACTTTTGACCAAAATTCAATTTTGGTCAAAATAATCGATTTTCGACCTAATGACCGATTATTGCCCCAATAAGTCGATCTCCAACCAAAATGTCGACTTTGGTCAAAATGGTCGATCTTTAACCCAATGACGAACACAGTCGACATTGATAGGTCGACTTTCGACCGAAAACTCGATTTTGGTCAAAATAGTCAATTTTTGACCTAATGACCGCCCATTTACCCAATAGATCAACTTTTGACTAAAAATTCAACTTTGGTCAAAATTTTCAATTTTTGACCCATTGATCAACCCATTGACCCAATAGGTCAACTTTGACCAAAAAAGTCCTCTTTAGTGAAAATGGTCAATTCTTGACCTAATTACCAACTCATTGACCAAATAGGTCGACTTTAGTCGAAGTGGACAATTTTTGACCCGATAACTACCTTGTTGACCCGATGGAGTTAACTTTTGTCCAAATTATATTTTAGTCAAAATAGTCGATTTTTGATCAAATGACCATTTATTGACCTGATGAGTCGATCTCCGACTAAAAAGTCAACCTTTGTCGAATGGTCGATCCAATGACCGATAACCCATCAATTGACGATAGATCAACTTTTGACCAAAAAGTCAATTATTATCAAAATAGTCAATTTTTTAACTAATGACTACTCAATTGATCTGATAGGTTAACATTTGACCAAAAATTCAACTTTGGCCAAAATGATCAATTTTGACCCAATGATCAACCCATCGACCCGATATATCAACTTTTGACTAAAAAGTCGACATCATCAAAATGGTCGATTCTTGACCCGATTATCGACTCCTTCGACAAATAGAGTCGACCTTTGACCGAAAAGTAAATTTTGTTCAAAATGGTCAATTTCTGACCCAATGACCACCCCGTTATGGGTCAACTTTTAACAAAAAAATTTAATTTTGGTCAAAATAACCATTTTTTGATCTGATGACCAATTATTGACCTAATAAGTCAATCTTGACCAAAAAGTTAACTTTGGTCAAAATGGTCAATCCTTGACCCAATGACCAACCCATTGACTCAATATGTCGACTTTTGACCAAAAAGTTAACTTTGCTCAAAATGGTCGATCCTTGACCAGATGATTAACCCATCGGCCGAATATCTCGACTTTTTACCAAAAGTCGATTTTGGTCGAAATAGTCACTTTTCGACCTAGTGACTAATTATTGACCATAAAGTCAACTTTGGTCAAAATGGTCGATCCTTGACACAACGATCCAATAAGTCAGCTTTGACCAAAAAGTCAATTTTGGTCAAAATTTTTGACCAAAATTAACCAATTGTTGACCGAATAAGTCAATCTCTGACCAAAAAGTCAACTTTGGTCAAAATAGTCAATCCTTGACCTAATGACCGCCCATTGACCCAATAGGTCAGCGTTTGAACAAAAAGTCGACTTTGGTTAAAATGGTCGATCCTTCGACCTAATGACCAACCAATTGACCCGATAGGTCGACTTTTGACCAAAAGTCAACTTTGGTCAAAATGGTCAATCCTTTAACCAATGACATACACCTTGACCCAATAGGTAAACTTTTGACCAAAAAGTCAATTCGGGTCAAAATAGTCAATTTTTAAACTAATAACCACCCATTGACCCGATAGGTCAACTTTCGACCAAAAAGTTAACTTTGGTTAAAATGGTCATTTTCTAACCCAATGACCAACCCATTGACCTAATAGATCGACTTTTCGACCAAAAAGTAAACTATGGTTAAAATGGTTAATCATACGACCATTAACCTCGTATGTCGACTTTTGACCAAAAAGTCAATTTTGGTCAAAATGGTCGATTTTCGACACTAATGACCATTTATTGACCCAATAAGTTAATCTCCGACTAAAATGTGAAGTTTGGTCAAAATGGTCAATCCTTAACCCGATGACGAACCCATTGATCTAATAAGTCGACTTTTGACCAAAAAGTCAACTTTGGTCGAAATGATCAATCATTGATCCAATATGTTAACTTATGACTAAAAAGTCCATTTTGGTAAAAAAAACTCAATTTTCGACAAAATGATCAATTATTGACTTGATAAGTTAATCTCGGACAAAAAGTAACCTTTGGTCAAAATGGTCAATCCTTAACCTAATGACCACCTCATTGACCCAAGAGGTCAACTTTTGACCAAAAAAGTTAATTTTGGTCAAAATAATCCTTTTTGGACCTAATGACCACCTGATTGACCCAAAAGGTCAACTTTTAACCAAAAATTCAACGTTGGTCAAAATGGTCAATTTTTAACCGAAAGACCACCCCATTGACCCAACAGATGAACTTTTGACCAAAATTTTAATTTTTGTCAAAATAGTTAATTTTTGACCTAATGATAAATTATTGACCAAATAAGTCAATCTCTGCCCAAAAAGTCAACTTTGGTTAAAATTGTCAATCCTTGATCAAATGACCAACCCATTGACTGAATTGGTCAACTTTTGCCAAAAAGTCAACTTTGGTCAAAATGGTTAATCCTTGACCAAATCACCAACCCATTGAACCAATAAGTCAGCTATTGACCCAAAAGTTAACTTTGGTTAAAATTATCAATTTGTGACCCAATGACCAACCCTTTGAACCAATAGATTAAATTTTATCCATAATGCCAACTTTGGTCAAAATGGCCAATCCTTAACGCAATGACCAACCCATTGACCAAATAGGCCAACTTTTGACCAAAAAGTCAATTTTGGTTAAAATAGTCAATTTTTGATTTAATGACCAATTATTGACCCAATAAGTCAATCTCTGACCAAAAAGTTAACTTTGGTGAAAATGGTCGATCCTTGACCCAATATGTCAACTTTTGACCAAAAAGTTAACCTTGGTCAAAAGGTCAATCCTTGCCCCAATGTCCAACCGATTAACCTAATAGGTCAACTTTTCACCAAAAAGTCAATTTTGGTCAACATAGTCAATTTTTGACCAAATGACCACCCCATTGAACCAATAGTTAAACTTTTCACCAAAAAGTAAACTTTGGTCAAAATGATCAATCCTTGACTCAATGACCAACCCATTGACCAATAGGTTAACTTTTGTCCAAAAAGTCAATTTTGGTCAAAATAGTCAATTTTTGATTTAATGGCCAATTATTAACCCAATAAGTCAATTTCTGACCAAAAAGTCAACTTTAGTCAAAATAATCATTCCTTGACCTAATGAATAACCCATTGACCCAATAGGTCAACTTTTGACCAAAAAGTTAACGTTGGTCAAAAAGGTTAATCCTTGACCGAATGACCAACCAATTAACCTGATTTGTGATTTGTTGACCAAAAAGTCAAATTTGGTTATTATAGTCAATTTTTAACCAAATGACCACCCCATACACCCAATGGCTCAACTTTTGTCTGAAAATTCAATTTGAGTCAAAATAGTTATTTTTAACCTAATGACCAATTATTGACCCAAGAAGTCAATCACTGACAAAAAAGATAACTTTTGTCAAAATGGTCAATCCTTGACCCAATGACAAACCCATTGACTAAATAGGTCAACGTTTGACCAAAAAGTCAATTTTGGTCAAAATAGTTAGTTTTTGACATATTGACCACCCCATTGACCCGATAAGTCGATCTACGCCAAAAAGTTAACTTTGGTAAAAATGATCAATCCTTGACCCAATGAACAACCCTTTGACCTAATAGGTCAACTTTTGACCAAAATGTCAATTTTTGTCAATATAGTCAATTTTTTACCTAATGACCCCAATTGACCCAATAGGTCAAATTTGACCGAAAATTGATTTGGGTCAAAATAATCAATTTCGACCAAATGACCGATTATCGATCTGATAAGTCGATCTTCGACCAAAAAGTCGATTTTGGTCGAAATGGTAAATCCTTCACCCAATGACAAACCCATTGAACCAGTAGAGTCAACTTTTGACGAAAAGTCGATTTCGGTCAAAATGGTCGATCATTGACCGAATGACCCGATAGGTCGACTTTTGACAAAAAGTAAATTTTGGTCAAAATAGTTAATTCTTGTCCTAATGTCCACCTCATCGACCCGATAAGTCGACTTTTGACCAAAAAGTCGACCTTAGTTAAAATAGTCAATTTTTGACCCAATGACTAACCCATTTACCCGATAAGTCGACTTTTGACTAAAAAGTCGACTTTGGTCGAAATGGTCGATCCTTGACCCAATGACCAACTCATTGACTCAACAAGTCAACTTTTAACCAAAATGTCGATTTTGGTCTAAATAATCAATTTTTAACCTAATGACCAATTATTCACTCAATAAGTCGATCTCGACCAATAAGTCGACTTTTGCCAAAATGGTCGATTCTTGACTCAATGACCGACTCGTTGACCCAATAGAGTCGACTTTTGAATAAAAAGTTAACTTTGGTCAAAATGGTCGATCCTTGCCCCAATGACTAACCCATTGATCCAATAGGTTAACTTTTGATCAAAAATTCAATTTTGTACAAAATAGTTAACTTTTGACCTAATGACCACCCCATTGATCCAATAGGTCATCTTTTAACCAGAAAGTCAACTTTAGTCAAAATGGTCAATTTCTGACCTAATAACAAACCCATTTACCCAATAAGTCAACATTTGACTAAAAGTCAACTTTGGTTAAAATGGTTAGTCCTTGACCTAATGACCGAATGGGTCAACTTTGACCAAAAAAGTCAATTTTGGTCAAAATAGTGAATTTTTGACTTAATGACCAATTATTGACCAAATAAGTCAATCTCTGACCAAAATGTCAGCTTTTGTCAAAATGGTCAATCCTTGACCAAATGACCAACCCATTGACCCAATAAATTGACTTTTTACCAAAAAGTCAACTTTGGTAAAAAAAGTTCAATTTCCGACTCAATGACAACATCATTGACCCAACATGTAAACTTTTGACCAAAAATTCAATTTTGGCCAAAATAATCAATTTTTTGACCTAATGACCAATTATTGACCCAATAAGTCAATCTTTGATAAAAAGTTAACTTTGGTCAAAATGGTCAATCCTTGACAAAATTGACCTACCCATTGACCGAAAAGGTCAACTTTTGACAAAAAAGTCAACTTTGGTCGAATTGGTCATTCCTTGACCCAATAACTAACTAATTGGCCTAATAGGTCAACTTTTGACCAAAAAGTCAATTTTGGTCAAAATAGTCACTTTTTGAATTAATGACCAATTATTGACCCAATAAGTCAATCTCTGACCAAAACATCAACTTTAGTCAAAATGGCCAATCCTTGACCCAATGACAAACCCATTGACCCAATAGGTCAACTTTTGGCCAAAAAGTCCATTTTGGTCAAAATAGTCAAATTTTGACCTAATGAACAACCATTGATCCAATAGGTTAACTTTTGACTAAAAAGTCAACTTTGGTTAAAATGGTCAATTTTTAACACAATGACCACCCATTAACCCAATAAGTCAACTTTAGATCAAAAAGTCATGTTTGGTCAAAATGGTTAATTCTTAACCAAATCACCAACTCATTGACCAAATAGGTCAACTTTTGACTAAAAGTCGACTTTGGTCAAAATGGTCATTTTCTGACCCAAAGACTTCCTTGTTGACCCAATGGGTTAACTTTTGACCAAAAATTCAATTTTGGTCAAAATAGTCAATTTTTGACCTAATGACCAATTATTGCCCCAATAAGTCAATCTCTAACCATAATGTCAACTTTAGTCAAAATTGTCAATCTTTAACCCAATGACAAACCCGTCGACCCAATAGTTGACTTTCGACCAAAACTCAATTTTGGTCAAAATAGTCGATTTTGACTCTAATGACCGCCTCATTGATCGAATAGATCAACTTTTGACTAAAAATTCAACTTTGGTCAAAATTTTCAATTTTTGACCCATTGACAAACCCATTGACCCAATAGGTCAACTTTTGACCAAAAAAGTCCTCTTTAGTGAAAATGGTCAATTCTTGACCCAATTACCAACTCATTGACCAAATAGGTCAACTTTAGTCAAAGTGAACAATTTTTGACCCAATGACCACCCTGTTGACCCAATGGGTTAACTTTTGTCCAAAATTCTATTTTAGTCAAAATAGTCAATTTTTGATCAAATGACCATTTATTGACTCGATGAAGTCGATCTCCGACCAAAAGTCGACCTTTGTCGAATGGTCGATCCTTGACCCAATGACAAATCCATTGACTCATAGATCAACTTTTGACCAAAAAGTCAATTATTATCAAAATAGTCAATTTTTGACCTAATGACTACCAATTGACCCAATAGGTTAACATTTGACCAAAAATTCAACTTTGGTCAAAATGATCAATTTTTGACCCAATGATCAACCCATTGACCCAATATATCAACTTTTGACTAAAAAGTCAGCTTCTGTCAAAATGGTCAATTCTTGACCCAATTATCAACTCCTTGACCAAATAGGTCAACCTTTGACCAAAAAGTAAATTTTGTTCAAAATGGTCAATTTCTGACCCAATGACCACCCCGTTATGGGTCAACTTTTAATAAAAAATTTAATTTTGGTCAAAATAACTATTTTTTGATCTGATGACCAATTATTGACCTAATAAGTCAATCTTGACCAAAATGTTATCTTTGGTCAAAATGGTCAATCCTTGACCCAATGACCAACCCATTGACCCAATATGTCAACTTTTGACCAAAAAGTTAACTTTGCTCAAAATGGTCAATCCTTGACCCAATGACCAACCCATTGGCCCAATATCTCAACTTTTTACCAAAAAGTCAATTTTGGTCAAAATAGTCACTTTTTGACCTAGTGACTAATTATTGACCATAAAGTCAACTTTGTTCAAAATGGTCGATCCTTGACACAACGATCCAATAAGTCAGCTTTGACCAAAAAGTCAATTTTAGGCAAAATTGTCAATTTTTGACCAATTAACCAATTGTTGACCCAATAAGTCAATCTCTGACCAAAAAGTCAACTTTGGTCAAAATAGTCAATCATTGAGCAAATAACCAACCCATTGACCCAATAGGTCACCTTTTGAACAAAAAGTCAACTTTGGTTAAAATGGTCAATCCTTGACCCAATGACCAACCAATTGACCCAATAGGTCAACTTTTGACCAAAAAGTCAACTTTGGTCAAAATGGTCAAACTTTGAACCAATGACATACACCTTGACCCAATATGTCAACTTTTGACCAAAAAGTCAATTTTTGTCAAAATAGTCAATTTTTAAACTAATAACCACCCATTGACCCAGTAGGTCAACTTTTGACCAAAAAGTCAACTTTAGTTAAACTGGTAAATTTCTGACCCAATGACCAACCCATTGACCAAATAGGTCAAATTTTGACCAAAAAGTAAACTTTGGTTAAAATGGTTAATCATACAACCATTGACTACGCATGTCAACTTTTGACCAAAAAGTCAATTTTGGTCAAAATGGTCAATTTTCGACCTAATGACCATTTATTGACCCAATAAGTCAATCTCTGACCAAAATGTGAAGTTTGGTCAAAATGGTCAATCCTTAACCCAATGACCAACCCATTGACCCAATAGGTCAACTTTTGACCAAAAAGTCAACTTTGGTCAAAATGATCAATCATTGACCCAATGAACAACCCATTGACTCAATATGTTAACTTTTGACCAAAAAGTCAATTTTGGTAAAAAAAAGTCAATTTTCGACATAATGACCAATTATTGACCCAATAAGTCAATCTCTAACAAAAAAGTAACCTTTGGTCAAAATGGTCAATCCTTGACCCAATGACCACCTCATTGACCCAACAGGACAACTTTTGACCAAAAAGTCAATTTTGGTCAAAATAATCCTTTTTGGACCTAATGACCACCTGATTGACCCAAAAGGTCAACTTTTAACCAAAAATTCAACGTTGGTCAAAATGGTCAATTTCTAACCGAAAGACCACCCCATTGACCCAAAGGATCAAGTTTTGACCAAAATTTTAATTTTTGTCAAAATAGGTAATTTTTTACCTAATGATAAATTATTGACCAAATAAGTCAATCTCTGCCCAAAAAGTCAACTTTGGTCAAAATTGTCAATCCTTGATCAAATGACCAACCCATTGACTGAATAGGTCAACTTTTGCCAAAAAGTCAACTTTGGTCAAAATGGTCAATCCTTGACCAAATCACCAACCCATTGAACAAATAAGTCAGCTATTGACCCAAAAGTCAACTTTGGTTAAAATTATCAATTTGTGACCCAATGACCAACCCTTTGAACCAATAGATTAACTTTTATCCAAAATGCCAACTTTGGTCAAAATGGCCAATCCTTAACGCAATGACAAACCCATTGACCAAATAAGCCAACTTTTGACCAAAAAGTCAATTTTGTTTAAAATAGTTAATTTTTTATTTAATGACCAATTATTGACCATATAAGTCAATCTCAAACCAAAAAGTTAACTTTGGGGAAAATGGTCAATCCTTGACCCAATATGTCAACTTTTGACCAAAAAGTTAACCTTGGTCAAAAGTTCAATCCTTGCCCCAATGTCCAACCGATTAACCTAATAGGTCAACTTTTCACCAAAAAGTCAATTTTGGTCAAAATAGTCAATTTTTGACCAAATGACCACCCCATTGAACCAATAGGTCAACTTTTAACCAAAAAGTCAACTTTGGTCAAAATGATCAATCCTTGACTCAATGACCAACCCATTGACCAATAGGTCAACTTTTATCCAAAAAGTCAATTTTGGTCAAAATAGTCAATTTTGGTCAAAATAGTCAATTTTGGTCAAAATAGTCAATTTTTGATTTAATGACAAATTATTAACCCAATAAGTCAATCTCTGATCAAAAAGTCAACTTTAGTCAAAATAATCATTCCTTGACCTAATGAATAACCCATAGACCCAATAGGTCAACTTTTGACCAAAAAGTTAACCTTGGTCAAAATGGTTAATCCTTGACCCAATGACCAACCCATTAACCCGATTGGTGATTTGTTGACCAAAAAGTTAAATTTGGTTATTATAGTCAATTTTTAACCAAATGACCACCCCATAGACCCAATGGTTCAACTTTTGTCCGAAAATTCAATTTGAGTCAAAATAGTCATTTTTAACCTAATGACCAATTATTGACCCAAGAAGTCAATCACTGACAAAAAAGATAACTTTTGTCAAAATGGTCAATCCTTGGCCCAATGACAAACCCATTGACTAAAGGTCAACGTTTGACAAAAATGTCAATTTTGGTCAAAATAGTTAATTTTTGACATATTGACCACCCCATTGACCCAATAAGTCAATCTCTCGCCAAAAAGTCAACTTTGGTAAAAATGATCAATCCTTGACCCAATGAATAAACCATTGACCTAATAGGTCAACTTTTGACCAAAATGTCAATTTTTGTCAATATAGTCAATTTTTTACCTAATGACTCCCCATTGACCCAACGAGTCAAATTTCGACCGAAAATTCAATTTTGGTCAAAATAATCGATTTTGACTAAATGACCGATTATTGATCCAATAAGTCGATCTCCGACCAAAAAGTCAATTTTGGTCGAAATGGTAAATCCTTCATCCAATGACAAACCCATTGAACCAATAGGTCAACTTTTGACCAAAAAGTCAACTTCGGTCAAAATGGTCAATCCTTGACCCAATGACCCAATAGGTCAACTTTTGACAAAAAAGTAAATTTTGGTCAAAATAGTTAATTTTTGACCTAATGTCCACCCCATTGACCCAATAAGTCAACTTTTGACCAAAAAGTCAACCTTAGTTAAAATGATCAATTTTTGACCCAATGACTAACCCATTGACCCAATAAGTCAACTTTTGACTAAAAAGTCAACTTTGGTCAAAATGGTCAATCCTTGACCCAATGACTAACTCATTGACCCAACAAGTCAACTTTTAACCAAAATGTCAATTTTGGTCTAAATAGTCAATTTTTGACTTAATGACCAATTATTCACTCAATAAGTCAATATCTGACCAATAAGTCAACTTTGCCAAAATGGTCAATTCTTGACTCAATGACCAACTCGTTGACCCAATAGGTCAACTTTTGAGCAAAAAGTCAACTTTAGTCAAAATGGTCAATCCTTGCCCCAATGACTAACCCATTGATCCAATAGGTCAACTTTTGATCAAAAATTCAATTTTGCACAAAATAGTTAATTTTTGACCTAATGACCACCCCATTGATCCAATAGGTCATCTTTTAACCAGAAAGTTGACTTTAGTCAAAATGGTCAATTTCTGACCTAATAACAAACCCATTTACCCAATAAATCAACTTTTGACTAAAAATCAACTTTGGTCAAAATGGTCAGTCCTTGACCTAATGACCCAATGGGTCAACTTTGACCAAAAAAGTCAATTTTGGTCAAAATAGTGAATTTTTGACTTAATGACCAATTATTGACCAAATAAGTCAATCTCTGACCAAAATGTCAGCTTTGGTCAAAATGGTCAATCCTTGACCCAATGCATAACCCATTGACACAATAGGTCAACTTTTGACCAAAAAGTCAACTTTAGTAAAAAAAGTTAATTTTTTACCTAATGACCACCCATTGACCCAATAGGTCAACTTTTGAGAAAAAAAGTCAATTTTGGTCAAAATGGTCAATTTCTGACATAATGACCACCCAATGGGTCAACTTTTGACCAAACATTCAATTTTGGTCAAAATAATCAATTTTTGACCGAATGACCAATTATTGGCCCAATAAGTCAATCTTTGATGAAAAAGTCAACTTCTGTCGAAATGGTAAATCTTTAACCCAATGACCAACCCATTGACCCAATAGGTCAACTTTTGACCGAAAAGTTAATTTTGATCAAAATTGTCAATTTTTGACCGAATGACCACCCCATAAACTCAATAGGTCAACTTTTGACCAAAATGTCAAGTTTGGTTAAAATGGTCAATCTTTGACCCAATGACCAACCCATTAACCCAATAGGTCAACTATTGACCAACAAGTCAACTTTGGTCAAAATGGTCAATCCTTGACCTAATGAAAATCCCAAAGACCCAATAGGTCAACTTTTGACCAAAATAGTCAGTTTTGACATAATAACTAATTATTGACCAAATAAGTCAATCTCTGACCAAAAAGTCTACTTTGGTTAAAATGGTCAATCATTGACCCAATGACCAACCCATTGCCCAATAGGTCAACTTTTGACCAAAAAGTAAACTTTAGTCAAAATAGATAATCCTTGACACAATGATCAACTGAACCACTCCGCGCACTCAGCGTTATTTTAATTTTTGTAACAAGTATATAATATATTTTATAATCGCAGAGTTACTCTTCAATGTAAGTATACATATCGCTCAAGTAATACAGGGCTCTAGTGGTGTCCTAGATATCGATCCCACAGGGAATATTTTAGAGGCTACGAACTAGGATTATAAAAATCAATTCAGAATCACAACTTGGAAATCAAAATTGCCTATCTGTCACTAATATGCAATAAAAAATAAGATGAAGCTTTAATAAATTAGTTCTACTAACAGATAACTAATTCTTCTAATAAAGTGAAGTTCAAATATATAAGCAAGAATCCTTCTCCTTTGTTAAGAAATTTAAGTGAATGGATAACTAAAATTAGTTTAAAACTGTGTTGTGCCAAATAAGAGCATACATATTCTTTACCTTTTTGTCCAGGCATAAAGAACATTGACTACTCCTATGCTTGGTTATTGAGTCTACGGCTAGGATGGGAGTATACCGGCTCTCACTTTGGAGCTCCCACATTCCCCTCGCCTGAGGGCTAACATCTACACTTCATCACCGAAATGATAGGACCAAATTGAGGATTTTATTTTCTCTCTAAAATCTCCAATTCTATGCCCGATGAATATTTTTTCCCTATTTATTTACACCCTACTTTCAATGACTTTGACCTCCCTGAATCTCCGATGTAATCTTCAATTTAGTTGCAAACTCAACATATTTTAACTAATCAATTGGCCAGATTGAAAGTAAATTAAGATTGAAGTGAAAAGATTATCACAACATCTTTTATAATTCTTTTGGCACACTAATTCAAATCACCATTTCATTAAAATATCAGAACAAGGAGAAAGACAAAAAACTACTCAGATGTCATGGAGAAGATACGATAAACTTGGACTTCATATATAAAAGCAAAGTTCTACAAACTAATAAGTAAATTTCCACAAATCTTAAATTCCTACCTAACAAACTCCTTGAAGTTCCTCTGAATCTCTTCCTTTCTTTACAGTACGCAGAATTCTCCTTTGAAACAGTAATGAGGAAGAAATCTCTCACTTCCCTTCTACTCTTACAATCTCTCGAAGAATCCTTCAAAAATATCACTAAATTGAACTCACTATCTAAAACTATAAAAACTCTTTGGACTCACTAGACCCACACACTTGACTCTCTAGTGGACTAGATTGACACGTGGTGGACACAAATGAACGCTAGTGGACTCCTTTTTTTCGGCCCCAAATTGTTTCATTTAAAGTAGTTGAAGACTTTCCAAGAGTTTTCCAAGCATCCCTTTAAAAATCATCCACATTCAATGCACCTTGTGAGAGAACTTACTTTACCACCGTCAGCGGCCTTCTATAATACATTAGCCTTGGACCCACATGCATAAGGCCCGCTGTCGGCGTCCTTCCTTGTAATATTTTCTGAACTCTCGGGAAAAATCCTCCGTCGGCGCCATAGATCAAATTTTCATATTTTTTGTCCTTTTTGCTCCAAATTCGTTCCTTTTTGCATATTTTCACTCCAATGTCCATAAATCATCATATCTACAACAAATCATCAAAAATACCCTTCTTTAAAGTGCAATATCATCAAAATCAATATAAAATAAGCATGAAAATCTTAGCATATTTTCAGTGGGTCAAAATCCCCTAAACTTAACTATTACTTGTCCTCGAGTAATCTTTAGTACTACATAAAACTTATGAATCATTGTGGTAAAGTTTTAATTTAGAAATACTATAATTTTGATTTAAATAAATATCATAGTAAGAATTCTTAGAAAGATTTTCAAGTAATTCGATTAACTCTGTAGAATTAAGGCTATCTAGTCATCAAGTCTAAGAGTTCTAGTCTTCTATTCACTTCAAGAATGGCTATATGTTGCAATATTAATTCACTTAGAATATACAAATGATAGGAAATTCATGAGGACACTACTAGTAAAGAAACTAGTCATAAATATAAGTTCAGAAATGTATTTAGTTTTGCCTTTTGGTTAATCCAAGTGAAGCCAATTTTTCATAAGGCATCTCCTCAAACTTCTCGTCACTTACTTTTCTTTTCTTTTTTTCTTTTGGATTGTCTTTCAATCCTATATATTTTTCTTTTCTTTTCAGGGATTGTTTTTCAATCCTTTCTTTTTCTTTTTCTATTTTAAGTGAGGATTACTATATCTGGATAGCCTGTTAATAATTTTGAACTTCACTCTTTTTTTACTAAATTTGAAACTTAAAACATTCTTTACCTTATATGTAATTTATAGTTTTTACATCATTGAGTCCCAATCTTTTCTTTCTCAACTAAATTCCTAAGATTCTTAATATTTTAAAATATAGTTTTCTTTTCTTTAAATAGTTAACTATATTCCTATCCTCTTACACTAAATATCTTAATCTACAAAATTAATTTTCCTTACCAAAAATATTTCTTTGAATCTTCTACAATATTTAGATAAAATCCAAATATAGTTATCTTAATTAATTTTTATCACATAAATCATATTTATAAATTTTTGAAATTATTTTAATTGAGAACACATAATAGTTAATATTTTTCTCCCCTCGAAACTTAAAGTTTTCAATAATAGAAATAATACAGGGTGGAAAGAAAAATTCTGAATATAAATCATACCTTTACACTTTAGGCATTTTTGTTTTTTTGAAATTTTGTAGGTTCTTCTTGAAAATTTTTAACTTCAACTGACCTGTAATATTAAAAACTTTTTTACACATATAACAGTTTAGAGAATTTGCTGGGGTAATGAAATTTTAAAACAAGTATATAAACTAAAACATTTAACAACAACAATTAACTATACAGGACATTTGCATTTCACAACACAGAACAAATAGTCTACTATTTTTAACTTAAAGTTCACAATTAGAATTAAAATCACAATCCATCGCAATCATCCAGAAATGAAAATACAAACTACATAACAAAGCACATATCTCAGAAACAAAACAATACTCAAAATAGAAACAATAAAATAAAAAGTATTATAATAAAACAAACACATACATCACATCACAAATTTCATGATCAGACATCAAAATCCCATGCTAAGTCTTCATCTCCCTGGTCAGCAGGTGGATTAGGTTGATAATGAGTATAACGGGGCATTCAGGAAAGGTAACATCAGGCTCAACTCTTCAGTGTTTAGCCTGAGCATCATAATAAGAAATCTCGAAATCAGAGTGCCGTTGAAGATACTCACTATCATAATCATGTCTCCGCTCTAATCCTTCAATCCTATGATAAATTCTTTCTAGTTTTTCATCTAACTTTTCAAAATTTTTCCGCTGCAGGGTCATCGTATTCATCAAATCATAAAGAGTAGGGAAGCTAGATGCAAGGGGGTCATAACTAGTAGAAAGGATATCCCTACTAGTAGAAGGTGCCTTGTTCCTACTCCCAGATCTCCATTCCAGATGGGATTCGTAAGTCTTCAAATTATCTTTACTAATGGGTTTCATAGGGTACACCCATTCTTCATCATCTCTAGCTTCCACTCAAGTTAGTTGGCAAAGTGCATAAATTCGGTCAGGATGTCCTAAATATCCACTTGATTCACTCTTTGCCGTGACCAAAATATTCTTATAAATTATTTTACCCACATTTATACTTCTATTGTTCTGAATACAGAAATTTAGAGCAGCTCTGTCTCTCGATACTTCACTAAGGTGATAGGTTGATAGAAAAGTAGAGGAAATGAAATAATGCCATGCCTTAGCTGTGGCATTCATCATAGAAAGAGGAAAGTTAATCTGTTCTCGATGCTTAATTTTCCAAATCCCTTTTCTATCAGTGAGAAAGTCAATAAAATCGTCTAACGGACTTTCCATAGTTTCAAATGTTTCATACTCGCTAGAATAAAAATCGTGAAGCTAGTATAAAGTATTAATTCATGTAGCATTAAATTCGACAGTAAATCCTCTTACTTGGACAGGCTCGTCCTCAAGTTGAGTCAGATTAGAATAGAACTCTCTCATAACTTCAAAAGCAGCTTTATTTGTAGTGTAACAGAAGTTCTCCCATCTCCTTTCTCTAATAACTCATTCCACCTCTCCTCCAGGATTATCCAAACTCGATCTTGAATACACTTCTTTCCTTAGAAGATTGAAGTGTATCTTCATTATGCCTTTGCATTTATAAATCGAGCCTCGTCAAATTCAAGTCTCCTCCTTTGACGTGGAGCCATTTTTCGATCTAACATAATTACAAAAATCGAAACTAAACTCCAAAATAATAATACAATGGCTTCCAAAGGTGACTTAAAGTAATCTAAATCAAGTTCCATGAATTTCTTCCAAGTATTTTCTCCACATTTTCAATTTTTCTGAAATTCCTCAATGTGGAAGAAATTTATGGTGAAAATAAAAAATTTTACATATGAGGGAAGCTCTTACAAAGGGAAGATGAAATCCAGTGTTAAAATGCGCTGAAAGCGCTCCAAATCTATGATCTGTTAAGCCCTAGGTCAAAATTTTCGGTAAATTGGGGAAGAAGACGTTGAATAGTGGTGGTTGACTGGTCAAAATCGCAGTTAAAAGGTAAATTGTGGGATCTCGCCGTCAGCGGGGTCGTTCACGCTGTCGGCGGGCTCCAATGAATTTAATTTCAATAGCCTCGGGAAAATCACACCGTCGGCGGCCTAGAGCGCGCTGTCAATGAGATTCTTAAATATTGATCATTTTTCTAATTTTTGCGATTTTGATCAGTTTTAAGACTCTTCGTCATCCATTCGATCATTTTAATCATATATTTTAACCGATTAAGTGATGTATTAACACAAATAAACATACACACAATAAAACTTCACAATTATATATTAAATCAATGTGTTTACAATACACATTACATAACACGCATAAGTAGGTATTTTCTCTACCTAAATTCATCTAATCAGCGTCGCAATCTAAGCCACAACACTCTAAATGCTAAAAAAAACATTCCAAGCATAATCTCAACTATACTGAGATCAAAAAGCAAACAAACAAAGCAAACACACAAACATAGTTCAAATCAAGTTCAACTTAAAGAAACAAATATAGTAAAGCAATTCCACTACTCTTCTGAATCAGTGCTAGTTTCTCTTCTGATGTTACCCATCACTTGAACATGGACGAACAGGTTATAAAAAGGTCAGAATGGAAATTCTTAAGTTGAATCTTCTTCAATCCATCCCATCCTTCTCATTAAGCGTATCAAACTTGCTTCAAAATGCTCAGTATGATTAAAATCTTCTTTCATCCTCCAATCGATATGATCAAAGAAATCAGACATATTGTTAACTGTACTCGTTAAATTTTGCACTTGATTCTCTAGATTCTTGAGTTCGTGTAAGCTTATCGATGTCTTTTTCGCTACTAAAGGTCGAATATGAATAGAGTTTTGCGATGCTTGATCCATAATCACACCCATATCATTCTCATCATCATTGGTTGGGAACATTCTGGTTGGGTTTAAAAGTTTCCAGGGTAGTAGTACCTTTTCTTAAATCTCGTATGATACTTTAAACAGACTGCATATTGAGAAAATTGTTGTAGGATGTCCAAGTTCTGAGATGATCCTTGAACAATCAGGCCGAAAACAGACTTCACAATAATTGATCCAATATCAATTGGCCATCCCATTTGAATACAGTAGTTCAATATAGCACTCTCTTTGGTAACTTTACTGATTTTCATCGTCGGTAATAACTATGCAGATATGAAAAAGTGCCAATGTCTCGAAACAGGATTTAAAAGTGTAGCAGAAAAACTGACGTACCCATTTTCTCTAACTTCCTAGTCTTTAGTTTCATCCGTCAAATATTGGTAAATTTCATTCATCTTATCTCTCGTCGGCATGAAATTAGATTAATGGTAGACAGAAACATTCTCAAGCATGTACAATTCATTAATTCATCCAGAATTTAATGTTATCCACCTACCTCAATCATAGACGCTTCCATGGTTGATGCCATGCAGATTGGCGTAGAACTCCTTTACCACAGGAACGACTACTGCGGTAGTAGTGTAGCAAAATACTTCCCATCTTCGCCGCATGATCATTTCTTCAGTTTCTATCGAAGGATTGCTTAATCATCGATTCACAAAACCTCTTTCTTTGATTAGCCTCCTCTTTGACATCACCATGTTGAAAAGTCGTTGTGCCTCGGCACTGACAAACTTTCTTCGGCTGTACACTCGAAATCTAGGGCGATCTATTGAATCGGAAGCCATTAAAGAGGAATTCAAGGGAGTTTCCATTCGTTTTTGAGAATTTGAGTGTTTAGGAACCTTCCGTAGAAGTTTATAGGGGATAAATTCACCTAAAACCACCAAAAACCGTCATTTTGAACTCCAAAAACCGTCCACTCGCCGATCTTGCTATCGGCGGTCTCGATGGCTTCTTCGGTGAGCCTTGTGAAATTAAATTCCAGGGCTCTTAGGAAAAACCCACTGTCGGCGACATTGAGCGAGCCGTCGGCGCCCTAGGCAAAATTTTGCACAAAAAATGCCGTGGTCAAATACATTCCAAATTTTCTCTATGGATCCAAATTCTTGATAATTAAAGGGCAAATACAAGTAGTAGAATTCAATATTACTATAAACTAACGATAAATTTAAACAAACATTCAAACAAATAAAGATAACTATGGGTTGCCTCCCACAAAGCGCTTGGTTTAACGTCGTCAGCCCGACCTATTCAGGTGTTAATCAGGTTGACTGAGCATTAAAACCTCTTTAAAGTTTGGTCTTTTACCCTCAAAATATGGTTTTAATCTATGTCCATATACTTTAAATCTATTCCCAGTCTTTGGATCTTCAATTTCAATAGCTCCATAAGTATAAACTTGAGTCACAGTAAAGGGTCCTAACCAACGAGACTTCAATTTCCCAGGAAATAATTTCAGCCTTGTATTGTAAAGCAAAACTTCTTGTCCTGGTTCAAAGTTCTTCTGATTAATCTTCTGATCATGCCTTAACTTCAATTTTTCCTTATAAATTATGTCTTTATCATAAGATTCATTTCTTAATTCTTCTAATTCATTCAATTGTAACAATCTCTTCTCACCAGCATTTTTTAAATTATAATTGAATTCCTTAATCACCCAATATGCTTTATGCTCCAGTTATAATGGTAAGTGGCAAGTCTTTCCAAAAATAAGTCCGTAAGGAGTCATACCAATAATAGTTTTATAAGCAATCATGTACGCCCATAATGCAGTATCCAGTCTCACAGACCAATCTATTCTACTAGAGTTTATAGTCTTTTCTAAAATTTTTTTAATCTCACAATTAGAAACTTCAGCTAAACCATTAGTTTGAGGATGATAAGCAGTAGATTTTCTATGAATAATATTAAACTTTTTTTGCCAATCTCCGAATATATTTATTGCTAAAATGGGATCCTCTGTAATTGATAATCACTCTCG
Source organism: Papilionanthe hookeriana x Papilionanthe teres (assembly GCA_022702705.1). Taxonomy (NCBI): domain Eukaryota; kingdom Viridiplantae; phylum Streptophyta; class Magnoliopsida; order Asparagales; family Orchidaceae; genus Papilionanthe; species Papilionanthe hookeriana x Papilionanthe teres. Next base: position 68,389,108 of record CM040434.1, on the reverse strand, counting down.
GCATACCGCATATTGTGAAAATGTTTTTCATTGAGAGTCTTGAAACACTTTTAGCATCACAATGTGTTAAAGCTTGTGCTTCAATCCACTTTGATACATAATCAATTGTAATCAAAATATATAAGTTCCCAAATGAAGGAATAAATGGTCCCATGAAATCTAACCCTCAAACATCAAAAATCTCAACTTCTAACATTAAATTCAGAGGCATTTCATTTCTTCTAGATATATTACCTACTCATTGACATCTATCACAAGTTTTGATATATCTGTAAACATCTCTAAAAAGAGTAGGCCAATAAAATCTAGCTTGTAACATTTTATGCACAGTTTTGTCGACACCAAAATGTCCTCCAAATTCAGAATCATGACATTTTTGAATAATCAGTTCAGTTTCTTCATAAGGCACACCTCTCCTAATAATAAGATCGTTACATTGCTTATATAAATATGGTTCATCCCAAAAATATACTTTTGCATCATGAATGAACTTTTTCTATTGTTGTAGTGTTAGCATAGGTGGCAAAATATCACTTACTATATAATTAACTATATTAGCATAGCAAGGTATTTTCTACTCATTAATATTATAAAGCTGTTCATCAGGAAAACTGTCTATTATGTTATTGTCGATGTCAGATAATTCATGATAATCTAATCTCGACAAATGATCAGCAATTTGATTTTCAGTTCACATTCTATCAATTAACACAAAATCAAATTCTTGCATTAAAGTACCCATCCAATTAATCTTGGTTTAGTATTCTTCTTTTGCATCAGATATTTAACAGCAGAATGATCAGTATGCACCATACATTTAGTCCCAATTAAATAAGATTTGAATTTATCAAAAGCATACACAATAGCCAGTAACTCTTTTTCAGTAATTGTATAGTTAATTTGAACATCTTTAAGAGTTCTACTAGCGTAGTATATAACTTTAAAAATTTTATCATATCTTTGACCAATAACAGCTCCAATAGCATAATCACTAGCATTGCACATTAATTCAAATGTTTTCTCTTAATCAGGTGAAACTATTACAGGTGTTGTGAATAGTTTTTCTTTTAGTAACTCAAAGGCCTTCAAGCAATCTTCAGTAAATTCAAATTTATTGTCCTTTTCTAAAAGTTGGCATAGAGGTTTGGTAATTTTCAAAAAATCTTTAATGTAACGCATGTAAAAACCAGCATGTCCAAAAAAACATCTTACCCTTCTCACTACAGTAGGAGGTGATAATTTAGCTATAACTTGAATTTTTGCAGGGTCTACTTCCATGCCATTTTCCAAAAATTTTTGCCCTAATGCAATTCCTCCTGCAACCATAAATTGATATTTCTCCTCATTTAGAATTAAATTAGTTCTTTCGCATAACTCCAAAAAATTTTCATTGTGATTTAAGCATGCATCAAATGATGTTCCAAATACAGAGAAATCATCCATAAATATTTCTATTCCATCATTAATTAACTTACTAAATATAGACATCATACATCTCTGGAATGTCGCAGGTGCATTACATAATCCGAAAGGCATTCTTTGAAAAGCAAAAGTTCCATAAGGACTAGTAAATGTTGTTTTCTCTTGATGCTCAGGAGCAATAGGAATTTGGTGGTAACCAGTATATCCATCCAGAAAGCAATAGTACTTGTGTCCAGCAAGTCTAAGCATTTGTTCTAGAAAAGGAAGATGAAAGTGATCTTTTCTAGTAGCGACATTTAATTTTCTATAATTAATACAAATACGCCATCCAGAAACATGTCTAATAGGTATTAATTCATTATTTTCATTTACTTTAACAGTTACTCCTCCTTTTTTTGGAACACAATAAATTGGACTTACCCAAGTACTATCCAAAATAGGATATATAATTCCAACATCTAACAATTTTAATATCTCTTTTTTAACTACTTCTTTCATAATAGGGTTTAGTCTCCTTTGTGGATTAATTCTTGGTTTATGTTCATCATTTAATAAAATTCTGTGCATACAAATCGAAGGATTAATTCCCTTAATATCAGCCAGAGTCCATCCAAAAGCTTTTTTATACCTTTTTAATGTATCCATTAATTTTTGTTCTTGAATTTCATTTAAGTCTAAGGATACAATTACTAGTAATGTTGAAAAATCTCTTAAAAATACATACTTCAAATGATTTGGAAGGGTCTTTAATTCAAGTTCAGGGGGTTTTACAACAGATGGAATTAATATTTCATTTTCTGGTGCTGTTGAATCGAGCGTTTCAAATTGTTCCTGAATATAATCAGCTTCTTTGCTATCAATTTCATCATATTTATCGTTTTCCATATCTTCTTTTTCTTCAAAATTTTTTTGAAATATTCTTTTCTCAAATAATCACATATATCCATTCTGAAACATTCATCATCTTTTTATATTGAATGATATTTTATTGACTTTGAGATGTTAAAGGTTACTTCTTGATCATTTACTCTCATAGTCAATTCTTCTTTTTGAACATCTATCAAGGCTCTTCCTGTAGCTAGGAATGGTCTTCCTAAAATGATAGGGATTTCCTTATCTTCTTCCATATCTAAAATGATAAAGTCCACAGGAAAGATAAATTTATCAACCTTGACCAGCATCTTCTACAACTCCTTTAGGATGTGTATTAGATCGATCAGCTAACTGTAGAGTCATAGAAGTTGGTACAATCTCTCCTATTCTTAACCTTTTAAAAGTTGATAAAGGCATCAAATTTATACTAGCTCCAAAATCACATAATGCTCGCCCATAAAACTTTTCACCAATAACACACGGGATAGTAAAACTACCAGGATCTTTAAGTTTTTGAGGAAGCTTTCTCTGAATTATAACACTACACTCTTCACTGAGTGTAACAGTCTCACGATCTAGTAACTTCCTCTTTTTGTTGAGTATATCCTCATAAATTTAACATAATCAGGCATTTGTTCCAAAGCTTCAATAAAAGGAGTATTTATTGATAATTTTTTTAAGATGTCTAAGAATTTAGCAAATCTTTTTCCCTTGTCTTGTTGCTTTAGTCTTTGAAGAAATGGTGGTGGTGGTCTTTCAACAGTAATTTTCATAGGTTCCAGACGAAAATCAGGATATAAACTTTCGTTTTCTCCTTTCGTTTCGACTTTTTCCTTTTCAACTACAGTTTCTTTTTGAACCCTTGTTTCCAACTCTTTTCCACTTCTTAATTGAATAGCCTTAATCTTTTCTTTTCCTTGATCTTTAGGATTTACTTCAACATTGCTAGGTAAAGTTCCAACAGGTCTATTGCTCAGTGTAGTAGCAATCTGCCCCAATTGGTTTTCTATGTTTTTAATAGCAGTTCCTTGGTTTTGTCATTGATTTCCCATATTCAAAACTAGTTCTTCCATAGATAGCTTCTTTTCCTAAAATTAAGAATTATTATAAAAACATGGTGGATTAGAAGGTCTATAATTGGAATTACCTTGATTGTTTATATTTCCTAATGGGTTTATAGGATTGTTGCCCAATTGAGGATTAACAAGATTAGCATTACCTTGGTTATTATAATTAAAGTTTGGATGATTCTTCCAACCAGGATTATAATATTTTAAGCAAGGGTTATTTTGTCTATTATTTATTAAATTTATAGTTTCATATTAAGATTGAGTATCTACAATTTGTCCCAATGAATTTTCTTCTAACACTGGAGGTGTTTGAGAACGGTTCATTCTGTATTGATCTATTTTCTTTGAAAGAGGAGCAATTTGAGAAACTATCATAATTAAAGCATCTGAATCATGAATACTGGCTACTCTCTTAGGATTTACCCTTTCAGCAGGCCATTGAAAACTATTAGTAGCTATTTCTTCAATTAAAGCATAAGCTTCTTCAAAATTTTTAGACATTAGTGATCCACCAGCAGCGGCGTCAATGATGGATCTAAGAGATCCTACTAATCCATTATAAAAAGTTTGAATAATTAACCAATCTAGTAAAGCATGATGTGGGCATCTTCTAAGAAGTTCTTTAAATCTTTCCCAAGATTCATATATCGATTCTCCCTCATACTGACTGAAAGATGTGATATCATTTCTAAGTTTAGCAGTCTTAGATGGTGGAAAATATTTTGATAAGAATTTTTTGTGAAAGTTCCCCATAAGTTCTAATAGATCCAGGTGCTAACGAATTGAACCAAGCCTTAGCCTTATCCCTTAGTGAAAAAGGAAAAAGTGCAAGTCTGACAGCATCATTAGACACTCTTTAGTATTTAAAAGTAGCACAAAGTTCTAGAAAACTCACAAGAGGTAAATTAGGATCTTCATTTGAAGTTTCACCGAATTGATTGTTTTGTACCATTTGGATAATTACAGGTTTAAGCTTAAATGAATTAGCAGCTACATCAAGATTTTGGATAGTTAAGTGAATTTCATCTAATATAAGGTTTGCGTAATCTCTTAGTGGTCTAGATTGATGTTCATTTTCTATACTTTGGTTGTTTACGTTGTTATCCATTGTTTCAGAATTTTTAGGTTCTCTTCTCAGTTTTATAATTCTCCTAAGAGTGCGTTCTAATTCTGAATTGTAGGGTATAAGATTTTCAGAACAAAATTTATGCATACAATCAAAATCAGTTTACAGAAAAACAGTTAACTAAATAAGTTGCAATTCTATTAAAAAGTATTCTAACAGTCCTAAATTGTATGTTACTCTAATTATGTTATATTCCCTGGCAACGCGTTAAAAACTTGAACCACCCTCGCACTTAGCGTAATTTTAATTTTTATAACAAGTATATAATATATTTTATAATCGTAGAGTTACTCTTCAACGCAAGTATACGTATCGCTCAAGTAATATAGGGCTCTATGGGAGTCCTGGATATCGATCCCACAGAGAATATTTTAGAGGCTACGAACTAGAATTATAAAACCAATTCAGAATCACAACTTGGAAATTGAAATTGCCTATCTGTCACTAATATGCAATCGAAAATAAGATGAAGTTTTAATAAATTAGTTCTACTAACAGATAACTAATTCTACTAATAAAGTGAAGTTCAAATATATAAGCAAGAATCCTTCTCCTTTGTTAAGAAATTTAAGTGAATGGATACTTACAATTAGTCGAAAAATGTGCATAATTATTCTTTACCCTTTGGTCCAGACATAAAGAACATTGATTAATCTTATGCTTAGTTACTGAATCTGCAGCTAAGCTGGGAGGATACCGGCTCTCACTTCGGAGTTCCCTCGTTCCCCTCGCCTGAGGGCTAACATCTACACTTCAGCACCCAAATGATAAGACCAAATTGAGGATTTTAGTCTGTCACTCTAAAATCTCCAATTCTACGCCTGATGAATATTTTTTCCCTATTTATTTGCACCCTACTTTCAAGGACTTTGGCCTCCCCGAATCTCGTATGTAATCTTCACTTTAGTTGTAAACTCAACATATTTTAACTAATCAATTGGCCAGATTGAAAGTAAATTACGATTGAAGTGAAAAGATTATCACAACTTCTTTTATAATTTTCTTTGCACACTAATTCAAATCACTATTTCACTAAAATATCAAAACAAGGAGAAAGACAAAAAACTACTCAGATTTCATGGAGAGGATACGATAAAACTTGGACTTCATATATAAAAGCAAAGTTCGACAAATTAAAATAAGTAAATTCAACTTATCTTAAATTCCTCCCCAAGCAAACTCCTTGAAATTCCTCTGAATCTCTTCATTTCTTTACAGTACACGGAATTCTCCTTCGAAACAACAATGAAGAAGAAATCTCTCACTTCCCTTCCACTCTTACAATCTCTCGAAGAATCCCTCACAAATATCACTAATTTGAACTCACTATCTAAAACTTTAAAAACTCTTTGGACTCACTAGACACACACTTGACTCTCTAGTGGACTAGATGGACATGTGGTGGACATTTATGGACGCTAGTGGACTAGATGGACACGTGATGGACACAAATGAACGCTAGTGGATTCCTTTTTTCGGCCCCAAATTGTTTATTTTAAAGTAGTTGAAGAGTCTCCAAGAGTTTCACAAGCATCTCTTCAAAAATCGTCCACATTCAATGAAACTTGTGAGAGAACCAACTTTCCCGCTGTCGGCGGCCTCGAGCTCGTCGTCGGCGGCCTTCTAGAATACTTAGCCTTGGACCCTCTTGCATAAGGCAATCTGTCGGCAGTCTCGATCTCGCCATCGGCGGGCTTCCTTGTATTATTTTCTGAACTCTCGGGAAAAATCCGCCGTCGACGCCGTCGAGCTCGCTGTCGGCGCCCTATATCAAATTTTCATATTTTTGGTCCTTTATGCCCCAAATTCGCTCCTTTTTGCATATTTTCACTCCAATATCCATAAATCATCATATCTGCAACAAATCATCAAAAATACCCTTCTTTAAAGTGCAATATCATCAAAATCAATATAAACTAAGCATGAAAATCTTAACATATTTTTAGTGGGTCACAAACCCATTGACAAAATAGGTCAACTTTGACCAAAAAGTCAATTTTCATCAATATAGTCAATTTTTGACCTAATGATGTACTTTGGTCAAAATGGTCAGATTCTGACCCAACGACCACCCTACTGACCCAATCGGCCAACTTTTCACCAAAGATTCAATTTTGGTCAAAATAGTCATTTTTTGACTTAATGACCAATTATTAACCCAATAAGTCAATCTTTGACCAAAAAGTCAACTTTGGTCAAAACTGTCAATCCTTGACCGATTGACCAACCCATTGACCCAATAGGTCAACTTTTGACCAAAAAGGCAACTTTGGTCAAAATGATTGATCCTTGACCCAATGACCAACTCATTGACCCAATAGGTCAACTTTTGACCAAAAAGTCAACTTTGGTCAAAATGATCAATTTTTGATCCAATGACCAACCTATTGATCCGATAGGTCAACTTTTGACCAAAAAGTCAATTTTGGTCAAAATAGTCAATTTTTTACCCAATGAACAACTATTGACCCAATAAGTCAATCTCTGACCAAAAAGTCAACTTTTGTCAAAATGGTTAATCTAATGTCCAACCCATTGGCCCAATAGGACAACTTTTGACCAAAAAATCAATTTTGGTCAAAATAATCAAATTTTAACCTAATGACCACCCCATTGAACCAATATGTCAACTTTTGACCAAAAAGTCAACTTTGGTCAAATTGGTCATTTTCTGACCCAATGACCTGATGACCTAGTGGGTCAACTTTTGACCAATAGTTAAATTTTGGTCAAAATAGTCAATTTTTGACCTAATGATCAATTATTGACCCTACAAGTCAAACTCTGACCAAAAAGTTAACTTTGGTCAAAATGGACAATGCTTGACCCAATGACCACCCCATTCACCCAAAACCTTTGACCAAAAAGTCAACTTTGGTCAAAATTGTCAATTTTCGACTTAATGACCAATTATTAACCCAATAAATAAATATCTAACCAAATAGTCGACTTTGGTCAAAATGGTCAATCCTTGACCCAATGATAAATCCGTTGACCAATATGTCATCATTTTACCAAAAAATCAACTTTGGTTAAAATGGTCAATCTTTGACCAAATGACCAACCCATTGACCCAATAGGTCAAATTTTGACCGAAAAGTTAATTTTGGTCAAAATAGTCAATTTTTGACCTAATGACCACTCCATTGACCTAATGGGCCAACTTTTGACCAAAATGTGAATTTTGGCCAAAATGGTCAATCCTTGACACAATGGCATACCCATTGATACAATTGGTCAACTTTTGACAAAAAAGTAAATTTAGTCAAAATTATCAATTTTTAACCTAAGAACCACCCCATTAACCCAATAAGTCAACTTTTGACCAAAAAGTCAACTTTAGTTAAAATGGTCAATTTTTGACCCAATAGATCAACTTTTGACCAAAATGATAACTTTGGTCAAAATGGTCAATCCTTGACCCAATGACCAACCCACTGACTAAATAGGTCAACTTTTGATTAAAAAGTAAATTTTGGTCAAAATAGTCAATTTTTGACCTAATGAACATCCCATTGACCAAATAGATGAACTTTTGACTTTCGTCAAAATGGTTAATTTCTTACCCAATGACCAAAAAGTCAACTTTGGTCAAAATGGCCAAAGCGTGACCCAATAAGTCAATTTATGACTAAAAAGTCAACTTCGATCAATATGGTCAATCCTTGACCTAATAACTAACCCATTTACCCAATAGGTTAACTTTTAAGCAAAAATTCCACTTTGTCAAAATGGTCAATCCTTGGCCCTGAAACCCATTAGGCCAACTTTTGACCAAAAAGTCAATTTTGGTCAAAATAGTCAATTTTTGACATAATAACCACCCAATTGACCCAATTAGTCATACTCTGGCTAAAAAGTCAAATTTGGTTAAAAAGGACAATCCTTGACCCAATGACCAACCCATTGACCCAATAGGTCAAATTTTGACCAGAAAGTCAAATGTGGTCAAAATGGTTAATCTTTAACCCAATGACCAACCCATTAACCCAATAGGACAATTTTGGACCAAAAAGACAATTTCGGTCAAAATAGTCAATTTTTGACCTAGTGACCAATTATTGACCGAATAAGTCAATCTCTGACAAAATAGTCAACCTTGGTTAAAATAGTCAATCATTGACCCAATGACCAACCCATTCACCTAATATTTCAAATTTTGACCAAAAAGGCCAACAACAACAACAACAACAAAGCCTTAATCCCACTAAGTGGGGTCGGCTGGCTACATGAATCCTTTTGACCAAAAACCCCACTTTGTCAAAATGGTCAATCCTTGACCCTAAAACCCATTAGGTCAACTTTTGACCAAAAAGTCAATTTTGGTCAAAATAGTAAATTTTTACCTAATGACCACCCCATTGACGCAATAAGTCAATCTCTGTCTAAAAAGTCAACTTTGGTCAAAATGGTCAATCCATAACCCATTGACCAACCCAATGACCCAATAGGTTGACTTTTGACCAAAAAATTAACTTTGGTCAAAATGATCAATACATGACCTAATGACCAACCCATTGACCCATTGTGTCAACTTTTGACCAAAAAGTCAATTTTGGTCAAAAAAATCAAATTTTGACATAATGACCAATTATTGACCTAATAAGTCAATCTCTGACCAAAAAGTCAACTTTGGTCAAAATAGTCAATCCTTGACAAAATAACCCAATAGGTTAACTCTTGACCAAAAAGTCAACTTTGGTCAAAATGATCATTCCGTTACCCAATGACTAACACATTGACCCAATAAGTCAATTTTTGACCAAAATATTAATTTTTGTCAAAATAGTCAATTTTTAACCTAACGATCACTTATTGACCCAATATGTCAACTTTTGACCAAAAAGTCAATTTTGGTTAAAATGGTCAATTTCTGACCCAATGACCAACCCTTTGACCCAAAGGTCAACTTTTGACCAAAAAGTCAATCTTTGACCCAATGACCAACCCATTGACCCAATAGGTTAACATTTGACCAAAAGTCAATTTTGGTCAAAATAGTCAATTTTTGACCTAATGACCAATTATTGACCCGATAAGTCAATCTCTAACAAAAAAGTCAACTTTTGTTAAAATGGTTAATCTTTGACCCAATGACAAACCCATTGACCCAATATGTCAACTTTTGACCTAAAAGTTAATTTCGGCCAAAATGGTCAATTTCTGATCCAATGAACAACCAATTGACCCAATATGTTACCTTTTGACAAAAAAGTCAACTTTGGTCATATTGGTCAATCATTGACCCAATGACCAACCCATTGACCCAATAGGTCATTATTTGACCTAAAAGTCAATTTTGGTCAAAATAGCCACTTTTCGACCTAATATCCAATTATTGACACAACAAGTCAATCTCTACCAAATAGTCAATTTTGGTCAAAATGATCAATCCTTGATCCAATGACCACACCATTAACCCAATAGGTCAGCTTTGACAAAAAAGTCAAGTTTGGTCAAAATGGTCAATTTCTAACCCAATGACCAACCCCTTGACCCATATATCAACTTTTGACAAAAAGTCAACTTTGGTCAAAATGGTCAATTTTGACATATTGACCACTGAATTGACCCAAAGGGTCAAATTTTGACCAAAAATTAAATTTTGGTCAAAATAATCAATTTTTAACCGAATGACCAATTATTGACTCAATAAGTCAATCTCTGACCAAAAAGTCAACTTAGGTCGAAATGGTCAATCTTTCACCAAATGACCAACACATTGACCTAATGGGTCAACTTTTGACTAAAAAGTTAACTTTGGTCAAAATGATCAATCCTTGACCCAATGATTAACCCATTGACCCAATAAGGTCAACTTTTGTCTAAAAAGTTAATTTTGGTCAATATTGACAATTTTTGACTAAATAACCACCGCATTAACCCATTATGTCAACTTTTGACCAAAAAGTCTACTTTGGTCTGTTTGGTCAAAATGGTCAATTTCTGACCCAATGACCAACGCATTTACCCAATAGGTCATCTTTTGACTAAAATGTCAACTTTGGTCAAAATGGTCAATCTTGACCCAATGACTAACCCAAAAACCCAATAGGTAAGCTTTTGACCAAAAAGTCAAATTTGTTCGAAATAGTCAATTTTTGACCTAATGACCAATTATTGACCCAATAAGTCAATCTCTTACCAAAAAGTCAACTTTGGTCAAAATGGTTAATCTTTGACCCAATGACAAACCAATTGACCAAATAGGTCAACTTTTGACCAAAAAGTCAACTTTGGTCAAAATAGTCAATTTCTGACCCAATGCCCAACCCATTGACACAATAGTTCAACTTTTGACCAAAAAGTCAACTTTGGCCAAAATGGTCAAACCTTGACTCAATGACTAACTCGTTGACTCAATATATTAACTTTTGACCAAAAAGTCAATTTTGGTCAAAATAATCAAATTTTAATGTAATGACCACCCATTGACCAAATATGTTAACTTTTAACCAAAAAGTCAACTTTGGTCAAAATGGTCAATTTTTTAACCAATGACCAACCCATTAACCTAATAGGTTAACTTTTGACCAAAAACTCAACTTTAGTCAAAATGGTCAATCCTTGATCTAATGACTAACCCACTGACCCAATAGGTTGACTTTTGACCAAAAAGTCAATTTTGGTCAAAATAGTAAATTTTTGACTTAATGATCATTTATTGACCCAATAGGTCAACTTTTAACCAAAAAGTTAACTTTGGTCAAAATAGTCAATCCTTAACCCAATGACAAACTCATTAACCCAAAAGGACAACTTTTGACCAAAATGTCAATTTTGATCAAAATTCTTAATTTTTGACCTAATGATCACCTCATTGACCCAAAAGGTCAACTTTTGACCAAAAAGTCAAATTTGGACAAAATGGTCAATTTTAAACACAATGATAATCCCAATGACGCAATGGGTTAACTTTTGACCAAAAAGTCAATTTTCTTCAAAATAATCAGTTTTTGACCTAATGACCAATTATTAACCAAATAAGTCAATCTCTGACTAAAAAGTGAACTTTGGCCAAAATGGTCAATCCTTAACCCATTGATCAACCCATTGACCTAATAGGTCAACGTTTGACTAAAAAGTCAATTTTGGTCAAAATAGTTAATTTTTGAATTAATGACCAATTATTGACCCAATAAGTCAATCTCTGACCAAAAAGTCAACTTTGGTCAAAAATGTCAATCTTTTACTCAATGACAAACTCATTGACATAATAGGTCAACTTTTGACCAAAAAGGTAACTTTGGTCAAAATGGTCAATCCTTGACCCGATGACCAACCCATTAACTCAATATGTCAACTTTTGACCAAAAATTTAATTTTGGTCAAAATAGTCAATTTTTGACCTACTAACCAATTATTGACCCAATCATTCAATCTCTGACCAAAAAGTCAACTTTGGTCAAAATGGACAATCCTTGACCCAATGACCAACACATTGACCCAATTGGTTAACTTTTGACAAAAAAATGAACTTTGGTCAAAATGGTTAATCCTAGACCCATTGACTTAATAGGTCAACTTTTAACCAAAAAGTCAATTTTGGTCAAAATAGTCAATTTTTGACCTAATGACAACCCCATTAACCCAATAGGTCAACTTTTGACCAAAAAGTCAACTCTTATCAAAATGGTCAATTTCTGACCCAATGACCACCCAATTGACCCAATGGGTCAACTCTTTACCAAAAATTAAATTTTGTTCAAAGCTGTCCATTTTTACCAATGACCAATTATTCACCAAATTAGTCAATCTCTGACAAAAGAGTCAAATTTGGTCAAAATAGTCAATTCCTGACTTAATGACTAACCTATTGACCTAATAGGTCAACTTTTGACCAAAAAATTAACTTTGGTCAAAATAATCAATTTTTGACCTAATGACTACCCCTTAACTAAATAGGTCAACTTTAGACCAAAAAGTCAACTTTAGTCAAAATGGTCAATTTGGGACCCAATGACCAACTCATTGACCCAATAGGTCAACGTTTGACCAAAAAGTCAACTTTGGTCAAAATGGTCAATCGTTGACCCGATGACCAACCCATTGACCCAATATGTTAACTTTTCTCTAAAAATTGAATTTTGGTCAAAATAGTCAGTTTTTGGCCTACTGACCATATATTGACCTAATCAGTCAATCTCTGACCAAAAAGTCCTTTGGTCAAAATGGTCAATCCTTAACCCAATGACCAACCCATTGACCCAATAGATCAACTTTTGACCAACTAGTCAATTTTGGTCAAAATAGTCAATTTTTTGACCTAATGACTAATTATTCACCCAATAGGTTAACTTTTGACCTAAATGTTAACTTTGGTAAAAATGATCAATCCTTGATCCAATGACCAACCCATTGACCTAATTTGTCAACTTTTGACTAAAAAGTCTACTTTGGCCAAAATGGTTAACCCTTGACCCAATGACCAACACATTGTCCCAATAGGTCAACTTTTGACCAAAAAGTAAATTTTGTTCAAAATGGTCAAATTTTGACACAATGACCCCCTCATTGACCTAAATAGGTCAACTTTTGACCGAGAAGACAACTTTGGTCAAAAAGGTCAATCCTTGACCCAATGACTAGCCCATTGTCCCAATAGGTCAACTTTTGACCAAAATGTCAAATTTGGTTAAAATAGTCAATTTTTGACCTAATGACCACCCATTGAGCCAATAGGTCAACCTTTGACCAAAAATTCAACTTTGGTCAAAATGGTCAATCCTTGACCCAATTACCAACCCATTGATCCAATAGGTCAAGTTTTGACAAAAAAGTCATCTTTGGTAAAAATAGTAAATTCTTGACCCAATTACCAACTCATTGACCAATTAGGTCAAACTTTAACCAAAAAGTCCACTTTGGTCAAAATGGTCAATTTATGACGCAATGACCACCACGTTAACCCATTGGGTTAACTTTTGACCAAAAATTCAATTTTGGTTAAAATAGGTCAACTTTTGACCAAAAAGTCATCTTTGGTCAAAATGGTCGATTTCTGACCCAATGACCACTCCGTTGACCCAATTAGTTAACTTTTGACCAAAAATTCAATTTTAGTCAAAATAGTCAATTTTTTTTACTTAATGATCAATTATTGACCCAATAACTCAATCTCTGACCAAAAAGTCAACTTTGGTCAAAAAGGACAATCCTTGAACCAATGACCAATCTATTGACCTAATAGGTCAACTTTTAACAAAAAAGTTAATTTTCGTCAATATAGTCAATTTTTAAATTAATGACCAATTATTGACCCAATAAGTCAATCTAGGACCAAAAAGTAAACTTTGTTCAAAATTGTCAATCTTTTACTTAATGACCAACCCATTGACCCAACACGTCAACTTTTGACCAAAAAGATAACTTTAGTCAAAATGGTCAATTCTTGACCAAATGAACAAACCATTGACCCAATATGTTAACCTTTGACAAAAAATTTAATTTTGGTCAAAATAGTCAAATTTTGACCTACTGACCAATTATTGACCCAATCATTCAATCTCTGACCAAAAAGTCAACTTTGGTCAAAATAGACAATCCTTGACACAATGACCAACACATTGACCCAAATGATCAATTTTGGCCAAAAAATGAACTTTGGTCAAAATGGTCAATCCTTGACCTAAGGACCACCCATTGACCAAAGAGGTCAACTATAGATTAAAAAGTCAACTTTGGTTAAAATGGTCAATTTGGGACCCAATGACCAACCCATTGACCTAATAGGTCAACGTTTGACCAAAAAGTCAACTTTGGTCAAAATGGTCAATCCTTGACCAATGACTAACCCATTGACCCAATAGGTTAACTTTTGACAAAAAATTCAATTTTGGTCAAAATAGTCAATTTTTGAGCTATTGACCAATTATTGACCCAATTACTCAATCTCTGACCAAAAGGTCAACTTTGATCAAAACGGTCAATCCTTAAGCCAATGACCAACCCATTGACCCAATAGATCTACTTTGACCAAATGTCAACTTTGGTGAAAATGGTCAATCCTTGATCCAATGACCAACCCATTGACTCAATTTGTCAACTTTTGAATAAAAAGTCAACTTTAGCCAAAATGATTAATCCTTGACCCAATGAACAACGCATTGACCCAATAGGTCAAGATTTGACCAAAAAGTCAATTTTCCTCAAAATTATCAATTTTTGACTTAAAGACCGCCTCATTAACCTAAATAGGTCATATTTGACCAAAAAGACAACTTTGGTCAAAATGATCAATCCTTAACCCAATGATCAACCCATTGACCCAATAGGTTAACTTTTGATAAAAAAGTCAATTTTGGTAAAAATAGTCAATTTTTGACCTAATGACCACAAATTAACCCAATAGGTCAACTTTTGACCAAAAAGTCAGCTTTGGTCAAAATGAACAATTTTTACCCCAATGACCAACCCAGTGACCCATTAGGTGTACTTTTGACCAAAAAGTCAATTTTGGTCAAAATAGTCAATTTTTGACGTTATGACGATTTATTGACCCAATAAGCCAATCTCTAACCAAAAGTCAACTTTGGTCGAAATGGTCGATCACGTTGACCTGATGACTGACTCCATTGACCAATAAAGTCGACTTTTGACAAAAAATCGACTTTGGTCAAAATGATCGATCATCGACCCCGATACCAGACCCATTGGCCTAATAGGATAACTTTTGACCAAAAAGTCAAATTTGGACAAAATGGTCAATTTCAGACACAAATGACAATCCCAATGACGTGATGGGTCAACTTTTGACCAAAAAATTAATTTTGGTCAAAATAATCAATTTTCGTCCTAATGACTAATTATTCACCTAATAAGTCAATCTCTGACTAAAAAGTGACCTTTGGCCAAATGGTCAATTTTTGACCCAATGACCAACCCATTGACCTAATAGAGTCGACCTTTGACAAAAAAGCTAATTTTGGTAAAAATTGTCAATTTTTAAAATAATGATCAATTATTGACCCAATAAGTCAATCTCTAACCAAAAAGTTAACTTTGGTAAAAAATGTCAATCTTGTACTCAATGACCAACCCATTGACCCAATAGGTCAACTTTTGACCAAAAAGACAACTTTGGTCAAAATAGTCATTCCTTGACACTAATGACCAACCCATTAAGCCAATAGGTCAACTTTTGACCAAAAATTCAATTTTGGTCAAAATAGTCAATTTTTGAACTACTAACCAATTATTCACCTAATCAATCAATCTTTGACCAAAAAGTTAACCTTTGTCAAAATGGTCAATCCTCAAACCCAATGACCAACACATTGACTTAATTGGTGAACTTTTGACCAAAAAATGAACTTTCGTCAAAATGGTCAATCCTTGACCCAATGACTAACCCATTGACTCAATAGGTCAACTTTTAACTAAAAAGTCAAATTTGGGGTGGTCATTGGGTCAGAAATTGACCAGTTTGACCAAAGCTGACTTTTTGGTTAAAGGTTGACCTATTTGGTCAATGAGTTGGTAATTGGGTCAAGAATTGACCATTTTGACTAAAGATTGACTTTTTGGTCAAAAGCTGACCTATTAGGCCAATGGGTTGGTCATTGGGTCAATGATTGATCATTTTGAACATATTTGACTTTTTGGTCAAAAGTTGACTCTGGATCGATGGGTTGGTCGTTAGAGTCGAAGATTGACCATTTCGACCAAAGTTGATTTTTGTGTCAGAGATTGACTTATTGGGTCAATAATTGGTCATTTGGTAAACAATTGATTATTTTGACCAAAATTATCATTAGGTCGAAAATTGACTCGATGATCGACCATGTGACTGATGGGTCGACTCTTTACCAAAATTGAACATTTTGAATCTAAAGTACTCGATGATCGATTATTGACGAATAAGTCGATCTCGACCGAAAGAAAACTTTGGTTAAAATAGTCAATTCTTGACCTAATGACTAACCCATTGACCTGATAGGTCAACTTTTGACCAAAAAATAACTTTGGTCAAAATAGTCAATTTTTGATATCATGACCACCCATTGACCAAATAGGTCAACTTTAGACTAAATAGTCAACTTTGGTCAAAATTGTCAATTTAGGACCCAATGACCAACCCATTGACCCAATAGGTCAATGTTTGACCAAAAAGTCAACTTTGGTCAAAATATTCAATCCTTGACCCAATGACTAACCCATTGACCTAATAGGTCAATGTTTGTCCTATTATTTAATTTTGGTCATAATAGTCAATTTTTTACCTTCTGACCAGTTATTGACACGAATCGGTCGATCTGCGATCAGAAGTCGACTTTAGTTAAAATGGTCGAATCATCGACTTAATGACAAGCCCATTGACTCCGATAAGTCAACGTTTGACTAAAAAGTCTATTTTAGTCCAAATAGTCAATTTTTGACCTAACGACCACCCCTTGACCCAATAGGTCAACTTTTGATCAAAAAGTCAACTTTGATCTAAATGGTCAATTTTTGACCCAATCACCAACCCATTGACCAATAGGACAACTTTTTACCAAAAAAGTCCTCTTTGGTCAAAATGGTCAATTCTTGACCTTATTACTAACTCATTGACTAAATAGGTCAACTTTTGACCAAAAAGTTAACTTTGGTTAAAATGGTCAATTTCTGACCCAATGACCACCCCATTGACCCAATGGGTTAACTTTTTACTAAAATTCTATTTTAGTCAAAATAGTCAATTTTTGACCTAATGAACAAATATTCACCAAATAAGTCGATCTTTGACCATAAAGTCAACTTTGGTCAAAATGGTTAATCCTTGACCCAATCACAAACCCATTGGCCCAATAGGTCAACTTTTGACCAAAAAGTCAATTTTAGTCAAATAGTGAATTTTTGACCTTATGACTACCCATTGACCCAATAGGTTAACTTTTGACCAAAAAGTCAATTTTGGTCAAAATGGTCGATTTTTGACACAATGACCAACCCATCGACCCAATAGATCAACTTTTCCCCAAGAAGTCATCTTCGCATCGAAATGGTCAATTCTTGGCCCAATTACTAACTCATTGACCGAATAGAATGACTTCTCGCCAAAAGTCAACTTGATCAAAATGGTCGATTTCGACCCAATGATCACCACATTGACACAATGGGTCAACTTTTGACCAAAATTTAATTTTGTCAAAATAATCAATTTTGACTTAATGACCAATTATTGATTCGATAAGTCGATCTCTGACCAAAAAGATCAACTTTGGTCAAAATGGTCGATCATTAACTCGATGACTTGACCCATTGACTTCGACAAGTCAGCTTTTAACCAAAAGTCAACTTTGGTGAAAGGGTCGATCCTTGACCTAGATGACCGATTCCATTGACCTAATAAAGTTGACTTTTAGTCGAAAGTTGACCCATTCGGTCAACAAGTGATCATTAGGTCGAGAATTGACCATTGTGACCAAAGTTGATTTTTGGTCAAAAGTTGATTTATTTGAGCACGATGAGTTAGTAATTGGGTCAAGAATTAATCATTTTGACCAAATATGACTTTTTTGGTCAAAAGTTGACTTATTGGGTCAATGGATTATCATTTGGTCGAAAATTGACCATTTTAACTAAATTTGACTTTTTGGTCAAAAGTTGAACTATTGGGTTAATGGGTGGTCATTAGGTCAAAAATTGACTATTTTGACCAAAATTGACTTTTTGGTCAAAAGTTGACCTGTTGGGTCAATGGGTTTGTCATTGGGTCAATTATTGACCATTTTGACCAAAGTTGACTTTTTAGTTAGAGATTGATTTATTGGGTCAATAATTAGTCATTAGGGCAAAAATTGATTATTTTGACCAAAATTAAATTTTTGTAAAAGTTGACTCATTAGATCAACTTGGTAATGCATTGGGTCAAAATTGACCATTTTGAGCAATGTTGACTTTTGGGTCAAAAGTTGACTTTTTTGGGCAATGAGTTGGTAATTGGGTCAAAAATTGACCATTTAAACCGAAGATGAGTTTTTTGTCAAAATTTGATCTATTGGGTCAAAAATTGACCCTTTTTACCAAAGTTGACTATTTGGTCAAAAGTTAACCAATTGGGTCATTGGGGTAGTCATTGGGACATAAATTGACCATTTTTACCAAAGTTGACTTTTTGGTCAAAAGTTGACATATTGGGATAATGGGTGGTCACTAGGTAAAAAATTGACTATTTTGACCAAAATTGACTTTTTGGTCAAAAGTTGACCTATTGAGTCAGTGGGTTTGTCATTGTGTCAATGATTGACCATTTTGACCAAAGTTGACTTTTTGGTCAGAGATTGACTTATTGAGTCAATAGTTGAATTTTTGGTCAAAAGTTAACCCAATGGGTCAACAGGGTGTTCATTGAGTCAAAAATTGATAATTTTGACCAAAAATGACTTTTTAGTCAAAAGTTGACCTATTGGGTCAATGGGTTAGTCATTTCCTCAAAAATAGACCATTTTGACCAAAGTTTACTTTTTGGTCAAAGGTTGACTTATTGGGTCAATGGGTGGTCATTAAGTCAAAAATTGACTATTTTGACCAAAATTGACTATTTGGTCAAAAGTTGACCTATTGGGTCAAATATTGACCATTTTGACCCAAGTTGACTTTTTAGTCAGAGATTTACTTATTGGGTCAGAAATTGGTCATAAGTTCCAAAATTGACTATTTTTTAACCAAAATTGACTTTTTGGTCAAAAGTTGACCTATTAGGCCAATGGGTTGGTCATTGGGTCAAGGATTGATCATTTTGACCAAAATTGTATTTTTGGTCAAAAGTTGATCTATTAGGCCAATGGGTGGGTCATTGAGTCAAGGATTGATCATTTTGACCAAAGTTAACTTTTTAGCCAGAAGTTGACCTATTGGATCAATGGGATTGTCATTGGGTCAAGCGTTGACCATTTTGACCAAGGTTGACTATTTGGTCAGAGATTGACTTATTTGGTCAATAATTGGTGATAAGGTCAAAATTTGACTATTTTGACCAAAATTGAATTTTTGGTCAGAAGTTAACCCATTAGGTCAACGGGGTGGTCATTGGGTCAGAAATTGACCATTTTGACCAAAGTTGACTTTTTAGTCTAAAGTTGACCTATTTGGTCAATGAGTTGGTAATTGGGTCAAGAATTGGCTAATTTGACCATAGATGACTTTTTAGATAAAAGTTGACCAATTGGGTCAATGGAATGGTTATTAGGTCAAAAATTGACCATTTTAACAAAAGTTGACCTATTGGTCAAATGTTGACCTATTGGGTCAATGGGTGGTCATTAAGTCAAATAAAGACTATTCTGACCAAAATTGACTTTTTTGTCACATATTGACTTATTGTCAATGGGTTTGTCATTGGGTCAAGGATTGACCTTTTTGACCAAAGTTGACTTTTTTGTCAGAGATTGACTTATTTGGTCAATAATTGGTCATTAATTCAAAATTTGATTATTTTGACCAAAATTTACTTTTTTGGTCAAAAGTTAACCCATTGCAACAACGGGGTGGTCATTGGGTCAGAAATTGACCTTTTTAACCAAAGCTGGCTTTTTGGTCAAAAGTTGACATATTTGGTCAATGAGTTGGTAATTGGGTCAAGAATTGACCATTTCAACCAAAGATGACTTCTTTAGTCAAAAGTTGACCTATTGGGTCAACGGATTGGACAATGGGTCAAAAATTGACCATTTTGACTAAAGTGGACTTTTTTGTCAAATGTTGACCTATCGTGTTAATGGGTGGTCATTAGGTCAAAAATTGACTATTTTGACCAAAAATATTTATTTGGTCAAAAGTTGACCAATTGGGTTAATGGGTTTGTCATTGGGTCAAGGATTGACTATTTTGACCATAGTTGACTTTTTAGGTCAGAGATTGACTTATTGGGTTAATGGTTATTCATTAATTCAAAAATTTACTATTTTGACCAAAATTGACTTTTTTGTCAAAAGTTGACCTATTAGGCCAATGGGTTGGTCATTGGGTAAAGGATTGATCACTTTGACCAAAGTTAACTTTTTAGTTAAAAGTTAACCAATTGAGTCAATGGGTTGGTCATTGGGTCAAGGATTGATCATTTTGACCGAAGTTGACTTTTTAGTTAAAAGTTGACCAATTGGGTCAATGGGTTGGTCATTGGGTTAAAGATTAATTATTTTGACAAAAGTTGACTTTTTAGTCAGAGATTGGCTTATTGAGTCAATAATTGGTCATTAGGTCAAACATTGACTATTTTGATCAAAATTGATTTTTTGGTCAAAAGTTGACCTATTGGCTCAATGGTTTGGTCATTGGGTTAAGGATTGACCATTTTGACCAAAGTTGAATTTTTTGGTCAAAAGTTGATTTAGTGGGTCAACAGATTGGTCATTAGGTCTAGGATTAACCATTTTGACCAAAGTTGACTTCTTGTCAGAGATTGACTTATTGGGTCAATAATTGGTCATTAGGTCAAAAATTGATTATTTTGCCCAAAATTAAGTTTTTTGTCAAAAGTTAACCCATTAGGTCAATAGGGTGGTCATTAGGTCAAAAATTAACCATTTTGATCAAAGATGACTTTTTAGTCAAAAGTTGACCAATTGGGTCAATGGCTTGGTCTTTGGATAAAAAATTAATCATTTTGATCAAAGTTGACTTTTGGTCAAAAGTTGACCTATTGGGTCAATGGGTGGTCATTAGGTCAAAAATAGACTATATTGACCAAAATTGCTTTTTGGTCAAATGCTGACCTATTGGGTCAATAGGTTGGTCATTGGGTCAAGGATTGACCATTTTAACCAAAATTGACTTTTGCTTAAAGATTGACTTATTCGGTCAATATTTGGTCAATAGGTCCAAAATTGATTATTTTGACCAAAATTAAATTTTTGGTCAAATGTTGACCCATAAGGTTAACGGGCTCGTCAATGGGTCACAAATTGACTATTTTGACCAAAGTTGACTTTTTGGTCAGAACTTCACCTATTCGGTCAATGAGTTGCTAATTGGGTCAAGAATTGACCATTTTTACTGAAGATAACTTTTTGGTCAAAAGTTGATCTCAAAGGGTTGGTCATTGGGTCAAAAATTGACCATTTTGACCAAAGTTGACTTTTTGGTCAAAAGTTGACCTATTGGGTTAATGGGTGGTCATTAGGTTAAAAATTGACTATTTTGACCAAAAAGTCATGTTTGGTCAAACGTTTACTTATTGGGTCAATGAGTTTGTCATTGGGTCAAGGATTTACCATTTTGACCAAAGTTGACTTTTTTGGTCAGAGATTGACTTATTGGGTCAATAATTGGTCATTAGGTCAAAAATTGACTATTTTGACCAAAATTGAATTTTTAGTCAAAAGTTAACCCATCGGATTAACGCGGTGGTTTTTGGGTCAGAAATTGATCATTTTGACCAAAGTTGTCTTCTTGGTCAAAAGTTGACTTATTTGGTCAAAGAGTTGGTAATTAGGTCAAGAATTGACCATTTTGACCAAAGATGACTTTTGGGTCTAAAGTTGACCTACTAGGTCAATGTGTTGGTCATTGGGTCAAAAATTGACCAATTTGACCAAAGTTGACTTTTTGGTCAAAAGTTGTCTTATTGGGTCAATGGGTGGTCATTAAGTTAAAAATTGACTATTTTGACCAAAATTAACTATTTGGTCAAAAGTTGACATATTGGGTCAATGGGTTGTCAACTGGGTCAAGGATTGACCATTTTGACCGAAGTTGACTTGTTAGTCAAAAGTTAACCTATTGGGTCAATGGGTGGTCATTAGGTAAAAAATTGACTATTTTGACCAAAATTGACTTTTTGGTCAAAAATTAACCTACTTGGTCAATGGGTTTGTCATTGGGTTAAGGATTGACCATTTTCACCTAATTTTACTTTTTGGTCAGGGATTGACTTATTGGGTAAATAATTGTTCATTAATTCAAAAATTGACTATTTTGACCAAAAATTGACTTTTTGGTCAAAAGTTGACCAATTAAGTCAATGGGTTGGTCAATGGGTCAAGAACTGATCATTTTGACTAAAGTTGACTTTTTCGTCGAAACTTGATCTATTGATTCAATGGATTGAGTCATTGGCGTCGAGAATTGACCATTTTGACCAAAGTTGTCTTTTTTGGTCGAAGATTGGCTTATTGGATTGATAATTGGTCATTAGATCGAAATTGATTATTTTGACCAAAATTGACTTTTGGTCAAAAGTTGACCTGTTGGGTCGATGGGTTGGTCATTGAGTCAAGGATTGACCATTTTGACCAAAGTTGACTTTTTGGTCAGAGATTGACCTATTGGGTCAATGGGTGGACATTAGGTTTAAAATTGACTATTTTGACCAAAATTGGTATTTTGGTCAAAAGTTGACCAATTCGATCAATGAATTGGTCATTAGGTTAAAAATTGACTATTTTTACCCAAGTTGACTTTTTGGTCAAAAGTTGACCTATTGGGTCAATGGGTTGGTCATTGGGTCAAAAATTGAATATTTTGACCAAAATTAAATTTTTTGTCAAAAGTTGACCCATTCGGTCAACGGGGTTGTCATTGGGTCAGAAATTTTCCATTTTGGCCAAAGTTAACTTTTTGGTCAAAAGTTTGCCTATTTAGTCAATTAGTTGGTAATTAGGTCAAGAATTTGCCATTTTGACCGAAGATGACTTTTTTGGTCAAAAGTTGACATATTGAGTCAACGGGTTGGTCATTGGCTCAAAAATTGACAATTTTGACCAAAGTTGACTTTTCGGTCAAATATTAACCTATTGGGTCAATGGGTGGTCATTAGGTCAAAAATTGACTAATTTGACCAAATTTGACTTTTTGGTCAAAAGTTGACCTATTGGGTCAATTGGTTTATCATTGGGTCAAGGATTGACCATTTTGACCAAAGTTGACTTTTTTGTCAGAGATTGACTTATTGGGTCATTAATTCAAAAATTGACTATTTTGACCAAAGTTGACTTTTTTGGTCAAAAGTTGACCTATTGGGTCAATGGGTTGGTCATTGGGTCAAGGATTAACAATTTGGACCAAAGTTGTTTGTTATGTCAAAGAATGACCTATTGGGTCAATAATTGGTTATTAGGTTAAAAAATGACTATTTTGACCAAAATTGATATTTTGGTCAAAAGTTGACCTATTATGTCAATGGGTTGGTCATTGGGTCAAGAATTGATCATTTTGACTAAAGTTGACTTTTTGCTCAAAAGTTGACCTATTGGGTTAACGGGTTGGTCAATGGGTCAAAAATTGACCATTTTGACCAATGTTGACTTTTTGGTAAAAAGTTAACCTATTGGGTTAATGGGTGGTCATTAGGTCAAAGTTTGACTAATTCGACCAAAATTGACTTTTTGGTCAAATGTTGACCTATTGGGTTAATGAGTGGTAATTAAGTCAAAAATTGACTATTTTGACCAAAATTGACTTTTTGGTCAAAAGTTGAACTATTGTGTCAATGGGTTTGTCATTTGGTCACGGATTGACCATTTTGACCAAAGTTGATTTTTTTGTTAGAGATTGACTTATTGGGTCAATAATTGGTCATTAGGTCAAAAATTGATTATTTTGACCAAAATTAAATTTTTTGTCAAAAGTTGGCCCATTGGGTCAACGGGGTGGTCATTGGGTCAGAAATTGACCATTTTGACCAAAGTTAACTTTTTGGGCAAATGTTGACCTATTTGGTCAATGAGTTGGAAATTGGGTCAAGAATTTACCATTTTGACCGAAGATTACTTTTTTGGTCAAAAGTAGACCTATTGGGTCAATGGGTTGGTTATTGGGTCAAAAATTGACCATCTTGACCAAAGTTGACTTTCTTGTCAAAAGTTGACCTATTAGGTCAATGGGTTTGTCATTGGGTCAAGGATTGACCATTTTGACCAAAGTTGACTTTTTGGTCAGAGATTGACTTATTGGGTCAATAATTGACCAACAATTCAAAAATTGACTCTTTTGACCAAAATTATCTTTTTGGTCAAAAGTTGACCTATTAAGTCAATGGGTTGGTCATTGGGTCAAGGATTGATCATTTTGACCAAAGTTGACTTTTTGGTCAAAAGTTGACTTATTGGGTCAATGGGTTTATCTTTGGGTCATGGATTGGCTATTTTGACCAAAATTGTCTTTTTGGTCAAAAGTTGACCTATTTTGGTCAATGAGGCGGTCATTGGGTCAAGGATTAATAATTTTGGCCAAAGTTGACTTTTTAGTCAAAAGTTGACAAATTGGGTCAATGGGGTGGTCATTGGATCAAGGATTAACCATTTTCACCAAAGTTGACATTTAGGTCATTGTGTCAGAAATTGACCATTTTGACCAAATTTAACTTTTTGGTCAAAAGTTGACCTTTCGGGTCAATGAGGTGGTCATTAGGTGAAAAATTGACAATTTTGACCAAAATTGACTTTTTGGTCAAAAGTTGTCCTTTTGGGTCAATGAGTTGGTCACTGGTCAAGAATTGACCATTTTGACCAAAGTTGACTTTTTTGTCAAAAATTGACTTATTGGGTGAATGGGATGGTCATTGGGTCAAGGATTGACCATTTTGACCAAAGTTGACTTTTTGGTCAAAAGTTAACCTATCGGGTCAATAGTTGGTCATTAAGTAAAAAAAATTACTATTTTCACCAAATTTAACTTTTTTGTCAAAAGTCGATATATTGGGTCAGTGGGTTAGTCACTGGATCAAGGATTGTCCATTTTGATAAAAGTTGAATTTTTGGTACAAAGTTGATGTATTTGGTCAATGGGTTAGTTATTGGGTCAAGGATTGACCATTTTGACCAAAATTGACTTTTTGGTCAAAGTTTGGCTTATTGGGTCAATAATTGGTCATTAGGTTAAAAATTGACTATTTTAACCAAAATTGAGTTTTTGGTCAAAAGTTGACCTATTGTGTCAATGGGTTGGTCATTGGGTCAAGGACTGATCATTTTGACTAAAGTTGACTTTTTGGTCAAAAGTTGACAAATTGGGTCATTGGGTCAAAAATTGACCATTTTGACCCAAGATTGGTTCTCAGTCGAAAGTTGACCTCTACGGATCGATAGGTGGTCATTAGGTCAAAAATTGACTATTTTAACCAAAATTGACTTTTTGGTCAAAAGTTTACCAATTGGGTCAATGTTTTTGTCATTGGGTTAAGGATTGACCGTTATGACCAAAGTTGACATTTTGGTCAGAGATTGACTTATTGGGTCAATAATTAGTCATTAGGTCAAAAATTGATTATTTTGACTAAAATTTACTTTTTGGTCAAAAGTTAACCCAATGGGTCAACGGCGGGGTCAACGGGTCAAAAATTGACCATTTTGACCAAAGATGACTTTTTAGTCAAAAGTTGACCTATTGGGTCAATGGGTTGGTCATTGGGTCAAA